>OY744569.1:2338007-2927788 GCA_963556235.1 Cryptophagus acutangulus
TGAACGAATCTTCCGAATAAAGCCTCGTTTTCATGCATACGAATTTCGGATGTTTTATGCGAAAAAGGCGGGGCCTCCGAATTTCGTAAAAGAGTTGAATATATTCTTTTATATAACTTTTATACGAAAAACGCATGATTTGACAGAAGGCAAATGATAATTTTATAACCTAAAATCTGACATGTGTTTATGGTTTGTCAGTTCCTTTGTTTATGGTTTGTGAGTTTGTTCCGTTAATTTCGCACAGTATTTTATTATTTAACCCCACATTACGAGTGCCCACATTACGAAATTGAGCATGTGGTAAAATCAACGGATTTCATTGAAACCTTAATCTCGCTCGTCGAAAATGCTCCGGCGCTTTGGAATTCCAAATTGCCATTAAAAGATAAGTCAAAAAATATTAAAGAAGATGCGTGGAAATATATTTACGATGCATTCGGAGGTAAATGTTGAAATATCGATACTTCTTGTATGTTAAATAATAACTTAAATTACAGGAAGTCATACTATAGCTGACCTGCAGAAAAAATGGAGAAGTCTGCGAGATACATATATCAGAAGCAAGTCTGAAATGGAGGCATATCAGCCTAGCGGATCTGGGGCAACCAAACGGAGGAAAACCTGGAAATACTACCATTTGATGTGTTTTTTATCTGATTCTGTTGCTCCAAGAAGGTAAAGTTAATTTTTAATATAACTTGTAATAACAAGCAATTAATAATTTTTTGTTCATAGTACTATTAGTAGTTTTGCCCTTACCTCCCCACTGAGAACGCCAACCTCTATTGCCGGTAGTTCTATGAGTTCTGGTTAGTAAATAATATATTATTTATATGAATCGCAATAATAACATTGAATTTTAGAACCATCTAATGTAGAGAATGTAATCGTAGAGGCTATATCAAAATTGGTACCGCCTGTGCCAATGCCAGTGGAAATCCCCCAGGTCGATCCATTTTGCTTACATTTATCAAGCATTTTGCAAAAATTACCGGCTAGGAAAAAAGCTGAAATTGAAATTGGGTTTTTAAACACAGCGTATGCGGCATTATTAGAGTCGGGTGATATGTGTGTGATGTCGGGTGATAAAAATATAATGTAGTGTAATAATGCAAAATATATTTGTTACAAGTATTTAATGCTTTTATTTTTCATTCAAAAACGATTACAGAACTACGTTTTACTACAGTCGAATTAATTTAAATTTAAATTATAAATTTAAATTATATTAAATTTAATATAAGTGTTACTTTATATGTTTATTTTGTAATATTTTATTCACTTATTCCACTGAAAAGATATTGAACCTTCAGTCATGAAGTACGCCGCAAGTGTGTTTCTTGTAGCAATCGCATTTTGCGCTGAAAAATTTGTTCCTACACGTTCATTGTTATCTAAATTTTTGAAACTTTCTGCCCTCCACTGGCCAGGAATAAAATTACCATGCTCATCTTCGGAGTCGACTAAGTTCGGGGTGCAATATAGTATTTGATTACTTGTAATCAATAAATTGTGCAGGAAAACTGTAGCTTTAATTATGTGTTGTGTGGTGGTTAAGGAAGCTATTATTGGTTTAAGAAATATTCTCCAACGCGATGCCAAAATTCCAAAACTGTTCTCGATACATCGCCTAGCTCTACTTAATCTGTAAAGCAATGCTATATATACAAATTAAACAAACATTTTTATGTATATTAATTACCTGTAGTTAAATATTCTTTTATCTTGAGATAAAAATCTTCCCGGATATGGTCTCATTAAGTTTTCTCGCATTGGAAATGCTTCGTCTCCTACAATGTAAAACGGAATTTCTTCTTCACCATATTCAATTGCTTTTGATCTGGGAAAATCTAGGTTGTCACTGAAAAGCAGTTTACCAAACTCCGAATTTCTTAAAACTCCTCCATCACTTTGTTTTCCTTTTGCTCCGATGTCAACGTAAACGAATTTATAGTCTGCATCACAAACTGCCAATAAAATCATGCTATGGCTATTTTTGTAATTATGAAAATCGGATCCAGCATTTGGAGGGGCCTGCATATTTGGGTTGGTGAACGGGTGAGAATATTCATCAAAGTTCAAAACTTACATGAATGAGCACATGTTTACCATCTATTGCACCCACACAATTTGGCAACTGCCATTGGGTTTCGAATGAATTTGCAATCTCCTTCCATTTTTTTGCGTTTGGCTTGGATAAGTGAATATTACTTAACACGTCCCAAATAGCTTCGCATGTTTCACTTATGATATGGCTCACTGTAGTTTTTCCAAGTCGAAAAGCATACGAGATGGATATCATACTGTCACCTGAAGCTAAGTATCTTAAGGTGACAGCAAGACGTTCGCCAGGCGATACTGGCTCACGTATGTAGAAACTTTTACTAATTTTTGGGGTGAGCATTTGACACAATGCATCAAATTGTTCATAACTCATCCTAAAATAATTAAAATGCATTTCAGCGTCGTTCCTCAATTCTCGAACGAGATTATGATAAGCCCCTTGGCTTTCTCTATTTTGATAAATATCTCGCACCCACATTCGCTTTTTACGATATTTTGGTTAACACTTTTTTTAGGTTTCAATTGTTGATACAATGAAAATAATAGCAACATTTTTCGTAAATAATTACAGTGATTGTAATAATTATAAGTATTGACCAAATTAACTTCCATTGTGAACGAACCAAATATTAAATGTAAATAACAATAACAATACCGGGCAATAACCTTACTTTTGAAATAAATGCAACGATGCTGCCAACAAACTTTTAAAAATCATATCTGATTCAAACAAAATCCCTAAACTATTCGTACGAAATATTTTTATAAATGAAAACGAGTGATTTTACGAAATTCGGAGGCCCCGCCTTTTTCGCATAAAACATCCGAAAATCGTATGCATGAAAACGAGGCTTTAGAGCTGAAAATGACACTTTTCTTGCCATATCTTTTTGATATTGATATGGTCTAGTATGCAGCAATTGATTTTTAGCGACATCTCTTTCTACGCTTCTAACTTGACCGATCATCTTTTTTCCAATATGACAATAATTCTTCGAGGAACTCAATACTCTAACGTTTCTTTTATTGTTTTTGTCTGGGAAAAAATTATCAAAATTTTTCGAAAAATCGAAATTTTAAAATTTTTGCAACCTCTATTATTGTTTATACAATACGCGAGTATTGCCGCACAATGCTTTCCATATTTACATCTATAAAATGCGAGTGTACATGAATTATTAACATAATTTTGAAGTTTGGATTTTAATATTAATTTATAATAATAAGAGTTCAATTTTCCAGATGTTTTATCATATATTGCATCCCAATCATCATGATTTAAATCAAATTCTCTTTCAAAGTAATTACAAACGGAATAGTTGAATCTCTTTATAAAATTGTGTTGCGAACTACATTCATTAATTGAACCAGAAGGTAGTGTACAATCTATAGCCGGGTTTATGCTCAGTTAAGAAATAACGAATAATGAATAACAAATAACCTCGAAAAGATAAATGCATTGTTTGCCATATGACCGTTCATGCTGCATTAAAGAATAATTATTAAATAACCACTAAGGAGCCAAGATGGGAATATTCATCTATTTTCCTTAATGTTATCTTATTTGCAGAGACGCATGCGCATTGAGAACAAATTAACGGTGAGTTCGTTTTGTGCGGACCAATGTGAGAATAATTTCTCAGTTGATCGTTCGTTTTGTTGCGTCGACTGATCCATATCCAATTGGTGTCATATGTCATTTTGTATTGGTATTTTCTAAAGTGTGTTCATAATGAGTAGCATTGTTGAAATTAATGATGAATACCTTATTAAATTGGTGCAAAAGTTTCCACAACTTTACAACAAATTAAACCAGTCATTCAGGGACAAAATTTGCAAAGAAAACGCATGGAGATCCATTGCCACACTTTTAAACGCAACTCCCGAGCAATGTGAACGAAGGTGGATTACTCTGCGAAATAAATACTCAACGATGAGGCGAAAAATAAAAGGTGCTCCCTCTGGATCCGGATCAGATATTATGTATTCTTGGCCGCTGTTCGAAATGATGGGATTTCTTGAGAATTTTGTGACCACAAGGAAAAGCCATGGAAACGCCACACCGTCGTCTTGCTAAATTAATAGAGCAACGACCCCAAGTCAGGCAACTGTACCCGAATGGGAGGATGAACTGCACCCGGACGAACCGGTAATAATAGTATCGCCATCCCCATCGCTACTTGATTCGTGGGAACCGATACCTTCCGAACCATCGCAATTTTCACCTGGGTCAAGTGGATCTTCTGCATTATTTTCTCCACCAGAGCGTTCAAGAGAAAGTGGAAGCGAAATTCAGTCACGACCAGGATCCAGCCAGTCGAGTCATCACGTAGAAAGGACCGGTCTTTTCCGAACGATTGCCGATGGGCAGAAAAAACGCAAATGGACAGCCACACCTCAAGCATCACCTGATAGTGACATAGGGAAACTGACTCACGCATCGACTGTAGGCATTTCAGCCATCTCAAAATATTTTGCCAGCAAGACGGATAATGCCGATGATATCGTTAGTTCCTTATCAAACTCTATAGCTTTCGTAGTAAGGCGCATTCGAGGTGAACGCCGAAGGGCACAAGCTATGAAAGAGCTGATGGCGAAAGCTTTGGCCTACAAATCGGATTCCGACACAGACTGAAGTAGTTTCTTTTTTTGTAATTTTTTTTCTGATTTTATATGTTCTGTACGTTCGTTTTCGTTTTGTTTTAATTGTTTTATTGTAAAAAGACAGAGAGAGATAGATTTTTTGCTTTAACATTCTTAGTTTCGAGAAGCGGCGAATTTTGTGTTTTTGCACTGTTTTTGGCGTTCGAGCGTTCACGATCGTGGCCAGCGGAGCCGCTCTCCCGCTTCGACCGTTAACGTTCCGCAGTTCGCTTTTGCTATTCGAATACGCGCCGTATTACTCGCAACTCTTTTTTCGCTTTTTATGCATTTCGCTGTATTTTTCCTGCATTTGCTCACTCGCTTTTCCTTCGTTTTTCGCTTCGCTTTTCCTTCCTTTCGCCTTTTCCTTTCTACTTCGCTTTCGCATCCTGCTTCGCTTTTTCATCTTTTGTACCATCAGGACGGAATACGTATATAATCAAACTACTTGTCTGCATCCTTTAACCAGACACCATGCACTACATCATTTCAGTTATTAGGACCGCAATTGGGTTACTATTGATCCAGCAGTTAGTGCATTCGTGTGACCGGTCCCTCTATTTACAGAGCGATAACAAATTATGTGACGACTCTTCGTGCAAAACTATATCCACAGGACTGTTTCAGCTACAACTGGCTCAAACTTTATGCTTTTATCATTCCAACGGTGAAACTACTAAATTGACATTCAAGCGGGCTTACTCGACAAATTTTTACAAGCCTTGGTACAAGACTTGCGATTATACCCTAAAGACCTGGTACCATCGGCGATGTTACAAAGCAGGCACATGTACATCAGCGTCCTGCCACTCTAGTAATCTTGATGACGGAGGAAATTTCAAATTTGCCAACAAGACCCCTCTTGCTCAACAGATGGGGTGCTATTTCTCGGGGGCACCTTGTGAAGGATATTGCGGATACGATGGACATGCTCGGTGTCTCTGGGTGAATTGGGAACTCCAAGGAACATCTGAAAACTTATGTAAAACGGTTTACAAGTTGGAACATCACTCATGGGAAGTCATGATTGACTATCTAACTCATACCGGCTTACAAACGTTTGTTCTCTCTCCGGAGTCACCCACTTTGAACATCCCTATCCCTATATCTATACTGAGTTTCATCAGTCCTAGTTCGGATCAGTTTAAACATGCTACTACTGCTATCGGTTTAGATGAGAATACTCTTCTTCGGATTCCTGCGTCGACACTTAATCAGCCTGTGGCTGATACACTAGGTGACTTCCAAATCCCATTAAGGAGGAGGAAACAATCCAGGGCTTTATATCCTACTCATACTATTTCATGTGACTATTCCACTTGTATCCCGACGTGCCACTCCCCTGTCTCTTCATTGAAGAGGTTGATTCTGGATATTGACCCTTCTGAACATTATCCTAAAGAGGACTTCATGAATTTGATAAGAATCAAGAGAAACACTCTCGGGAAGCAAGTTATTTCCGGATCCTTGTCTTTGATTGCAGAAGTGCCCCAAATCGAGTATCTAAAGGTGGACAGGGCTCAATGTGAGTTCTCTGTGGCATACTCGATAGGCTGCAGTGGATGTGGCGCTCCGAGTTTGGTCGGGATCCAGTCATACTCGATTGAAAACACAGGGATAGTCCCTTTTACTTCGAACTGTACCTTATCACAAAGCTATTTATCATGCCAATCCTCACCGTTCGAACTTCAGGTATATGGTTCGCCAGATGTCTGCCGGTTAGAATTGCACTATCCGAAACCATTGGATTCCAACCGCGAGTTCTTATCTCAAAGAGCCAGCAAAAACTCCTCTTCTCGCTATCTCCGAGTGATGTACTTGAACATTACCTATAACTTTCTAGGAGACACTCTGGCTATTGAAAGACTAACTGCTACTTCTGAAACCAACTCCTTTGAAGAAATTGCATACTTAACATTCTCAAGTGATTATTTCAAATGGTCTCTAGGGATTGGGTTTGGATTGACTTCCATCATTCTCATAATAACTCGAGTACTCCTACTGATTGTGGCTTTTAAGAGTGGGAAGAACTTATCGGAAGAATTGTCTCAACCCAGTCATCCTCCACTGACTGTGTAACTACTATTTATATTTAAGCTACTAATCTATAGTATTAACCCCATGTTCATGTTCATGTTCATATATTCTAACACATTTTTATCCATATATATGTGCCTTTTCACTGCTGACTGACATCATTACTCCTATACTCTAACCATGTCTACATTATATCTACATTATATACCATGTCACGAATAGATGCTACCAAAGCTATTGAACTCATCAATAGCTGAGGTAGCATCGATAGCGCGGAATCAGCGTCGCGGAAGTGCGGCAATTGAACTCGCGGCGTAAGTCGAATTACCGGGGTTCAAGCGCTGCGCTTCATCAGCAATTAATCACTTTGATTAATTGCTGATAGTTTTTAGTCAGTCTGGTTTTGAGAATCAAGCTAGAAAGATCAATTAAAATCATTTAGTGGAGAAAGGAAGTTTTTGTGCGAGTAACTTCAAAGAAATGGACTGTGCCTCCTCATCGCTGTCGCCCGGACGAATCATGTAAGTGAAATCATGTAGGATAGAAATACAGAGTGAGTACGAAATACCCCTTATTTTATTTACCAACTACCCCGCTACGGCCCCAGTCACCCGAGTCGTGACATATGGTGGAGACGCCTAAAATCTCTGGCAGGTTCTTCGCAACCTGCTGAAAAGGCATTAATTTTTTATTTTTATTTTTTGGGTCAATCCTTATGATTGTTTTCCCTTTTCCGCGAAGTACACTAAGTTTCAAAGCCAACTTGTTAGAATGCTGAGGCTGGCATTCAACTTAGTAAAACAACGAAAATCAGAGTATCAAAGCCAACTTCACTGGGGTTGTTGAGGCTGGCACCCACTCTGACGCCTAATGGCAAATTTAATTGTCCTCCTTGATACTGCAGTATGACGATTGATTGACAGAAATGTTATTTTTAACTGGTGTCAGAAATAGCTTTTTCCATTAAATATTGACAAACGTGTTACTCTTCATATTGGCAGACACAATTGCTAAAATCTCAAATATGACAATGATATTGAACTTGCAGTAATGTCAACAACAAACTATTGGTCAGAGCAATCAACATCAATGTGTAAATGTGCAAATACAAAATAATTACTTCTAAGGAATATTTTTTTTTTAATGCTAAATTAATTTCTAAATTATACAAAACATGTTCAACATATTTAAAAAATTGGCTGGAACACTGTGATGTTCTAAACTAATTGCTGATCAATATTGACTTGAATCTGTTCAAATAATTGCGACAACTCCACTTGGATACTGTTACATAGACCATCAGATGAACCAAGATAATTAGTATTGCATTCCCCAACTTCTAATATACGTCAACTTCGCGGTAACGTTATGAATTGTTTCAATAATCAAATACAACAATTAAATCTAGAATTGCCTAATTTTTCACAAAATGTCAAAATGATTTGATTCAAACATTACGACTATTTAATGTTCGATTTCAGTCAAAGTAAATTTAAAACAAATGTACATTTAAATATTTGCCGCACTGACATTATACTTTTATTCCGGGTTGCTCTCCACCACGGAAAATAATAGTAATTGTTATAATCCATACTTTTCCACCAAAGGAAAATATTAATTGCTCTTCTAACATAAAAAAAATAATAATAAAAAAATAAATAAAAAATATGGTTTTATTGCCCAAACCTACCCACAAGGCGAGCTAATTTAGTTAAATAAGGATTTAATTATATTTTTGATTTTAAAATATAATGTGTCTCGATGTCGACACAATTATGTGCAAAGGTCAAGCACACATCTAATTAACTTTGTTTTATTTAACACAATAACCCCCCGCGGGAATTAGTCCTAATAAAATTACTTTCGGAACATTTAGGAAAGGCCCAATAAAATTTAGGTATAACCTTCGCAAAGAAATGCCGAACAAGTTGACCCTAGACAGAATGAAGAAGAAACAAGAAGAGGAAAAGAAGGAGTCGAGGCGAGCAGCCACAAGGCCACAAGGAGAAGAAAGGGTGGGACAAAAGGAAGTGGCCGAAATGAGAAGCATAAAAGACGCCATCGAAAAGATGTCATGGTCGCGACCCTGCAGTCCCGGAGGTCGAAAAAGGACTTCAAGTGACGAAGCCGGAAATGGCAAAAGAGCGAAAACAGCACGCAGTGCCCAAATAACTAACCCCGACTGGACGGAAGGCGATTTCAGAATGGTAGCGGGAGACGAAGACGACGAATACCCATTAGAAGAGTCGCAAATTGCTAGATTAGGCGCAAGCAGGAAAGGGGAATCACGCGAAGTTAGGTACGACGATCTTTTGCTAATCCAAGAGAAACAGGAGGACGGGAATTACGGCGAAGGACGTGAACTTGAGGAAATAGAAGACTAGGATGACCGGTAAAAGTAGGATAAGAATTAATTAGGCAATTAATATTTTAGGTAAATAGTAAGTAGGGCATAGGGACACAAAACAGCCACACACAATCAGAAGAATATGGAGATAGCATATGGAAAAGCATTATAAATGTAATAAATAAAATACGTGTAGATAACCTTTGTTGATAAATAGATTATGGACCCCACATGACGACGTTGCATGGAAGAAGCAAAAGCAGCAAGAAGAGGAGCTGTAGTTAGTTATATTAAATTAGTAAAGTCAATAAATAAATTAGTAAAGTCAAGTAATAAATTAGCAAAGTCAAATTTTTCTTTTTAAAGTAATAAGTAAAGTCAATTAAATTAAATTATTAAAAGTAAATGAAAGACGGAAGACGAACAGCCTAACGGAAAGAAGAACAACCTACCCTTCAAAGACGCTAAGAAGAAAGAGGAAGAAGAAAGAAGAAGAAGGAAGAAACGTAGCACGCAGAAGACGTGAATCTGTCAAGAGAAGAATTTAGGAAGGATGGAGAAATAAAGAAGAGAGAAGAAATAGTCAATAATTCCGCACTACCATTGCTTGGTACGCAAAATTGTTGGAGAGGACCATCAGTCAATTGAAGAAGTTAAGAAGCAAGAAGAAGAAGGAAGAAACGTGCTATAATGGCTTAGCACGCACAGAAGTGAAGAAGAAAAAAAAAGTTGAGGAGAAAGAAGAATAAAGAAATAAAGATGAAATAGAATAAATATAGAAGACCTGCCCCATGTCCCAAGGGCAAACCGTTAATGTGGTGCTATAATGGCTTAGCACACATTAATATGGCTACATGACCATTTAACCGTTTGGTGCCCCATGGTTAGATGGATGCCACTGTCAAGCACCCAAAATCCAGGAGATTGGACCGCCCCTGATTTGCTATACAGCTTAAAAGTAGTAAATGAGCGGCGGAAATCAATGTCCCAGACCCAAAGTGCAGGCGCGCAAGAAGATAATGAAGATAAAGAAGATAATGAAGATAAAGAAGATAATGAAGATGAAGATAAAGAAGATAATGAAGATAATGAAGATAATGAAGATAAAGAAAATAAAGAAGATATAAAGAAGATAATAGAGATAAAGAAAATAAGTATTAAATAGAGTTCGGGACACGGCACCAATTTTGCGCGGAGCAGGATAGAATCAGATAAATAGACAGAAGAAGTTAGACAGAGATGTAGGTTAAAGGTAGACGAAAGGAGGATGTTGCGTAGACAGGTAGATAAGAGATCGAAAAGGTAAAAAAAAAAAGAGATAGAAAATCGAGAGGGTAGGTAGTATAGGATGCAATTAAGTTTTTTTTTTTTGGTTGTGCGCGTAAAGTTGTTATTGTTTAAGTTAAACTTAGATTGTTTAGGTAAATTGTAGATTGTCTAAGTAAATTTAGGACGTCGTTAACAGAATTAGTTATAGGTTTAGGACTAGGGACATTGTCATGGGAATAATTAAATATTAAGGTAACTCGTACGGAGGTTCGAACTCCCGAGCAAAGATAGCGCCACGCGTTATAATCGACTTTTAAACCAGATTTATGTTACTGGTACCATTTTACTATGCCCTTGTTCTATTTCATACTTTTTATTGTCAAACTTACACTTATAACAGGGTGTGACGTACCGTAGTAAATTAAATGTATTAAACGTATTGGGTAGTTAAATGCGGTATAAACCAAACTAGCGCCATATTTAGGCTAGGTGATGGCACTAGAATAACCTACGAGGCCGAGTAGAGAGACGGAGCGAGATCGGTACGGGACAGGCCACGGACGCACATAAACCCGTTCGAGTTTAAAAAAAAAATTAATTACGATTAGAATTTTTTTTTTTTTTTGGTTACTTACCACTTAACTTAACACTTGGTAATACTTACCTTCGGGACCCAGTGGAAGGTAGGATTGGGAACTAGAGACCGGGGGTAAAAGAAAACACTTGTTTGCGAAAAAATTTATTAAAAATTTATTAAAAATTATTATAATTAAAAAAAAATTTAATGGCCGATTTTAATGGCCGACGGGGCAGCGGCAGTCGCGGCTCATCACCCCGAGTCGACCACACCGCGAGCAGAACACCACCCGCTTACCCTGGCACCGGGATCGGCGGCGGCAGCCATAGTCCGCGCACCGCCAACATCGGTGGCGGACATGGGCCAGGAACTGGGGGGAACGCGACCTGGTGGATGGATGGCACGCCTCCCCTAAACGCAACCACACTGGGGGGCGCGGAGCGTCCATCAGCGCTGGGATTGCCCCAACGCCGGAACGAGCCTGGAAGACCCCCAGCTGGTCCAGAAGCTCCGCGTCCGTCATGGGGCGACGCGACCGATCCAACGAGGCCGGCTCACTAACCTCATCCAACTGGATGAGGTCGGGGGTGGAGTCGGGGTGACCCACCGGGACCGCTGCTGGCGGAGGCGGCTGCTCCACGGCGCCGACAAAAAGATTTTGGAAATTAAACTGTAACAAAAAAAAATTACCAAGCATTATTTTTTTATTAGGAACACGGGGAGTTAATACTCACAGTAAAAGATGCCATGGTTAAAGCACAACTGACGACTATCTTCGAATTTGCGAAAGATTAGGCCAAGGGTAATCAGATACCCTGGCCGGCCGGGAAGCACGTACGATCGGTGTCTCATCTCGTCTTGAAACTCGGCTGACTAGCGAATTATTGGTCAAGGATAGGAAGATACGCAATTGTTAATTATTATTTATTTAATTATTATTTCGCTGTTATATAGTGACAACCGCAGCGGTACCAAACCCTGGCATCTAATTTTGTTATTATGGACTGTATTTTTTTTTTTTTTTTTAATTGTGTTGTTTTTAGTTTAGCACTGTGGGTCCAGCGCTCGCGAGGAGGAGGCATGTCACGAATAGATGCTACCAAAGCTATTGAACTCATCAATAGCTGAGGTAGCATCGATAGCGCGGAATCAGCGTCGCGGAAGTGCGGCAATTGAACTCGCGGCGTAAGTCGAATTACCGGGGTTCAAGCGCTGCGCTTCATCAGCAATTAATCACTTTGATTAATTGCTGATAGTTTTTAGTCAGTCTGGTTTTGAGAATCAAGCTAGAAAGATCAATTAAAATCATTTAGTGGAGAAAGGAAGTTTTTGTGCGAGTAACTTCAAAGAAATGGACTGTGCCTCCTCATCGCTGTCGCCCGGACGAATCATGTAAGTGAAATCATGTAGGATAGAAATACAGAGTGAGTACGAAATACCCCTTATTTTATTTACCAGAAGAAAACGGTGTTCTGTACGTTCGTTTTCGTTTTGTTTTAATTGTTTTATTGTAAAAAGACAGAGAGAGATAGATTTTTTGCTTTAACATTCTTAGTTTCGAGAAGCGGCGAATTTTGTGTTTTTGCACTGTTTTTGGCGTTCGAGCGTTCACGATCGTGGCCAGCGGAGCCGCTCTCCCGCTTCGACCGTTAACGTTCCGCAGTTCGCTTTTGCTATTCGAATACGCGCCGTATTACTCGCAACTCTTTTTTCGCTTTTTATGCATTTCGCTGTATTTTTCCTGCATTTGCTCACTCGCTTTTCCTTCGTTTTTCGCTTCGCTTTTCCTTCCTTTCGCCTTTTCCTTTCTACTTCGCTTTCGCATCCTGCTTCGCTTTTTCATCTTTTGTACCATCAGGACGGAATACGTATATAATCAAACTACTTGTCTGCATCCTTTAACCAGACACCATGCACTACATCATTTCAGTTATTAGGACCGCAATTGGGTTACTATTGATCCAGCAGTTAGTGCATTCGTGTGACCGGTCCCTCTATTTACAGAGCGATAACAAATTATGTGACGACTCTTCGTGCAAAACTATATCCACAGGACTGTTTCAGCTACAACTGGCTCAAACTTTATGCTTTTATCATTCCAACGGTGAAACTACTAAATTGACATTCAAGCGGGCTTACTCGACAAATTTTTACAAGCCTTGGTACAAGACTTGCGATTATACCCTAAAGACCTGGTACCATCGGCGATGTTACAAAGCAGGCACATGTACATCAGCGTCCTGCCACTCTAGTAATCTTGATGACGGAGGAAATTTCAAATTTGCCAACAAGACCCCTCTTGCTCAACAGATGGGGTGCTATTTCTCGGGGGCACCTTGTGAAGGATATTGCGGATACGATGGACATGCTCGGTGTCTCTGGGTGAATTGGGAACTCCAAGGAACATCTGAAAACTTATGTAAAACGGTTTACAAGTTGGAACATCACTCATGGGAAGTCATGATTGACTATCTAACTCATACCGGCTTACAAACGTTTGTTCTCTCTCCGGAGTCACCCACTTTGAACATCCCTATCCCTATATCTATACTGAGTTTCATCAGTCCTAGTTCGGATCAGTTTAAACATGCTACTACTGCTATCGGTTTAGATGAGAATACTCTTCTTCGGATTCCTGCGTCGACACTTAATCAGCCTGTGGCTGATACACTAGGTGACTTCCAAATCCCATTAAGGAGGAGGAAACAATCCAGGGCTTTATATCCTACTCATACTATTTCATGTGACTATTCCACTTGTATCCCGACGTGCCACTCCCCTGTCTCTTCATTGAAGAGGTTGATTCTGGATATTGACCCTTCTGAACATTATCCTAAAGAGGACTTCATGAATTTGATAAGAATCAAGAGAAACACTCTCGGGAAGCAAGTTATTTCCGGATCCTTGTCTTTGATTGCAGAAGTGCCCCAAATCGAGTATCTAAAGGTGGACAGGGCTCAATGTGAGTTCTCTGTGGCATACTCGATAGGCTGCAGTGGATGTGGCGCTCCGAGTTTGGTCGGGATCCAGTCATACTCGATTGAAAACACAGGGATAGTCCCTTTTACTTCGAACTGTACCTTATCACAAAGCTATTTATCATGCCAATCCTCACCGTTCGAACTTCAGGTATATGGTTCGCCAGATGTCTGCCGGTTAGAATTGCACTATCCGAAACCATTGGATTCCAACCGCGAGTTCTTATCTCAAAGAGCCAGCAAAAACTCCTCTTCTCGCTATCTCCGAGTGATGTACTTGAACATTACCTATAACTTTCTAGGAGACACTCTGGCTATTGAAAGACTAACTGCTACTTCTGAAACCAACTCCTTTGAAGAAATTGCATACTTAACATTCTCAAGTGATTATTTCAAATGGTCTCTAGGGATTGGGTTTGGATTGACTTCCATCATTCTCATAATAACTCGAGTACTCCTACTGATTGTGGCTTTTAAGAGTGGGAAGAACTTATCGGAAGAATTGTCTCAACCCAGTCATCCTCCACTGACTGTGTAACTACTATTTATATTTAAGCTACTAATCTATAGTATTAACCCCATGTTCATGTTCATGTTCATATATTCTAACACATTTTTATCCATATATATGTGCCTTTTCACTGCTGACTGACATCATTACTCCTATACTCTAACCATGTCTACATTATAATATGTAAAGCCTTTATCTACTTCCATCCCACGTAATCTAAGATTCAATCTAGCATGTAAGATTCCATACATTTTTAGAAAAAAAAAAAAAAAAAAAAAAAAAAAAAAAAAAAAAAAAAAAAAAAAACGGTGTTCTGTACGTTCGTTTTCGTTTTGTTTTAATTGTTTTATTGTAAAAAGACAGAGAGAGATAGATTTTTTGCTTTAACATTCTTAGTTTCGAGAAGCGGCGAATTTTGTGTTTTTGCACTGTTTTTGGCGTTCGAGCGTTCACGATCGTGGCCAGCGGAGCCGCTCTCCCGCTTCGACCGTTAACGTTCCGCAGTTCGCTTTTGCTATTCGAATACGCGCCGTATTACTCGCAACTCTTTTTTCGCTTTTTATGCATTTCGCTGTATTTTTCCTGCATTTGCTCACTCGCTTTTCCTTCGTTTTTCGCTTCGCTTTTCCTTCCTTTCGCCTTTTCCTTTCTACTTCGCTTTCGCATCCTGCTTCGCTTTTTCATCTTTTGTACCATCAGGACGGAATACGTATATAATCAAACTACTTGTCTGCATCCTTTAACCAGACACCATGCACTACATCATTTCAGTTATTAGGACCGCAATTGGGTTACTATTGATCCAGCAGTTAGTGCATTCGTGTGACCGGTCCCTCTATTTACAGAGCGATAACAAATTATGTGACGACTCTTCGTGCAAAACTATATCCACAGGACTGTTTCAGCTACAACTGGCTCAAACTTTATGCTTTTATCATTCCAACGGTGAAACTACTAAATTGACATTCAAGCGGGCTTACTCGACAAATTTTTACAAGCCTTGGTACAAGACTTGCGATTATACCCTAAAGACCTGGTACCATCGGCGATGTTACAAAGCAGGCACATGTACATCAGCGTCCTGCCACTCTAGTAATCTTGATGACGGAGGAAATTTCAAATTTGCCAACAAGACCCCTCTTGCTCAACAGATGGGGTGCTATTTCTCGGGGGCACCTTGTGAAGGATATTGCGGATACGATGGACATGCTCGGTGTCTCTGGGTGAATTGGGAACTCCAAGGAACATCTGAAAACTTATGTAAAACGGTTTACAAGTTGGAACATCACTCATGGGAAGTCATGATTGACTATCTAACTCATACCGGCTTACAAACGTTTGTTCTCTCTCCGGAGTCACCCACTTTGAACATCCCTATCCCTATATCTATACTGAGTTTCATCAGTCCTAGTTCGGATCAGTTTAAACATGCTACTACTGCTATCGGTTTAGATGAGAATACTCTTCTTCGGATTCCTGCGTCGACACTTAATCAGCCTGTGGCTGATACACTAGGTGACTTCCAAATCCCATTAAGGAGGAGGAAACAATCCAGGGCTTTATATCCTACTCATACTATTTCATGTGACTATTCCACTTGTATCCCGACGTGCCACTCCCCTGTCTCTTCATTGAAGAGGTTGATTCTGGATATTGACCCTTCTGAACATTATCCTAAAGAGGACTTCATGAATTTGATAAGAATCAAGAGAAACACTCTCGGGAAGCAAGTTATTTCCGGATCCTTGTCTTTGATTGCAGAAGTGCCCCAAATCGAGTATCTAAAGGTGGACAGGGCTCAATGTGAGTTCTCTGTGGCATACTCGATAGGCTGCAGTGGATGTGGCGCTCCGAGTTTGGTCGGGATCCAGTCATACTCGATTGAAAACACAGGGATAGTCCCTTTTACTTCGAACTGTACCTTATCACAAAGCTATTTATCATGCCAATCCTCACCGTTCGAACTTCAGGTATATGGTTCGCCAGATGTCTGCCGGTTAGAATTGCACTATCCGAAACCATTGGATTCCAACCGCGAGTTCTTATCTCAAAGAGCCAGCAAAAACTCCTCTTCTCGCTATCTCCGAGTGATGTACTTGAACATTACCTATAATTTTCTAGGAGACACTCTGGCTATTGAAAGACTAACTGCTACTTCTGAAACCAACTCCTTTGAAGAAATTGCATACTTAACATTCTCAAGTGATTATTTCAAATGGTCTCTAGGGATTGGGTTTGGATTGACTTCCATCATTCTCATAATAACTCGAGTACTCCTACTGATTGTGGCTTTTAAGAGTGGGAAGAACTTATCGGAAGAATTGTCTCAACCCAGTCATCCTCCACTGACTGTGTAACTACTATTTATATTTAAGCTACTAATCTATAGTATTAACCCCATGTTCATGTTCATGTTCATATATTCTAACACATTTTTATCCATATATATGTGCCTTTTCACTGCTGACTGACATCATTACTCCTATACTCTAACCATGTCTACATTATAATATGTAAAGCCTTTATCTACTTCCATCCCACGTAATCTAAGATTCAATCTAGCATGTAAGATTCCATACATTTTTAGAAAAAAAAAAAAAAAAAAAAAAAAAAAAAAAAAAAAAAAAAAAAAAAAAAAAAACGGTGTTCTGTACGTTCGTTTTCGTTTTGTTTTAATTGTTTTATTGTAAAAAGACAGAGAGAGATAGATTTTTTGCTTTAACATTCTTAGTTTCGAGAAGCGGCGAATTTTGTGTTTTTGCACTGTTTTTGGCGTTCGAGCGTTCACGATCGTGGCCAGCGGAGCCGCTCTCCCGCTTCGACCGTTAACGTTCCGCAGTTCGCTTTTGCTATTCGAATACGCGCCGTATTACTCGCAACTCTTTTTTCGCTTTTTATGCATTTCGCTGTATTTTTCCTGCATTTGCTCACTCGCTTTTCCTTCGTTTTTCGCTTCGCTTTTCCTTCCTTTCGCCTTTTCCTTTCTACTTCGCTTTCGCATCCTGCTTCGCTTTTTCATCTTTTGTACCATCAGGACGGAATACGTATATAATCAAACTACTTGTCTGCATCCTTTAACCAGACACCATGCACTACATCATTTCAGTTATTAGGACCGCAATTGGGTTACTATTGATCCAGCAGTTAGTGCATTCGTGTGACCGGTCCCTCTATTTACAGAGCGATAACAAATTATGTGACGACTCTTCGTGCAAAACTATATCCACAGGACTGTTTCAGCTACAACTGGCTCAAACTTTATGCTTTTATCATTCCAACGGTGAAACTACTAAATTGACATTCAAGCGGGCTTACTCGACAAATTTTTACAAGCCTTGGTACAAGACTTGCGATTATACCCTAAAGACCTGGTACCATCGGCGATGTTACAAAGCAGGCACATGTACATCAGCGTCCTGCCACTCTAGTAATCTTGATGACGGAGGAAATTTCAAATTTGCCAACAAGACCCCTCTTGCTCAACAGATGGGGTGCTATTTCTCGGGGGCACCTTGTGAAGGATATTGCGGATACGATGGACATGCTCGGTGTCTCTGGGTGAATTGGGAACTCCAAGGAACATCTGAAAACTTATGTAAAACGGTTTACAAGTTGGAACATCACTCATGGGAAGTCATGATTGACTATCTAACTCATACCGGCTTACAAACGTTTGTTCTCTTTCCGGAGTCACCCACTTTGAACATCCCTATCCCTATATCTATACTGAGTTTCATCAGTCCTAGTTCGGATCAGTTTAAACATGCTACTACTGCTATCGGTTTAG
The DNA here is from genome assembly GCA_963556235.1 of Cryptophagus acutangulus. Taxonomy (NCBI): domain Eukaryota; kingdom Metazoa; phylum Arthropoda; class Insecta; order Coleoptera; family Cryptophagidae; genus Cryptophagus; species Cryptophagus acutangulus. Next base: position 2,356,224 of record OY744569.1, read on the forward strand.
ATGAGAATACTCTTCTTCGGATTCCTGCGTCGACACTTAATCAGCCTGTGGCTGATACACTAGGTGACTTCCAAATCCCATTAAGGAGGAGGAAACAATCCAGGGCTTTATATCCTACTCATACTATTTCATGTGACTATTCCACTTGTATCCCGACGTGCCACTCCCCTGTCTCTTCATTGAAGAGGTTGATTCTGGATATTGACCCTTCTGAACATTATCCTAAAGAGGACTTCATGAATTTGATAAGAATCAAGAGAAACACTCTCGGGAAGCAAGTTATTTCCGGATCCTTGTCTTTGATTGCAGAAGTGCCCCAAATCGAGTATCTAAAGGTGGACAGGGCTCAATGTGAGTTCTCTGTGGCATACTCGATAGGCTGCAGTGGATGTGGCGCTCCGAGTTTGGTCGGGATCCAGTCATACTCGATTGAAAACACAGGGATAGTCCCTTTTACTTCGAACTGTACCTTATCACAAAGCTATTTATCATGCCAATCCTCACCGTTCGAACTTCAGGTATATGGTTCGCCAGATGTCTGCCGGTTAGAATTGCACTATCCGAAACCATTGGATTCCAACCGCGAGTTCTTATCTCAAAGAGCCAGCAAAAACTCCTCTTCTCGCTATCTCCGAGTGATGTACTTGAACATTACCTATAATTTTCTAGGAGACACTCTGGCTATTGAAAGACTAACTGCTACTTCTGAAACCAACTCCTTTGAAGAAATTGCATACTTAACATTCTCAAGTGATTATTTCAAATGGTCTCTAGGGATTGGGTTTGGATTGACTTCCATCATTCTCATAATAACTCGAGTACTCCTACTGATTGTGGCTTTTAAGAGTGGGAAGAACTTATCGGAAGAATTGTCTCAACCCAGTCATCCTCCACTGACTGTGTAACTACTATTTATATTTAAGCTACTAATCTATAGTATTAACCCCATGTTCATGTTCATGTTCATATATTCTAACACATTTTTATCCATATATATGTGCCTTTTCACTGCTGACTGACATCATTACTCCTATACTCTAACCATGTCTACATTATAATATGTAAAGCCTTTATCTACTTCCATCCCACGTAATCTAAGATTCAATCTAGCATGTAAGATTCCATACATTTTTAGAAAAAAAAAAAAAAAAAAAAAAAAAAAAAAAAAAAAAAAAAAAAAAAAAAAAAAAAAAAAAAAAAAACGGTGTTCTGTACGTTCGTTTTCGTTTTGTTTTAATTGTTTTATTGTAAAAAGACAGAGAGAGATAGATTTTTTGCTTTAACATTCTTAGTTTCGAGAAGCGGCGAATTTTGTGTTTTTGCACTGTTTTTGGCGTTCGAGCGTTCACGATCGTGGCCAGCGGAGCCGCTCTCCCGCTTCGACCGTTAACGTTCCGCAGTTCGCTTTTGCTATTCGAATACGCGCCGTATTACTCGCAACTCTTTTTTCGCTTTTTATGCATTTCGCTGTATTTTTCCTGCATTTGCTCACTCGCTTTTCCTTCGTTTTTCGCTTCGCTTTTCCTTCCTTTCGCCTTTTCCTTTCTACTTCGCTTTCGCATCCTGCTTCGCTTTTTCATCTTTTGTACCATCAGGACGGAATACGTATATAATCAAACTACTTGTCTGCATCCTTTAACCAGACACCATGCACTACATCATTTCAGTTATTAGGACCGCAATTGGGTTACTATTGATCCAGCAGTTAGTGCATTCGTGTGACCGGTCCCTCTATTTACAGAGCGATAACAAATTATGTGACGACTCTTCGTGCAAAACTATATCCACAGGACTGTTTCAGCTACAACTGGCTCAAACTTTATGCTTTTATCATTCCAACGGTGAAACTACTAAATTGACATTCAAGCGGGCTTACTCGACAAATTTTTACAAGCCTTGGTACAAGACTTGCGATTATACCCTAAAGACCTGGTACCATCGGCGATGTTACAAAGCAGGCACATGTACATCAGCGTCCTGCCACTCTAGTAATCTTGATGACGGAGGAAATTTCAAATTTGCCAACAAGACCCCTCTTGCTCAACAGATGGGGTGCTATTTCTCGGGGGCACCTTGTGAAGGATATTGCGGATACGATGGACATGCTCGGTGTCTCTGGGTGAATTGGGAACTCCAAGGAACATCTGAAAACTTATGTAAAACGGTTTACAAGTTGGAACATCACTCATGGGAAGTCATGATTGACTATCTAACTCATACCGGCTTACAAACGTTTGTTCTCTTTCCGGAGTCACCCACTTTGAACATCCCTATCCCTATATCTATACTGAGTTTCATCAGTCCTAGTTCGGATCAGTTTAAACATGCTACTACTGCTATCGGTTTAGATGAGAATACTCTTCTTCGGATTCCTGCGTCGACACTTAATCAGCCTGTGGCTGATACACTAGGTGACTTCCAAATCCCATTAAGGAGGAGGAAACAATCCAGGGCTTTATATCCTACTCATACTATTTCATGTGACTATTCCACTTGTATCCCGACGTGCCACTCCCCTGTCTCTTCATTGAAGAGGTTGATTCTGGATATTGACCCTTCTGAACATTATCCTAAAGAGGACTTCATGAATTTGATAAGAATCAAGAGAAACACTCTCGGGAAGCAAGTTATTTCCGGATCCTTGTCTTTGATTGCAGAAGTGCCCCAAATCGAGTATCTAAAGGTGGACAGGGCTCAATGTGAGTTCTCTGTGGCATACTCGATAGGCTGCAGTGGATGTGGCGCTCCGAGTTTGGTCGGGATCCAGTCATACTCGATTGAAAACACAGGGATAGTCCCTTTTACTTCGAACTGTACCTTATCACAAAGCTATTTATCATGCCAATCCTCACCGTTCGAACTTCAGGTATATGGTTCGCCAGATGTCTGCCGGTTAGAATTGCACTATCCGAAACCATTGGATTCCAACCGCGAGTTCTTATCTCAAAGAGCCAGCAAAAACTCCTCTTCTCGCTATCTCCGAGTGATGTACTTGAACATTACCTATAACTTTCTAGGAGACACTCTGGCTATTGAAAGACTAACTGCTACTTCTGAAACCAACTCCTTTGAAGAAATTGCATACTTAACATTCTCAAGTGATTATTTCAAATGGTCTCTAGGGATTGGGTTTGGATTGACTTCCATCATTCTCATAATAACTCGAGTACTCCTACTGATTGTGGCTTTTAAGAGTGGGAAGAACTTATCGGAAGAATTGTCTCAACCCAGTCATCCTCCACTGACTGTGTAACTACTATTTATATTTAAGCTACTAATCTATAGTATTAACCCCATGTTCATGTTCATGTTCAAATATTCTAACGCATTTTTATCCATATATATGTGCCTTTTCACTGCTGACTGACATCATTACTCCTATACTCTAACCATGTCTACATTATAATATGTAAAGCCTTTATCTACTTCCATCCCACGTAATCTAAGATTCAATCTAGCATGTAAGATTCCATACATTTTTAGAAAAAAAAAAAAAAAAAAAACGGTGTTCTGTACGTTCGTTTTCGTTTTGTTTTAATTGTTTTATTGTAAAAAGACAGAGAGAGATAGATTTTTTGCTTTAACATTCTTAGTTTCGAGAAGCGGCGAATTTTGTGTTTTTGCACTGTTTTTGGCGTTCGAGCGTTCACGATCGTGGCCAGCGGAGCCGCTCTCCCGCTTCGACCGTTAACGTTCCGCAGTTCGCTTTTGCTATTCGAATACGCGCCGTATTACTCGCAACTCTTTTTTCGCTTTTTATGCATTTCGCTGTATTTTTCCTGCATTTGCTCACTCGCTTTTCCTTCGTTTTTCGCTTCGCTTTTCCTTCCTTTCGCCTTTTCCTTTCTACTTCGCTTTCGCATCCTGCTTCGCTTTTTCATCTTTTGTACCATCAGGACGGAATACGTATATAATCAAACTACTTGTCTGCATCCTTTAACCAGACACCATGCACTACATCATTTCAGTTATTAGGACCGCAATTGGGTTACTATTGATCCAGCAGTTAGTGCATTCGTGTGACCGGTCCCTCTATTTACAGAGCGATAACAAATTATGTGACGACTCTTCGTGCAAAACTATATCCACAGGACTGTTTCAGCTACAACTGGCTCAAACTTTATGCTTTTATCATTCCAACGGTGAAACTACTAAATTGACATTCAAGCGGGCTTACTCGACAAATTTTTACAAGCCTTGGTACAAGACTTGCGATTATACCCTAAAGACCTGGTACCATCGGCGATGTTACAAAGCAGGCACATGTACATCAGCGTCCTGCCACTCTAGTAATCTTGATGACGGAGGAAATTTCAAATTTGCCAACAAGACCCCTCTTGCTCAACAGATGGGGTGCTATTTCTCGGGGGCACCTTGTGAAGGATATTGCGGATACGATGGACATGCTCGGTGTCTCTGGGTAAATTGGGAACTCCAAGGAACATCTGAAAACTTATGTAAAACGGTTTACAAGTTGGAACATCACTCATGGGAAGTCATGATTGACTATCTAACTCATACCGGCTTACAAACGTTTGTTCTCTCTCCGGAGTCACCCACTTTGAACATCCCTATCCCTATATCTATACTGAGTTTCATCAGTCCTAGTTCGGATCAGTTTAAACATGCTACTACTGCTATCGGTTTAGATGAGAATACTCTTCTTCGGATTCCTGCGTCGACACTTAATCAGCCTGTGGCTGATACACTAGGTGACTTCCAAATCCCATTAAGGAGGAGGAAACAATCCAGGGCTTTATATCCTACTCATACTATTTCATGTGACTATTCCACTTGTATCCCGACGTGCCACTCCCCTGTCTCTTCATTGAAGAGGTTGATTCTGGATATTGACCCTTCTGAACATTATCCTAAAGAGGACTTCATGAATTTGATAAGAATCAAGAGAAACACTCTCGGGAAGCAAGTTATTTCCGGATCCTTGTCTTTGATTGCAGAAGTGCCCCAAATCGAGTATCTAAAGGTGGACAGGGCTCAATGTGAGTTCTCTGTGGCATACTCGATAGGCTGCAGTGGATGTGGCGCTCCGAGTTTGGTCGGGATCCAGTCATACTCGATTGAAAACACAGGGATAGTCCCTTTTACTTCGAACTGTACCTTATCACAAAGCTATTTATCATGCCAATCCTCACCGTTCGAACTTCAGGTATATGGTTCGCCAGATGTCTGCCGGTTAGAATTGCACTATCCGAAACCATTGGATTCCAACCGCGAGTTCTTATCTCAAAGAGCCAGCAAAAACTCCTCTTCTCGCTATCTCCGAGTGATGTACTTGAACATTACCTATAACTTTCTAGGAGACACTCTGGCTATTGAAAGACTAACTGCTACTTCTGAAACCAACTCCTTTGAAGAAATTGCATACTTAACATTCTCAAGTGATTATTTCAAATGGTCTCTAGGGATTGGGTTTGGATTGACTTCCATCATTCTCATAATAACTCGAGTACTCCTACTGATTGTGGCTTTTAAGAGTGGGAAGAACTTATCGGAAGAATTGTCTCAACCCAGTCATCCTCCACTGACTGTGTAACTACTATTTATATTTAAGCTACTAATCTATAGTATTAACCCCATGTTCATGTTCATGTTCATATATTCTAACACATTTTTATCCATATATATGTGCCTTTTCACTGCTGACTGACATCATTACTCCTATACTCTAACCATGTCTACATTATAATATGTAAAGCCTTTATCTACTTCCATCCCACGTAATCTAAGATTCAATCTAGCATGTAAGATTCCATACATTTTTAGAAAAAAAAAAAAAAAAAAAAAAAAAAAAAAAAAAAAAAAAAAAAAAAAAAAAAACGGTGTTCTGTACGTTCGTTTTCGTTTTGTTTTAATTGTTTTATTGTAAAAAGACAGAGAGAGATAGATTTTTTGCTTTAACATTCTTAGTTTCGAGAAGCGGCGAATTTTGTGTTTTTGCACTGTTTTTGGCGTTCGAGCGTTCACGATCGTGGCCAGCGGAGCCGCTCTCCCGCTTCGACCGTTAACGTTCCGCAGTTCGCTTTTGCTATTCGAATACGCGCCGTATTACTCGCAACTCTTTTTTCGCTTTTTATGCATTTCGCTGTATTTTTCCTGCATTTGCTCACTCGCTTTTCCTTCGTTTTTCGCTTCGCTTTTCCTTCCTTTCGCCTTTTCCTTTCTACTTCGCTTTCGCATCCTGCTTCGCTTTTTCATCTTTTGTACCATCAGGACGGAATACGTATATAATCAAACTACTTGTCTGCATCCTTTAACCAGACACCATGCACTACATCATTTCAGTTATTAGGACCGCAATTGGGTTACTATTGATCCAGCAGTTAGTGCATTCGTGTGACCGGTCCCTCTATTTACAGAGCGATAACAAATTATGTGACGACTCTTCGTGCAAAACTATATCCACAGGACTGTTTCAGCTACAACTGGCTCAAACTTTATGCTTTTATCATTCCAACGGTGAAACTACTAAATTGACATTCAAGCGGGCTTACTCGACAAATTTTTACAAGCCTTGGTACAAGACTTGCGATTATACCCTAAAGACCTGGTACCATCGGCGATGTTACAAAGCAGGCACATGTACATCAGCGTCCTGCCACTCTAGTAATCTTGATGACGGAGGAAATTTCAAATTTGCCAACAAGACCCCTCTTGCTCAACAGATGGGGTGCTATTTCTCGGGGGCACCTTGTGAAGGATATTGCGGATACGATGGACATGCTCGGTGTCTCTGGGTGAATTGGGAACTCCAAGGAACATCTGAAAACTTATGTAAAACGGTTTACAAGTTGGAACATCACTCATGGGAAGTCATGATTGACTATCTAACTCATACCGGCTTACAAACGTTTGTTCTCTTTCCGGAGTCACCCACTTTGAACATCCCTATCCCTATATCTATACTGAGTTTCATCAGTCCTAGTTCGGATCAGTTTAAACATGCTACTACTGCTATCGGTTTAGATGAGAATACTCTTCTTCGGATTCCTGCGTCGACACTTAATCAGCCTGTGGCTGATACACTAGGTGACTTCCAAATCCCATTAAGGAGGAGGAAACAATCCAGGGCTTTATATCCTACTCATACTATTTCATGTGACTATTCCACTTGTATCCCGACGTGCCACTCCCCTGTCTCTTCATTGAAGAGGTTGATTCTGGATATTGACCCTTCTGAACATTATCCTAAAGAGGACTTCATGAATTTGATAAGAATCAAGAGAAACACTCTCGGGAAGCAAGTTATTTCCGGATCCTTGTCTTTGATTGCAGAAGTGCCCCAAATCGAGTATCTAAAGGTGGACAGGGCTCAATGTGAGTTCTCTGTGGCATACTCGATAGGCTGCAGTGGATGTGGCGCTCCGAGTTTGGTCGGGATCCAGTCATACTCGATTGAAAACACAGGGATAGTCCCTTTTACTTCGAACTGTACCTTATCACAAAGCTATTTATCATGCCAATCCTCACCGTTCGAACTTCAGGTATATGGTTCGCCAGATGTCTGCCGGTTAGAATTGCACTATCCGAAACCATTGGATTCCAACCGCGAGTTCTTATCTCAAAGAGCCAGCAAAAACTCCTCTTCTCGCTATCTCCGAGTGATGTACTTGAACATTACCTATAACTTTCTAGGAGACACTCTGGCTATTGAAAGACTAACTGCTACTTCTGAAACCAACTCCTTTGAAGAAATTGCATACTTAACATTCTCAAGTGATTATTTCAAATGGTCTCTAGGGATTGGGTTTGGATTGACTTCCATCATTCTCATAATAACTCGAGTACTCCTACTGATTGTGGCTTTTAAGAGTGGGAAGAACTTATCGGAAGAATTGTCTCAACCCAGTCATCCTCCACTGACTGTGTAACTACTATTTATATTTAAGCTACTAATCTATAGTATTAACCCCATGTTCATGTTCATGTTCAAATATTCTAACGCATTTTTATCCATATATATGTGCCTTTTCACTGCTGACTGACATCATTACTCCTATACTCTAACCATGTCTACATTATAATATGTAAAGCCTTTATCTACTTCCATCCCACGTAATCTAAGATTCAATCTAGCATGTAAGATTCCATACATTTTTAGAAAAAAAAAAAAAAAAAAAACGGTGTTCTGTACGTTCGTTTTCGTTTTGTTTTAATTGTTTTATTGTAAAAAGACAGAGAGAGATAGATTTTTTGCTTTAACATTCTTAGTTTCGAGAAGCGGCGAATTTTGTGTTTTTGCACTGTTTTTGGCGTTCGAGCGTTCACGATCGTGGCCAGCGGAGCCGCTCTCCCGCTTCGACCGTTAACGTTCCGCAGTTCGCTTTTGCTATTCGAATACGCGCCGTATTACTCGCAACTCTTTTTTCGCTTTTTATGCATTTCGCTGTATTTTTCCTGCATTTGCTCACTCGCTTTTCCTTCGTTTTTCGCTTCGCTTTTCCTTCCTTTCGCCTTTTCCTTTCTACTTCGCTTTCGCATCCTGCTTCGCTTTTTCATCTTTTGTACCATCAGGACGGAATACGTATATAATCAAACTACTTGTCTGCATCCTTTAACCAGACACCATGCACTACATCATTTCAGTTATTAGGACCGCAATTGGGTTACTATTGATCCAGCAGTTAGTGCATTCGTGTGACCGGTCCCTCTATTTACAGAGCGATAACAAATTATGTGACGACTCTTCGTGCAAAACTATATCCACAGGACTGTTTCAGCTACAACTGGCTCAAACTTTATGCTTTTATCATTCCAACGGTGAAACTACTAAATTGACATTCAAGCGGGCTTACTCGACAAATTTTTACAAGCCTTGGTACAAGACTTGCGATTATACCCTAAAGACCTGGTACCATCGGCGATGTTACAAAGCAGGCACATGTACATCAGCGTCCTGCCACTCTAGTAATCTTGATGACGGAGGAAATTTCAAATTTGCCAACAAGACCCCTCTTGCTCAACAGATGGGGTGCTATTTCTCGGGGGCACCTTGTGAAGGATATTGCGGATACGATGGACATGCTCGGTGTCTCTGGGTAAATTGGGAACTCCAAGGAACATCTGAAAACTTATGTAAAACGGTTTACAAGTTGGAACATCACTCATGGGAAGTCATGATTGACTATCTAACTCATACCGGCTTACAAACGTTTGTTCTCTCTCCGGAGTCACCCACTTTGAACATCCCTATCCCTATATCTATACTGAGTTTCATCAGTCCTAGTTCGGATCAGTTTAAACATGCTACTACTGCTATCGGTTTAGATGAGAATACTCTTCTTCGGATTCCTGCGTCGACACTTAATCAGCCTGTGGCTGATACACTAGGTGACTTCCAAATCCCATTAAGGAGGAGGAAACAATCCAGGGCTTTATATCCTACTCATACTATTTCATGTGACTATTCCACTTGTATCCCGACGTGCCACTCCCCTGTCTCTTCATTGAAGAGGTTGATTCTGGATATTGACCCTTCTGAACATTATCCTAAAGAGGACTTCATGAATTTGATAAGAATCAAGAGAAACACTCTCGGGAAGCAAGTTATTTCCGGATCCTTGTCTTTGATTGCAGAAGTGCCCCAAATCGAGTATCTAAAGGTGGACAGGGCTCAATGTGAGTTCTCTGTGGCATACTCGATAGGCTGCAGTGGATGTGGCGCTCCGAGTTTGGTCGGGATCCAGTCATACTCGATTGAAAACACAGGGATAGTCCCTTTTACTTCGAACTGTACCTTATCACAAAGCTATTTATCATGCCAATCCTCACCGTTCGAACTTCAGGTATATGGTTCGCCAGATGTCTGCCGGTTAGAATTGCACTATCCGAAACCATTGGATTCCAACCGCGAGTTCTTATCTCAAAGAGCCAGCAAAAACTCCTCTTCTCGCTATCTCCGAGTGATGTACTTGAACATTACCTATAACTTTCTAGGAGACACTCTGGCTATTGAAAGACTAACTGCTACTTCTGAAACCAACTCCTTTGAAGAAATTGCATACTTAACATTCTCAAGTGATTATTTCAAATGGTCTCTAGGGATTGGGTTTGGATTGACTTCCATCATTCTCATAATAACTCGAGTACTCCTACTGATTGTGGCTTTTAAGAGTGGGAAGAACTTATCGGAAGAATTGTCTCAACCCAGTCATCCTCCACTGACTGTGTAACTACTATTTATATTTAAGCTACTAATCTATAGTATTAACCCCATGTTCATGTTCATGTTCATATATTCTAACACATTTTTATCCATATATATGTGCCTTTTCACTGCTGACTGACATCATTACTCCTATACTCTAACCATGTCTACATTATAATATGTAAAGCCTTTATCTACTTCCATCCCACGTAATCTAAGATTCAATCTAGCATGTAAGATTCCATACATTTTTAGAAAAAAAAAAAAAAAAAAAAAAAAAAAGAGAAAAACGGTGTTCTGTACGTTCGTTTTCGTTTTGTTTTAATTGTTTTATTGTAAAAAGACAGAGAGAGATAGATTTTTTGCTTTAACATTCTTAGTTTCGAGAAGCGGCGAATTTTGTGTTTTTGCACTGTTTTTGGCGTTCGAGCGTTCACGATCGTGGCCAGCGGAGCCGCTCTCCCGCTTCGACCGTTAACGTTCCGCAGTTCGCTTTTGCTATTCGAATACGCGCCGTATTACTCGCAACTCTTTTTTCGCTTTTTATGCATTTCGCTGTATTTTTCCTGCATTTGCTCACTCGCTTTTCCTTCGTTTTTCGCTTCGCTTTTCCTTCCTTTCGCCTTTTCCTTTCTACTTCGCTTTCGCATCCTGCTTCGCTTTTTCATCTTTTGTACCATCAGGACGGAATACGTATATAATCAAACTACTTGTCTGCATCCTTTAACCAGACACCATGCACTACATCATTTCAGTTATTAGGACCGCAATTGGGTTACTATTGATCCAGCAGTTAGTGCATTCGTGTGACCGGTCCCTCTATTTACAGAGCGATAACAAATTATGTGACGACTCTTCGTGCAAAACTATATCCACAGGACTGTTTCAGCTACAACTGGCTCAAACTTTATGCTTTTATCATTCCAACGGTGAAACTACTAAATTGACATTCAAGCGGGTTTACTCGACAAATTTTTACAAGCCTTGGTACAAGACTTGCGATTATACCCTAAAGACCTGGTACCATCGGCGATGTTACAAAGCAGGCACATGTACATCAGCGTCCTGCCACTCTAGTAATCTTGATGACGGAGGAAATTTCAAATTTGCCAACAAGACCCCTCTTGCTCAACAGATGGGGTGCTATTTCTCGGGGGCACCTTGTGAAGGATATTGCGGATACGATGGACATGCTCGGTGTCTCTGGGTGAATTGGGAACTCCAAGGAACATCTGAAAACTTATGTAAAACGGTTTACAAGTTGGAACATCACTCATGGGAAGTCATGATTGACTATCTAACTCATACCGGCTTACAAACGTTTGTTCTCTCTCCGGAGTCACCCACTTTGAACATCCCTATCCCTATATCTATACTGAGTTTCATCAGTCCTAGTTCGGATCAGTTTAAACATGCTACTACTGCTATCGGTTTAGATGAGAATACTCTTCTTCGGATTCCTGCGTCGACACTTAATCAGCCTGTGGCTGATACACTAGGTGACTTCCAAATCCCATTAAGGAGGAGGAAACAATCCAGGGCTTTATATCCTACTCATACTATTTCATGTGACTATTCCACTTGTATCCCGACGTGCCACTCCCCTGTCTCTTCATTGAAGAGGTTGATTCTGGATATTGACCCTTCTGAACATTATCCTAAAGAGGACTTCATGAATTTGATAAGAATCAAGAGAAACACTCTCGGGAAGCAAGTTATTTCCGGATCCTTGTCTTAGATTGCAGAAGTGCCCCAAATCGAGTATCTAAAGGTGGACAGGGCTCAATGTGAGTTCTCTGTGGCATACTCGATAGGCTGCAGTGGATGTGGCGCTCCGAGTTTGGTCGGGATCCAGTCATACTCGATTGAAAACACAGGGATAGTCCCTTTTACTTCGAACTGTACCTTATCACAAAGCTATTTATCATGCCAATCCTCACCGTTCGAACTTCAGGTATATGGTTCGCCAGATGTCTGCCGGTTAGAATTGCACTATCCGAAACCATTGGATTCCAACCGCGAGTTCTTATCTCAAAGAGCCAGCAAAAACTCCTCTTCTCGCTATCTCCGAGTGATGTACTTGAACATTACCTATAACTTTCTAGGAGACACTCTGGCTATTGAAAGACTAACTGCTACTTCTGAAACCAACTCCTTTGAAGAAATTGCATACTTAACATTCTCAAGTGATTATTTCAAATGGACTCTAGGGATTGGGTTTGGATTGACTTCCATCATTCTCATAATAACTCGAGTACTCCTACTGATTGTGGCTTTTAAGAGTGGGAAGAACTTATCGGAAGAATTGTCTCAACCCAGTCATCCTCCACTGACTGTGTAACTACTATTTATATTTAAGCTACTAATCTATAGTATTAACCCCATGTTCATGTTCATGTTCATATATTCTAACACATTTTTATCCATATATATGTGCCTTTTCACTGCTGACTGACATCATTACTCCTATACTCTAACCATGTCTACATTATAATATGTAAAGCCTTTATCTACTTCCATCCCACGTAATCTAAGATTCAATCTAGCATGTAAGATTCCATACATTTTTAGAAAAAAAAAAAAAAAAAAAAAAAAAAAAAAAAAAAAAAAAAAAAAAAAAAAAGAGAAAAACGGTGTTCTGTACGTTCGTTTTCGTTTTGTTTTAATTGTTTTATTGTAAAAAGACAGAGAGAGATAGATTTTTTGCTTTAACATTCTTAGTTTCGAGAAGCGGCGAATTTTGTGTTTTTGCACTGTTTTTGGCGTTCGAGCGTTCACGATCGTGGCCAGCGGAGCCGCTCTCCCGCTTCGACCGTTAACGTTCCGCAGTTCGCTTTTGCTATTCGAATACGCGCCGTATTACTCGCAACTCTTTTTTCGCTTTTTATGCATTTCGCTGTATTTTTCCTGCATTTGCTCACTCGCTTTTCCTTCGTTTTTCGCTTCGCTTTTCCTTCCTTTCGCCTTTTCCTTTCTACTTCGCTTTCGCATCCTGCTTCGCTTTTTCATCTTTTGTACCATCAGGACGGAATACGTATATAATCAAACTACTTGTCTGCATCCTTTAACCAGACACCATGCACTACATCATTTCAGTTATTAGGACCGCAATTGGGTTACTATTGATCCAGCAGTTAGTGCATTCGTGTGACCGGTCCCTCTATTTACAGAGCGATAATAAATTATGTGACGACTCTTCGTGCAAAACTATATCCACAGGACTGTTTCAGCTACAACTGGCTCAAACTTTATGCTTTTATCATTCCAACGGTGAAACTACTAAATTGACATTCAAGCGGGCTTACTCGACAAATTTTTACAAGCCTTGGTACAAGACTTGCGATTATACCCTAAAGACCTGGTACCATCGGCGATGTTACAAAGCAGGCACATGTACATCAGCGTCCTGCCACTCTAGTAATCTTGATGACGGAGGAAATTTCAAATTTGCCAACAAGACCCCTCTTGCTCAACAGATGGGGTGCTATTTCTCGGGGGCACCTTGTGAAGGATATTGCGGATACGATGGACATGCTCGGTGTCTCTGGGTGAATTGGGAACTCCAAGGAACATCTGAAAACTTATGTAAAACGGTTTACAAGTTGGAACATCACTCATGGGAAGTCATGATTGACTATCTAACTCATACCGGCTTACAAACGTTTGTTCTCTCTCCGGAGTCACCCACTTTGAACATCCCTATCCCTATATCTATACTGAGTTTCATCAGTCCTAGTTCGGATCAGTTTAAACATGCTACTACTGCTATCGGTTTAGATGAGAATACTCTTCTTCGGATTCCTGCGTCGACACTTAATCAGCCTGTGGCTGATACACTAGGTGACTTCCAAATCCCATTAAGGAGGAGGAAACAATCCAGGGCTTTATATCCTACTCATACTATTTCATGTGACTATTCCACTTGTATCCCGACGTGCCACTCCCCTGTCTCTTCATTGAAGAGGTTGATTCTGGATATTGACCCTTCTGAACATTATCCTAAAGAGGACTTCATGAATTTGATAAGAATCAAGAGAAACACTCTCGGGAAGCAAGTTATTTCCGGATCCTTGTCTTTGATTGCAGAAGTGCCCCAAATCGAGTATCTAAAGGTGGACAGGGCTCAATGTGAGTTCTCTGTGGCATACTCGATAGGCTGCAGTGGATGTGGCGCTCCGAGTTTGGTCGGGATCCAGTCATACTCGATTGAAAACACAGGGATAGTCCCTTTTACTTCGAACTGTACCTTATCACAAAGCTATTTATCATGCCAATCCTCACCGTTCGAACTTCAGGTATATGGTTCGCCAGATGTCTGCCGGTTAGAATTGCACTATCCGAAACCATTGGATTCCAACCGCGAGTTCTTATCTCAAAGAGCCAGCAAAAACTCCTCTTCTCGCTATCTCCGAGTGATGTACTTGAACATTACCTATAACTTTCTAGGAGACACTCTGGCTATTGAAAGACTAACTGCTACTTCTGAAACCAACTCCTTTGAAGAAATTGCATACTTAACATTCTCAAGTGATTATTTCAAATGGTCTCTAGGGATTGGGTTTGGATTGACTTCCATCATTCTCATAATAACTCGAGTACTCCTACTGATTGTGGCTTTTAAGAGTGGGAAGAACTTATCGGAAGAATTGTCTCAACCCAGTCATCCTCCACTGACTGTGTAACTACTATTTATATTTAAGCTACTAATCTATAGTATTAACCCCATGTTCATGTTCATGTTCATATTTTCTAACACATTTTTATCCATATATATGTGCCTTTTCACTGCTGACTGACATCATTACTCCTATACTCTAACCATGTCTACATTATAATATGTAAAGCCTTTATCTACTTCCATCCCACGTAATCTAAGATTCAATCTAGCATGTAAGATTCCATACATTTTTAGAAAAAAAAAAAAAAAAAAAAAAAAAAAAAGAGAGAAAAACGGTGTTCTGTACGTTCGTTTTCGTTTTGTTTTAATTGTTTTATTGTAAAAAGACAGAGAGAGATAGATTTTTTGCTTTAACATTCTTAGTTTCGAGAAACGGCGAATTTTGTGTTTTTGCACTGTTTTTGGCGTTCGAGCGTTCACGATCGTGGCCAGCGGAGCCGCTCTCCCGCTTCGACCGTTAACGTTCCGCAGTTCGTTCTCGCAACTCTTTTTTCGCTTTTTATGCATTTCGCTGTATTTTTCCTGCATTTGCTCACTCGCTTTTCCTTCGTTTTTCGCTTCGCTTTTCCTTCCTTTCGCCTTTTCCTTTCTACTTCGCTTTCGCATCCTGCTTCGCTTTTTCATCTTTTGTACCATCAGGACGGAATACGTATATAATCAAACTACTTGTCTGCATCCTTTAACCAGACACCATGCACTACATCATTTCAGTTATTAGGACCGCAATTGGGTTACTATTGATCCAGCAGTTAGTGCATTCGTGTGACCGGTCCCTCTATTTACAGAGCGATAACAAATTATGTGACGACTCTTCGTGCAAAACTATATCCACAGGACTGTTTCAGCTACAACTGGCTCAAACTTTATGCTTTTATCATTCCAACGGTGAAACTACTAAATTGACATTCAAGCGGGCTTACTCGACAAATTTTTACAAGCCTTGGTACAAGACTTGCGATTATACCCTAAAGACCTGGTACCATCGGCGATGTTACAAAGCAGGCACATGTACATCAGCGTCCTGCCACTCTAGTAATCTTGATGACGGAGGAAATTTCAAATTTGCCAACAAGACCCCTCTTGCTCAACAGATGGGGTGCTATTTCTCGGGGGCACCTTGTGAAGGATATTGCGGATACGATGGACATGCTCGGTGTCTCTGGGTGAATTGGGAACTCCAAGGAACATCTGAAAACTTATGTAAAACGGTTTACAAGTTGGAACATCACTCATGGGAAGTCATGATTGACTATCTAACTCATACCGGCTTACAAACGTTTGTTCTCTCTCCGGAGTCACCCACTTTGAACATCCCTATCCCTATATCTATACTGAGTTTCATCAGTCCTAGTTCGGATCAGTTTAAACATGCTACTACTGCTATGGGTTTAGATGAGAATACTCTTCTTCGGATTCCTGCGTCGACACTTAATCAGCCTGTGGCTGATACACTAGGTGACTTCCAAATCCCATTAAGGAGGAGGAAACAATCCAGGGCTTTATATCCTACTCATACTATTTCATGTGACTATTCCACTTGTATCCCGACGTGCCACTCCCCTGTCTCTTCATTGAAGAGGTTGATTCTGGATATTGACCCTTCTGAACATTATCCTAAAGAGGACTTCATGAATTTGATAAGAATCAAGAGAAACACTCTCGGGAAGCAAGTTATTTCCGGATCCTTGTCTTTGATTGCAGAAGTGCCCCAAATCGAGTATCTAAAGGTGGACAGGGCTCAATGTGAGTTCTCTGTGGCATACTCGATAGGCTGCAGTGGATGTGGCGCTCCGAGTTTGGTCGGGATCCAGTCATACTCGATTGAAAACACAGGGATAGTCCCTTTTACTTCGAACTGTACCTTATCACAAAGCTATTTATCATGCCAATCCTCACCGTTCGAACTTCAGGTATATGGTTCGCCAGATGTCTGCCGGTTAGAATTGCACTATCCGAAACCATTGGATTCCAACCGCGAGTTCTTATCTCAAAGAGCCAGCAAAAACTCCTCTTCTCGCTATCTCCGAGTGATGTACTTGAACATTACCTATAACTTTCTAGGAGACCCTCTGGCTATTGAAAGACTAACTGCTACTTCTGAAACCAACTCCTTTGATGAAATTGCATACTTAACATTCTCAAGTGATTATTTCAAATGGTCTCTAGGGATTGGGTTTGGATTGACTTCCATCATTCTCATAATAACTCGAGTACTCCTACTGATTGTGGCTTTTAAGAGTGGGAAGAACTTATCGGAAGAATTGTCTCAACCCAGTCATCCTCCACTGACTGTGTAACTACTATTTATATTTAAGCTACTAATCTATAGTATTAACCTCATGTTCATGTTCATGTTCATATATTCTAACACATTTTTATCCATATATATGTGCCTTTTCACTGCTGACTGACATCATTACTCCTATACTCTAACCATGTCTACATTATAATATGTAAAGCCTTTATCTACTTCCATCCCACGTAATCTAAGATTCAATCTAGCATGTAAGATTCCATACATTTTTAGAAAAAAAAAAAAAAAAAAAAAAAAAAAAAAAAAAAAAAAAAAAAAAAAAAAAAAAAAAAAAAAAAAACGGTGTTCTGTACGTTCGTTTTCGTTTTGTTTTAATTGTTTTATTGTAAAAAGACAGAGAGAGATAGATTTTTTGCTTTAACATTCTTAGTTTCGAGAAGCGGCGAATTTTGTGTTTTTGCACTGTTTTTGGCGTTCGAGCGTTCACGATCGTGGCCAGCGGAGCCGCTCTCCCGCTTCGACCGTTAACGTTCCGCAGTTCGCTTTTGCTATTCGAATACGCGCCGTATTACTCGCAACTCTTTTTTCGCTTTTTATGCATTTCGCTGTATTTTTCCTGCATTTGCTCACTCGCTTTTCCTTCGTTTTTCGCTTCGCTTTTCCTTCCTTTCGCCTTTTCCTTTCTACTTCGCTTTCGCATCCTGCTTCGCTTTTTCATCTTTTGTACCATCAGGACGGAATACGTATATAATCAAACTACTTGTCTGCATCCTTTAACCAGACACCATGCACTACATCATTTCAGTTATTAGGACCGCAATTGGGTTACTATTGATCCAGCAGTTAGTGCATTCGTGTGACCGGTCCCTCTATTTACAGAGCGATAACAAATTATGTGACGACTCTTCGTGCAAAACTATATCCACAGGACTGTTTCAGCTACAACTGGCTCAAACTTTATGCTTTTATCATTCCAACGGTGAAACTACTAAATTGACATTCAAGCGGGCTTACTCGACAAATTTTTACAAGCCTTGGTACAAGACTTGCGATTATACCCTAAAGACCTGGTACCATCGGCGATGTTACAAAGCAGGCACATGTACATCAGCGTCCTGCCACTCTAGTAATCTTGATGACGGAGGAAATTTCAAATTTGCCAACAAGACCCCTCTTGCTCAACAGATGGGGTGCTATTTCTCGGGGGCACCTTGTGAAGGATATTGCGGATACGATGGACATGCTCGGTGTCTCTGGGTGAATTGGGAACTCCAAGGAACATCTGAAAACTTATGTAAAACGGTTTACAAGTTGGAACATCACTCATGGGAAGTTATGATTGACTATCTAACTCATACCGGCTTACAAACGTTTGTTCTCTCTCCGGAGTCACCCACTTTGAACATCCCTATCCCTATATCTATACTGAGTTTCATCAGTCCTAGTTCGGATCAGTTTAAACATGCTACTACTGCTATCGGTTTAGATGAGAATACTCTTCTTCGGATTCCTGCGTCGACACTTAATCAGCCTGTGGCTGATACACTAGGTGACTTCCAAATCCCATTAACGAGGAGGAAACAATCCAGGGCTTTATATCCTACTCATACTATTTCATGTGACTATTCCACTTGTATCCCGACGTGCCACTCCCCTGTCTCTTCATTGAAGAGGTTGATTCTGGATATTGACCCTTCTGAACATTATCCTAAAGAGGACTTCATGAATTTGATAAGAATCAAGAGAAACACTCTCGGGAAGCAAGTTATTTCCGGATCCTTGTCTTTGATTGCAGAAGTGCCCCAAATCGAGTATCTAAAGGTGGACAGGGCTCAATGTGAGTTCTCTGTGGCATACTCGATAGGCTGCAGTGGATGTGGCGCTCCGAGTTTGGTCGGGATCCAGTCATACTCGATTGAAAACACAGGGATAGTCCCTTTTACTTCGAACTGTACCTTATCACAAAGCTATTTATCATGCCAATCCTCACCGTTCGAACTTCAGGTATATGGTTCGCCAGATGTCTGCCGGTTAGAATTGCACTATCCGAAACCATTGGATTCCAACCGCGAGTTCTTATCTCAAAGAGCCAGCAAAAACTCCTCTTCTCGCTATCTCCGAGTGATGTACTTGAACATTACCTATAACTTTCTAGGAGACACTCTGGCTATTGAAAGACTAACTGCTACTTCTGAAACCAACTCCTTTGAAGAAATTGCATACTTAACATTCTCAAGTGATTATTTCAAATGGTCTCTAGGGATTGGGTTTGGATTGACTTCCATCATTCTCATAATAACTCGAGTACTCCTACTGATTGTGGCTTTTAAGAGTGGGAAGAACTTATCGGAAGAATTGTCTCAACCCAGTCATCCTCCACTGACTGTGTAACTACTATTTATATTTAAGCTACTAATCTATAGTATTAACCCCATGTTCATGTTCATGTTCATATATTCTAACACATTTTTATCCATATATATGTGCCTTTTCACTGCTGACTGACATCATTACTCCTATACTCTAACCATGTCTACATTATAATATGTAAAGCCTTTATCTACTTCCATCCCACGTAATCTAAGATTCAATCTAGCATGTAAGATTCCATACATTTTTAGAAAAAAAAAAAAAAAAAAAAAAAAAAAAAAAAAAAAAAAAAAAAAAAAGAGAAAAACGGTGTTCTGTACGTTCGTTTTCGTTTTGTTTTAATTGTTTTATTGTAAAAAGACAGAGAGAGATAGATTTTTTGCTTTAACATTCTTAGTTTCGAGAAGCGGCGAATTTTGTGTTTTTGCACTGTTTTTGGCGTTCGAGCGTTCACGATCGTGGCCAGCGGAGCCGCTCTCCCGCTTCGACCGTTAACGTTCCGCAGTTCGCTTTTGCTATTCGAATACGCGCCGTATTACTCGCAACTCTTTTTTCGCTTTTTATGCATTTCGCTGTATTTTTCCTGCATTTGCTCACTCGCTTTTCCTTCGTTTTTCGCTTCGCTTTTCCTTCCTTTCGCCTTTTCCTTTCTACTTCGCTTTCGCATCCTGCTTCGCTTTTTCATCTTTTGTACCATCAGGACGGAATACGTATATAATCAAACTACTTGTCTGCATCCTTTAACCAGACACCATGCACTACATCATTTCAGTTATTAGGACCGCAATTGGGTTACTATTGATCCAGCAGTTAGTGCATTCGTGTGACCGGTCCCTCTATTTACAGAGCGATAACAAATTATGTGACGACTCTTCGTGCAAAACTATATCCACAGGACTGTTTCAGCTACAACTGGCTCAAACTTTATGCTTTTATCATTCCAACGGTGAAACTACTAAATTGACATTCAAGCGGGCTTACTCGACAAATTTTTACAAGCCTTGGTACAAGACTTGCGATTATACCCTAAAGACCTGGTACCATCGGCGATGTTACAAAGCAGGCACATGTACATCAGCGTCCTGCCACTCTAGTAATCTTGATGACGGAGGAAATTTCAAATTTGCCAACAAGACCCCTCTTGCTCAACAGATGGGGTGCTATTTCTCGGGGGCACCTTGTGAAGGATATTGCGGATACGATGGACATGCTCGGTGTCTCTGGGTAAATTGGGAACTCCAAGGAACATCTGAAAACTTATGTAAAACGGTTTACAAGTTGGAACATCACTCATGGG
Source organism: Cryptophagus acutangulus (assembly GCA_963556235.1). Taxonomy (NCBI): domain Eukaryota; kingdom Metazoa; phylum Arthropoda; class Insecta; order Coleoptera; family Cryptophagidae; genus Cryptophagus; species Cryptophagus acutangulus. The sequence goes on from OY744569.1 coordinate 2,376,988, forward strand.
AAGTCATGATTGACTATCTAACTCATACCGGCTTACAAACGTTTGTTCTCTCTCCGGAGTCACCCACTTTGAACATCCCTATCCCTATATCTATACTGAGTTTCATCAGTCCTAGTTCGGATCAGTTTAAACATGCTACTACTGCTATCGGTTTAGATGAGAATACTCTTCTTCGGATTCCTGCGTCGACACTTAATCAGCCTGTGGCTGATACACTAGGTGACTTCCAAATCCCATTAAGGAGGAGGAAACAATCCAGGGCTTTATATCCTACTCATACTATTTCATGTGACTATTCCACTTGTATCCCGACGTGCCACTCCCCTGTCTCTTCATTGAAGAGGTTGATTCTGGATATTGACCCTTCTGAACATTATCCTAAAGAGGACTTCATGAATTTGATAAGAATCAAGAGAAACACTCTCGGGAAGCAAGTTATTTCCGGATCCTTGTCTTTGATTGCAGAAGTGCCCCAAATCGAGTATCTAAAGGTGGACAGGGCTCAATGTGAGTTCTCTGTGGCATACTCGATAGGCTGCAGTGGATGTGGCGCTCCGAGTTTGGTCGGGATCCAGTCATACTCGATTGAAAACACAGGGATAGTCCCTTTTACTTCGAACTGTACCTTATCACAAAGCTATTTATCATGCCAATCCTCACCGTTCGAACTTCAGGTATATGGTTCGCCAGATGTCTGCCGGTTAGAATTGCACTATCCGAAACCATTGGATTCCAACCGCGAGTTCTTATCTCAAAGAGCCAGCAAAAACTCCTCTTCTCGCTATCTCCGAGTGATGTACTTGAACATTACCTATAACTTTCTAGGAGACACTCTGGCTATTGAAAGACTAACTGCTACTTCTGAAACCAACTCCTTTGAAGAAATTGCATACTTAACATTCTCAAGTGATTATTTCAAATGGTCTCTAGGGATTGGGTTTGGATTGACTTCCATCATTCTCATAATAACTCGAGTACTCCTACTGATTGTGGCTTTTAAGAGTGGGAAGAACTTATCGGAAGAATTGTCTCAACCCAGTCATCCTCCACTGACTGTGTAACTACTATTTATATTTAAGCTACTAATCTATAGTATTAACCCCATGTTCATGTTCATGTTCATATATTCTAACACATTTTTATCCATATATATGTGCCTTTTCACTGCTGACTGACATCATTACTCCTATACTCTAACCATGTCTACATTATAATATGTAAAGCCTTTATCTACTTCCATCCCACGTAATCTAAGATTCAATCTAGCATGTAAGATTCCATACATTTTTAGAAAAAAAAAAAAAAAAAAAAAAAAAAAAAAAAAAAAAAAAAAAAAAAAAAAAAACGGTGTTCTGTACGTTCGTTTTCGTTTTGTTTTAATTGTTTTATTGTAAAAAGACAGAGAGAGATAGATTTTTTGCTTTAACATTCTTAGTTTCGAGAAGCGGCGAATTTTGTGTTTTTGCACTGTTTTTGGCGTTCGAGCGTTCACGATCGTGGCCAGCGGAGCCGCTCTCCCGCTTCGACCGTTAACGTTCCGCAGTTCGCTTTTGCTATTCGAATACGCGCCGTATTACTCGCAACTCTTTTTTCGCTTTTTATGCATTTCGCTGTATTTTTCCTGCATTTGCTCACTCGCTTTTCCTTCGTTTTTCGCTTCGCTTTTCCTTCCTTTCGCCTTTTCCTTTCTACTTCGCTTTCGCATCCTGCTTCGCTTTTTCATCTTTTGTACCATCAGGACGGAATACGTATATAATCAAACTACTTGTCTGCATCCTTTAACCAGACACCATGCACTACATCATTTCAGTTATTAGGACCGCAATTGGGTTACTATTGATCCAGCAGTTAGTGCATTCGTGTGACCGGTCCCTCTATTTACAGAGCGATAACAAATTATGTGACGACTCTTCGTGCAAAACTATATCCACAGGACTGTTTCAGCTACAACTGGCTCAAACTTTATGCTTTTATCATTCCAACGGTGAAACTACTAAATTGACATTCAAGCGGGCTTACTCGACAAATTTTTACAAGCCTTGGTACAAGAATTGCGATTATACCCTAAAGACCTGGTACCATCGGCGATGTTACAAAGCAGGTACATGTACATCAGCGTCCTGCCACTCTAGTAATCTTGATGACGGAGGAAATTTCAAATTTGCCAACAAGACCCCTCTTGCTCAACAGATGGGGTGCTATTTCTCGGGGGCACCTTGTGAAGGATATTGCGGATACGATGGACATGCTCGGTGTCTCTGGGTGAATTGGGAACTCCAAGGAACATCTGAAAACTTATGTAAAACGGTTTACAAGTTGGAACATCACTCATGGGAAGTCATGATTGACTATCTAACTCATACCGGCTTACAAACGTTTGTTCTCTCTCCGGAGTCACCCACTTTGAACATCCCTATCCCTATATCTATACTGAGTTTCATCAGTCCTAGTTCGGATCAGTTTAAACATGCTACTACTGCTATCGGTTTAGATGAGAATACTCTTCTTCGGATTCCTGCGTCGACACTTAATCAGCCTGTGGCTGATACACTAGGTGACTTCCAAATCCCATTAACGAGGAGGAAACAATCCAGGGCTTTATATCCTACTCATACTATTTCATGTGACTATTCCACTTGTATCCCGACGTGCCACTCCCCTGTCTCTTCATTGAAGAGGTTGATTCTGGATATTGACCCTTCTGAACATTATCCTAAAGAGGACTTCATGAATTTGATAAGAATCAAGAGAAACACTCTCGGGAAGCAAGTTATTTCCGGATCCTTGTCTTTGATTGCAGAAGTGCCCCAAATCGAGTATCTAAAGGTGGACAGGGCTCAATGTGAGTTCTCTGTGGCATACTCGATAGGCTGCAGTGGATGTGGCGCTCCGAGTTTGGTCGGGATCCAGTCATACTCGATTGAAAACACAGGGATAGTCCCTTTTACTTCGAACTGTACCTTATCACAAAGCTATTTATCATGCCAATCCTCACCGTTCGAACTTCAGGTATATGGTTCGCCAGATGTCTGCCGGTTAGAATTGCACTATCCGAAACCATTGGATTCCAACCGCGAGTTCTTATCTCAAAGAGCCAGCAAAAACTCCTCTTCTCGCTATCTCCGAGTGATGTACTTGAACATTACCTATAACTTTCTAGGAGACACTCTGGCTATTGAAAGACTAACTGCTACTTCTGAAACCAACTCCTTTGAAGAAATTGCATACTTAACATTCTCAAGTGATTATTTCAAATGGTCTCTAGGGATTGGGTTTGGATTGACTTCCATCATTCTCATAATAACTCGAGTACTCCTACTGATTGTGGCTTTTAAGAGTGGGAAGAACTTATCGGAAGAATTGTCTCAACCCAGTCATCCTCCACTGAATGTGTAACTACTATTTATATTTAAGCTACTAATCTATAGTATTAACCCCATGTTCATGTTCATGTTCATATATTCTAACACATTTTTATCCATATATATGTGCCTTTTCACTGCTGACTGACATCATTACTCCTATACTCTAACCATGTCTACATTATAATATGTAAAGCCTTTATCTACTTCCATCCCACGTAATCTAAGATTCAATCTAGCATGTAAGATTCCATACATTTTTAGAAAAAAAAAAAAAAAAAAAAAAAAAAAAAAAAAAAAAAAAAAACGGTGTTCTGTACGTTCGTTTTCGTGTTGTTTTAATTGTTTTATTGTAAAAAGACAGAGAGAGATAGATTTTTTGCTTTAACATTCTTAGTTTCGAGAAGCGGCGAATTTTGTGTTTTTGCACTGTTTTTGGCGTTCGAGCGTTCACGATCGTGGCCAGCGGAGCCGCTCTCCCGCTTCGACCGTTAACGTTCCGCAGTTCGCTTTTGCTATTCGAATACGCGCCGTATTACTCGCAACTCTTTTTTCGCTTTTTATGCATTTCGCTGTATTTTTCCTGCATTTGCTCACTCGCTTTTCCTTCGTTTTTCGCTTCGCTTTTCCTTCCTTTCGCCTTTTCCTTTCTACTTCGCTTTCGCATCCTGCTTCGCTTTTTCATCTTTTGTACCATCAGGACGGAATACGTATATAATCAAACTACTTGTCTGCATCCTTTAACCAGACACCATGCACTACATCATTTCAGTTATTAGGACCGCAATTGGGTTACTATTGATCCAGCAGTTAGTGCATTCGTGTGACCGGTCCCTCTATTTACAGAGCGATAACAAATTATGTGACGACTCTTCGTGCAAAACTATATCCACAGGACTGTTTCAGCTACAACTGGCTCAAACTTTATGCTTTTATCATTCCAACGGTGAAACTACTAAATTGACATTCAAGCGGGCTTACTCGACAAATTTTTACAAGCCTTGGTACAAGACTTGCGATTATACCCTAAAGACCTGGTACCATCGGCGATGTTACAAAGCAGGCACATGTACATCAGCGTCCTGCCACTCTAGTAATCTTGATGACGGAGGAAATTTCAAATTTGCCAACAAGACCCCTCTTGCTCAACAGATGGGGTGCTATTTCTCGGGGGCACCTTGTGAAGGATATTGCGGATACGATGGACATGCTCGGTGTCTCTGGGTGAATTGGGAACTCCAAGGAACATCTGAAAACTTATGTAAAACGGTTTACAAGTTGGAACATCACTCATGGGAAGTCATGATTGACTATCTAACTCATACCGGCTTACAAACGTTTGTTCTCTCTCCGGAGTCACCCACTTTGAACATCCCTATCCCTATATCTATACTGAGTTTCATCAGTCCTAGTTCGGATCAGTTTAAACATGCTACTACTGCTATCGGTTTAGATGAGAATACTCTTCTTCGGATTCCTGCGTCGACACTTAATCAGCCTGTGGCTGATACACTAGGTGACTTCCAAATCCCATTAAGGAGGAGGAAACAATCCAGGGCTTTATATCCTACTCATACTATTTCATGTGACTATTCCACTTGTATCCCGACGTGCCACTCCCCTGTCTCTTCATTGAAGAGGTTGATTCTGGATATTGACCCTTCTGAACATTATCCTAAAGAGGACTTCATGAATTTGGTAAGAATCAAGAGAAACACTCTCGGGAAGCAAGTTATTTCCGGATCCTTGTCTTTGATTGCAGAAGTGCCCCAAATCGAGTATCTAAAGGTGGACAGGGCTCAATGTGAGTTCTCTGTGGCATACTCGATAGGCTGCAGTGGATGTGGCGCTCCGAGTTTGGTCGGGATCCAGTCATACTCGATTGAAAACACAGGGATAGTCCCTTTTACTTCGAACTGTACCTTATCACAAAGCTATTTATCATGCCAATCCTCACCGTTCGAACTTCAGGTATATGGTTCGCCAGATGTCTGCCGGTTAGAATTGCACTATCCGAAACCATTGGATTCCAACCGCGAGTTCTTATCTCAAAGAGCCAGCAAAAACTCCTCTTCTCGCTATCTCCGAGTGATGTACTTGAACATTACCTATAACTTTCTAGGAGACACTCTGGCTATTGAAAGACTAACTGCTACTTCTGAAACCAACTCCTTTGAAGAAATTGCATACTTAACATTCTCAAGTGATTATTTCAAATGGTCTCTAGGGATTGGGTTTGGATTGACTTCCATCATTCTCATAATAACTCGAGTACTCCTACTGATTGTGGCTTTTAAGAGTGGGAAGAACTTATCGGAAGAATTGTCTCAACCCAGTCATCCTCCACTGACTGTGTAACTACTATTTATATTTAAGCTACTAATCTATAGTATTAACCCCATGTTCATGTTCATGTTCAAATATTCTAACGCATTTTTATCCATATATATGTGCCTTTTCACTGCTGACTGACATCATTACTCCTATACTCTAACCATGTCTACATTATAATATGTAAAGCCTTTATCTACTTCCATCCCACGTAATCTAAGATTCAATCTAGCATGTAAGATTCCATACATTTTTAGAAAAAAAAAAAAAAAAAAAACGGTGTTCTGTACGTTCGTTTTCGTTTTGTTTTAATTGTTTTATTGTAAAAAGACAGAGAGAGATAGATTTTTTGCTTTAACATTCTTAGTTTCGAGAAGCGGCGAATTTTGTGTTTTTGCACTGTTTTTGGCGTTCGAGCGTTCACGATCGTGGCCAGCGGAGCCGCTCTCCCGCTTCGACCGTTAACGTTCCGCAGTTCGCTTTTGCTATTCGAATACGCGCCGTATTACTCGCAACTCTTTTTTCGCTTTTTATGCATTTCGCTGTATTTTTCCTGCATTTGCTCACTCGCTTTTCCTTCGTTTTTCGCTTCGCTTTTCCTTCCTTTCGCCTTTTCCTTTCTACTTCGCTTTCGCATCCTGCTTCGCTTTTTCATCTTTTGTACCATCAGGACGGAATACGTATATAATCAAACTACTTGTCTGCATCCTTTAACCAGACACCATGCACTACATCATTTCAGTTATTAGGACCGCAATTGGGTTACTATTGATCCAGCAGTTAGTGCATTCGTGTGACCGGTCCCTCTATTTACAGAGCGATAACAAATTATGTGACGACTCTTCGTGCAAAACTATATCCACAGGACTGTTTCAGCTACAACTGGCTCAAACTTTATGCTTTTATCATTCCAACGGTGAAACTACTAAATTGACATTCAAGCGGGCTTACTCGACAAATTTTTACAAGCCTTGGTACAAGACTTGCGATTATACCCTAAAGACCTGGTACCATCGGCGATGTTACAAAGCAGGCACATGTACATCAGCGTCCTGCCACTCTAGTAATCTTGATGACGGAGGAAATTTCAAATTTGCCAACAAGACCCCTCTTGCTCAACAGATGGGGTGCTATTTCTCGGGGGCACCTTGTGAAGGATATTGCGGATACGATGGACATGCTCGGTGTCTCTGGGTAAATTGGGAACTCCAAGGAACATCTGAAAACTTATGTAAAACGGTTTACAAGTTGGAACATCACTCATGGGAAGTCATGATTGACTATCTAACTCATACCGGCTTACAAACGTTTGTTCTCTCTCCGGAGTCACCCACTTTGAACATCCCTATCCCTATATCTATACTGAGTTTCATCAGTCCTAGTTCGGATCAGTTTAAACATGCTACTACTGCTATCGGTTTAGATGAGAATACTCTTCTTCGGATTCCTGCGTCGACACTTAATCAGCCTGTGGCTGATACACTAGGTGACTTCCAAATCCCATTAAGGAGGAGGAAACAATCCAGGGCTTTATATCCTACTCATACTATTTCATGTGACTATTCCACTTGTATCCCGACGTGCCACTCCCCTGTCTCTTCATTGAAGAGGTTGATTCTGGATATTGACCCTTCTGAACATTATCCTAAAGAGGACTTCATGAATTTGATAAGAATCAAGAGAAACACTCTCGGGAAGCAAGTTATTTCCGGATCCTTGTCTTTGATTGCAGAAGTGCCCCAAATCGAGTATCTAAAGGTGGACAGGGCTCAATGTGAGTTCTCTGTGGCATACTCGATAGGCTGCAGTGGATGTGGCGCTCCGAGTTTGGTCGGGATCCAGTCATACTCGATTGAAAACACAGGGATAGTCCCTTTTACTTCGAACTGTACCTTATCACAAAGCTATTTATCATGCCAATCCTCACCGTTCGAACTTCAGGTATATGGTTCGCCAGATGTCTGCCGGTTAGAATTGCACTATCCGAAACCATTGGATTCCAACCGCGAGTTCTTATCTCAAAGAGCCAGCAAAAACTCCTCTTCTCGCTATCTCCGAGTGATGTACTTGAACATTACCTATAACTTTCTAGGAGACACTCTGGCTATTGAAAGACTAACTGCTACTTCTGAAACCAACTCCTTTGAAGAAATTGCATACTTAACATTCTCAAGTGATTATTTCAAATGGTCTCTAGGGATTGGGTTTGGATTGACTTCCATCATTCTCATAATAACTCGAGTACTCCTACTGATTGTGGCTTTTAAGAGTGGGAAGAACTTATCGGAAGAATTGTCTCAACCCAGTCATCCTCCACTGACTGTGTAACTACTATTTATATTTAAGCTACTAATCTATAGTATTAACCCCATGTTCATGTTCATGTTCATATATTCTAACACATTTTTATCCATATATATGTGCCTTTTCACTGCTGACTGACATCATTACTCCTATACTCTAACCATGTCTACATTATAATATGTAAAGCCTTTATCTACTTCCATCCCACGTAATCTAAGATTCAATCTAGCATGTAAGATTCCATACATTTTTAGAAAAAAAAAAAAAAAAAAAAAAAGAGAAAAACGGTGTTCTGTACGTTCGTTTTCGTTTTGTTTTAATTGTTTTATTGTAAAAAGACAGAGAGAGATAGATTTTTTGCTTTAACATTCTTAGTTTCGAGAAACGGCGAATTTTGTGTTTTTGCACTGTTTTTGGCGTTCGAGCGTTCACGATCGTGGCCAGCGGAGCCGCTCTCCCGCTTCGACCGTTAACGTTCCGCAGTTCGCTTTTGCTATTCGAATACGCGCCGTATTACTCGCAACTCTTTTTTCGCTTTTTATGCATTTCGCTGTATTTTTCCTGCATTTGCTCACTCGCTTTTCCTTCGTTTTTCGCTTCGCTTTTCCTTCCTTTCGCCTTTTCCTTTCTACTTCGCTTTCGCATCCTGCTTCGCTTTTTCATCTTTTGTACCATCAGGACGGAATACGTATATAATCAAACTACTTGTCTGCATCCTTTAACCAGACACCATGCACTACATCATTTCAGTTATTAGGACCGCAATTGGGTTACTATTGATCCAGCAGTTAGTGCATTCGTGTGACCGGTCCCTCTATTTACAGAGCGATAACAAATTATGTGACGACTCTTCGTGCAAAACTATATCCACAGGACTGTTTCAGCTACAACTGGCTCAAACTTTATGCTTTTATCATTCCAACGGTGAAACTACTAAATTGACATTCAAGCGGGCTTACTCGACAAATTTTTACAAGCCTTGGTACAAGACTTGCGATTATACCCTAAAGACCTGGTACCATCGGCGATGTTACAAAGCAGGCACATGTACATCAGCGTCCTGCCACTCTAGTAATCTTGATGACGGAGGAAATTTCAAATTTGCCAACAAGACCCCTCTTGCTCAACAGATGGGGTGCTATTTCTCGGGGGCACCTTGTGAAGGATATTGCGGATACGATGGACATGCTCGGTGTCTCTGGGTGAATTGGGAACTCCAAGGAACATCTGAAAACTTATGTAAAACGGTTTACAAGTTGGAACATCACTCATGGGAAGTCATGATTGACTATCTAACTCATACCGGCTTACAAACGTTTGTTCTCTCTCCGGAGTCACCCACTTTGAACATCCCTATCCCTATATCTATACTGAGTTTCATCAGTCCTAGTTCGGATCAGTTTAAACATGCTACTACTGCTATCGGTTTAGATGAGAATACTCTTCTTCGGATTCCTGCGTCGACACTTAATCAGCCTGTGGCTGATACACTAGGTGACTTCCAAATCCCATTAAGGAGGAGGAAACAATCCAGGGCTTTATATCCTACTCATACTATTTCATGTGACTATTCCACTTGTATCCCGACGTGCCACTCCCCTGTCTCTTCATTGAAGAGGTTGATTCTGGATATTGACCCTTCTGAACATTATCCTAAAGAGGACTTCATGAATTTGATAAGAATCAAGAGAAACACTCTCGGGAAGCAAGTTATTTCCGGATCCTTGTCTTTGATTGCAGAAGTGCCCCAAATCGAGTATCTAAAGGTGGACAGGGCTCAATGTGAGTTCTCTGTGGCATACTCGATAGGCTGCAGTGGATGTGGCGCTCCGAGTTTGGTCGGGATCCAGTCATACTCGATTGAAAACACAGGGATAGTCCCTTTTACTTCGAACTGTACCTTATCACAAAGCTATTTATCATGCCAATCCTCACCGTTCGAACTTCAGGTATATGGTTCGCCAGATGTCTGCCGGTTAGAATTGCACTATCCGAAACCATTGGATTCCAACCGCGAGTTCTTATCTCAAAGAGCCAGCAAAAACTCCTCTTCTCGCTATCTCCGAGTGATGTACTTGAACATTACCTATAACTTTCTAGGAGACACTCTGGCTATTGAAAGACTAACTGCTACTTCTGAAACCAACTCCTTTGAAGAAATTGCATACTTAACATTCTCAAGTGATTATTTCAAATGGTCTCTAGGGATTGGGTTTGGATTGACTTCCATCATTCTCATAATAACTCGAGTACTCCTACTGATTGTGGCTTTTAAGAGTGGGAAGAACTTATCGGAAGAATTGTCTCAACCCAGTCATCCTCCACTGACTGTGTAACTACTATTTATATTTAAGCTACTAATCTATAGTATTAACCCCATGTTCATGTTCATGTTCAAATATTCTAACGCATTTTTATCCATATATATGTGCCTTTTCACTGCTGACTGACATCATTACTCCTATACTCTAACCATGTCTACATTATAATATGTAAAGCCTTTATCTACTTCCATCCCACGTAATCTAAGATTCAATCTAGCATGTAAGATTCCATACATTTTTAGAAAAAAAAAAAAAAAAAAAAAAAAAAAAAACGGTGTTCTGTACGTTCGTTTTCGTTTTGTTTTAATTGTTTTATTGTAAAAAGACAGAGAGAGATAGATTTTTTGCTTTAACATTCTTAGTTTCGAGAAGCGGCGAATTTTGTGTTTTTGCACTGTTTTTGGCGTTCGAGCGTTCACGATCGTGGCCAGCGGAGCCGCTCTCCCGCTTCGACCGTTAACGTTCCGCAGTTCGCTTTTGCTATTCGAATACGCGCCGTATTACTCGCAACTCTTTTTTCGCTTTTTATGCATTTCGCTGTATTTTTCCTGCATTTGCTCACTCGCTTTTCCTTCGTTTTTCGCTTCGCTTTTCCTTCCTTTCGCCTTTTCCTTTCTACTTCGCTTTCGCATCCTGCTTCGCTTTTTCATCTTTTGTACCATCAGGACGGAATACGTATATAATCAAACTACTTGTCTGCATCCTTTAACCAGACACCATGCACTACATCATTTCAGTTATTAGGACCGCAATTGGGTTACTATTGATCCAGCAGTTAGTGCATTCGTGTGACCGGTCCCTCTATTTACAGAGCGATAACAAATTATGTGACGACTCTTCGTGCAAAACTATATCCACAGGACTGTTTCAGCTACAACTGGCTCAAACTTTATGCTTTTATCATTCCAACGGTGAAACTACTAAATTGACATTCAAGCGGGCTTACTCGACAAATTTTTACAAGCCTTGGTACAAGACTTGCGATTATACCCTAAAGACCTGGTACCATCGGCGATGTTACAAAGCAGGCACATGTACATCAGCGTCCTGCCACTCTAGTAATCTTGATGACGGAGGAAATTTCAAATTTGGCAACAAGACCCCTCTTGCTCAACAGATGGGGTGCTATTTCTCGGGGGCACCTTGTGAAGGATATTGCGGATACGATGGACATGCTCGGTGTCTCTGGGTGAATTGGGAACTCCAAGGAACATCTGAAAACTTATGTAAAACGGTTTACAAGTTGGAACATCACTCATGGGAAGTCATGATTGACTATCTAACTCATACCGGCTTACAAACGTTTGTTCTCTCTCCGGAGTCACCCACTTTGAACATCCCTATCCCTATATCTATACTGAGTTTCATCAGTCCTAGTTCGGATCAGTTTAAACATGCTACTACTGCTATCGGTTTAGATGAGAATACTCTTCTTCGGATTCCTGCGTCGACACTTAATCAGCCTGTGGCTGATACACTAGGTGACTTCCAAATCCCATTAAGGAGGAGGAAACAATCCAGGGCTTTATATCCTACTCATACTATTTCATGTGACTATTCCACTTGTATCCCGACGTGCCACTCCCCTGTCTCTTCATTGAAGAGGTTGATTCTGGATATTGACCCTTCTGAACATTATCCTAAAGAGGACTTCATGAATTTGATAAGAATCAAGAGAAACACTCTCGGGAAGCAAGTTATTTCCGGATCCTTGTCTTTGATTGCAGAAGTGCCCCAAATCGAGTATCTAAAGGTGGACAGGGCTCAATGTGAGTTCTCTGTGGCATACTCGATAGGCTGCAGTGGATGTGGCGCTCCGAGTTTGGTCGGGATCCAGTCATACTCGATTGAAAACACAGGGATAGTCCCTTTTACTTCGAACTGTACCTTATCACAAAGCTATTTATCATGCCAATCCTCACCGTTCGAACTTCAGGTATATGGTTCGCCAGATGTCTGCCGGTTAGAATTGCACTATCCGAAACCATTGGATTCCAACCGCGAGTTCTTATCTCAAAGAGCCAGCAAAAACTCCTCTTCTCGCTATCTCCGAGTGATGTACTTGAACATTACCTATAACTTTCTAGGAGACACTCTGGCTATTGAAAGACTAACTGCTACTTCTGAAACCAACTCCTTTGAAGAAATTGCATACTTAACATTCTCAAGTGATTATTTCAAATGGTCTCTAGGGATTGGGTTTGGATTGACTTCCATCATTCTCATAATAACTCGAGTACTCCTACTGATTGTGGCTTTTAAGAGTGGGAAGAACTTATCGGAAGAATTGTCTCAACCCAGTCATCCTCCACTGACTGTGTAACTACTATTTATATTTAAGCTACTAATCTATAGTATTAACCCCATGTTCATGTTCATGTTCATATATTCTAACACATTTTTATCCATATATATGTGCCTTTTCACTGCTGACTGACATCATTACTCCTATACTCTAACCATGTCTACATTATAATATGTAAAGCCTTTATCTACTTCCATCCCACGTAATCTAAGATTCAATCTAGCATGTAAGATTCCATACATTTTTAGAAAAAAAAAAAAAAAAAAAAAAAAAAAAAGAGAAAAACGGTGTTCTGTACGTTCGTTTTCGTTTTGTTTTAATTGTTTTATTGTAAAAAGACAGAGAGAGATAGATTTTTTGCTTTAACATTCTTAGTTTCGAGAAACGGCGAATTTTGTGTTTTTGCACTGTTTTTGGCGTTCGAGCGTTCACGATCGTGGCCAGCGGAGCCGCTCTCCCGCTTCGACCGTTAACGTTCCGCAGTTCGCTTTTGCTATTCGAATACGCGCCGTATTACTCGCAACTCTTTTTTCGCTTTTTATGCATTTCGCTGTATTTTTCCTGCATTTGCTCACTCGCTTTTCCTTCGTTTTTCGCTTCGCTTTTCCTTCCTTTCGCCTTTTCCTTTCTACTTCGCTTTCGCATCCTGCTTCGCTTTTTCATCTTTTGTACCATCAGGACGGAATACGTATATAATCAAACTACTTGTCTGCATCCTTTAACCAGACACCATGCACTACATCATTTCAGTTATTAGGACCGCAATTGGGTTACTATTGATCCAGCAGTTAGTGCATTCGTGTGACCGGTCCCTCTATTTACAGAGCGATAACAAATTATGTGACGACTCTTCGTGCAAAACTATATCCACAGGACTGTTTCAGCTACAACTGGCTCAAACTTTATGCTTTTATCATTCCAACGGTGAAACTACTAAATTGACATTCAAGCGGGCTTACTCGACAAATTTTTACAAGCCTTGGTACAAGACTTGCGATTATACCCTAAAGACCTGGTACCATCGGCGATGTTACAAAGCAGGCACATGTACATCAGCGTCCTGCCACTCTAGTAATCTTGATGACGGAGGAAATTTCAAATTTGCCAACAAGACCCCTCTTGCTCAACAGATGGGGTGCTATTTCTCGGGGGCACCTTGTGAAGGATATTGCGGATACGATGGACATGCTCGGTGTCTCTGGGTGAATTGGGAACTCCAAGGAACATCTGAAAACTTATGTAAAACGGTTTACAAGTTGGAACATCACTCATGGGAAGTCATGATTGACTATCTAACTCATACCGACTTACAAACGTTTGTTCTCTCTCCGGAGTCACCCACTTTGAACATCCCTATCCCTATATCTATACTGAGTTTCATCAGTCCTAGTTCGGATCAGTTTAAACATGCTACTACTGCTATCGGTTTAGATGAGAATACTCTTCTTCGGATTCCTGCGTCGACACTTAATCAGCCTGTGGCTGATACACTAGGTGACTTCCAAATCCCATTAAGGAGGAGGAAACAATCCAGGGCTTTATATCCTACTCATACTATTTCATGTGACTATTCCACTTGTATCCCGACGTGCCACTCCCCTGTCTCTTCATTGAAGAGGTTGATTCTGGATATTGACCCTTCTGAACATTATCCTAAAGAGGACTTCATGAATTTGATAAGAATCAAGAGAAACACTCTCGGGAAGCAAGTTATTTCCGGGTCCTTGTCTTTGATTGCAGAAGTGCCCCAAATCGAGTATCTAAAGGTGGACAGGGCTCAATGTGAGTTCTCTGTGGCATACTCGATAGGCTGCAGTGGATGTGGCGCTCCGAGTTTGGTCGGGATCCAGTCATACTCGATTGAAAACACAGGGATAGTCCCTTTTACTTCGAACTGTACCTTATCACAAAGCTATTTATCATGCCAATCCTCACCGTTCGAACTTCAGGTATATGGTTCGCCAGATGTCTGCCGGTTAGAATTGCACTATCCGAAACCATTGGATTCCAACCGCGAGTTCTTATCTCAAAGAGCCAGCAAAAACTCCTCTTCTCGCTATCTCCGAGTGATGTACTTGAACATTACCTATAACTTTCTAGGAGACACTCTGGCTATTGAAAGACTAACTGCTACTTCTGAAACCAACTCCTTTGAAGAAATTGCATACTTAACATTCTCAAGTGATTATTTCAAATGGTCTCTAGGGATTGGGTTTGGATTGACTTCCATCATTCTCATAATAACTCGAGTACTCCTACTGATTGTGGCTTTTAAGAGTGGGAAGAACTTATCGGAAGAATTGTCTCAACCCAGTCATCCTCCACTGACTGTGTAACTACTATTTATATTTAAGCTACTAATCTATAGTATTAACCCCATGTTCATGTTCATGTTCAAATATTCTAACGCATTTTTATCCATATATATGTGCCTTTTCACTGCTGACTGACATCATTACTCCTATACTCTAACCATGTCTACATTATAATATGTAAAGCCTTTATCTACTTCCATCCCACGTAATCTAAGATTCAATCTAGCATGTAAGATTCCATACATTTTTAGAAAAAAAAAAAAAAAAAAAAAAAAAAACGGTGTTCTGTACGTTCGTTTTCGTTTTGTTTTAATTGTTTTATTGTAAAAAGACAGAGAGAGATAGATTTTTTGCTTTAACATTCTTAGTTTCGAGAAGCGGCGAATTTTGTGTTTTTGCACTGTTTTTGGCGTTCGAGCGTTCACGATCGTGGCCAGCGGAGCCGCTCTCCCGCTTCGACCGTTAACGTTCCGCAGTTCGCTTTTGCTATTCGAATACGCGCCGTATTACTCGCAACTCTTTTTTCGCTTTTTATGCATTTCGCTGTATTTTTCCTGCATTTGCTCACTCGCTTTTCCTTCGTTTTTCGCTTCGCTTTTCCTTCCTTTCGCCTTTTCCTTTCTACTTCGCTTTCGCATCCTGCTTCGCTTTTTCATCTTTTGTACCATCAGGACGGAATACGTATATAATCAAACTACTTGTCTGCATCCTTTAACCAGACACCATGCACTACATCATTTCAGTTATTAGGACCGCAATTGGGTTACTATTGATCCAGCAGTTAGTGCATTCGTGTGACCGGTCCCTCTATTTACAGAGCGATAACAAATTATGTGACGACTCTTCGTGCAAAACTATATCCACAGGACTGTTTCAGCTACAACTGGCTCAAACTTTATGCTTTTATCATTCCAACGGTGAAACTACTAAATTGACATTCAAGCGGGCTTACTCGACAAATTTTTACAAGCCTTGGTACAAGACTTGCGATTATACCCTAAAGACCTGGTACCATCGGCGATGTTACAAAGCAGGCACATGTACATCAGCGTCCTGCCACTCTAGTAATCTTGATGACGGAGGAAATTTCAAATTTGCCAACAAGACCCCTCTTGCTCAACAGATGGGGTGCTATTTCTCGGGGGCACCTTGTGAAGGATATTGCGGATACGATGGACATGCTCGGTGTCTCTGGGTGAATTGGGAACTCCAAGGAACATCTGAAAACTTATGTAAAACGGTTTACAAGTTGGAACATCACTCATGGGAAGTCATGATTGACTATCTAACTCATACCGGCTTACAAACGTTTGTTCTCTCTCCGGAGTCACCCACTTTGAACATCCCTATCCCTATATCTATACTGAGTTTCATCAGTCCTAGTTCGGATCAGTTTAAACATGCTACTACTGCTATCGGTTTAGATGAGAATACTCTTCTTCGGATTCCTGCGTCGACACTTAATCAGCCTGTGGCTGATACACTAGGTGACTTCCAAATCCCATTAAGGAGGAGGAAACAATCCAGGGCTTTATATCCTACTCATACTATTTCATGTGACTATTCCACTTGTATCCCGACGTGCCACTCCCCTGTCTCTTCATTGAAGAGGTTGATTCTGGATATTGACCCTTCTGAACATTATCCTAAAGAGGACTTCATGAATTTGATAAGAATCAAGAGAAACACTCTCGGGAAGCAAGTTATTTCCGGATCCTTGTCTTTGATTGCAGAAGTGCCCCAAATCGAGTATCTAAAGGTGGACAGGGCTCAATGTGAGTTCTCTGTGGCATACTCGATAGGCTGCAGTGGATGTGGCGCTCCGAGTTTGGTCGGGATCCAGTCATACTCGATTGAAAACACAGGGATAGTCCCTTTTACTTCGAACTGTACCTTATCACAAAGCTATTTATCATGCCAATCCTCACCGTTCGAACTTCAGGTATATGGTTCGCCAGATGTCTGCCGGTTAGAATTGCACTATCCGAAACCATTGGATTCCAACCGCGAGTTCTTATCTCAAAGAGCCAGCAAAAACTCCTCTTCTCGCTATCTCCGAGTGATGTACTTGAACATTACCTATAACTTTCTAGGAGACACTCTGGCTATTGAAAGACTAACTGCTACTTCTGAAACCAACTCCTTTGAAGAAATTGCATACTTAACATTCTCAAGTGATTATTTCAAATGGTCTCTAGGGATTGGGTTTGGATTGACTTCCATCATTCTCATAATAACTCGAGTACTCCTACTGATTGTGGCTTTTAAGAGTGGGAAGAACTTATCGGAAGAATTGTCTCAACCCAGTCATCCTCCACTGACTGTGTAACTACTATTTATATTTAAGCTACTAATCTATAGTATTAACCCCATGTTCATGTTCATGTTCAAATATTCTAACGCATTTTTATCCATATATATGTGCCTTTTCACTGCTGACTGACATCATTACTCCTATACTCTAACCATGTCTACATTATAATATGTAAAGCCTTTATCTACTTCCATCCCACGTAATCTAAGATTCAATCTAGCATGTAAGATTCCATACATTTTTAGAAAAAAAAAAAAAAAAAAAAAAAAAACGGTGTTCTGTACGTTCGTTTTCGTTTTGTTTTAATTGTTTTATTGTAAAAAGACAGAGAGAGATAGATTTTTTGCTTTAACATTCTTAGTTTCGAGAAGCGGCGAATTTTGTGTTTTTGCACTGTTTTTGGCGTTCGAGCGTTCACGATCGTGGCCAGCGGAGCCGCTCTCCCGCTTCGACCGTTAACGTTCCGCAGTTCGCTTTTGCTATTCGAATACGCGCCGTATTACTCGCAACTCTTTTTTCGCTTTTTATGCATTTCGCTGTATTTTTCCTGCATTTGCTCACTCGCTTTTCCTTCGTTTTTCGCTTCGCTTTTCCTTCCTTTCGCCTTTTCCTTTCTACTTCGCTTTCGCATCCTGCTTCGCTTTTTCATCTTTTGTACCATCAGGACGGAATACGTATATAATCAAACTACTTGTCTGCATCCTTTAACCAGACACCATGCACTACATCATTTCAGTTATTAGGACCGCAATTGGGTTACTATTGATCCAGCAGTTAGTGCATTCGTGTGACCGGTCCCTCTATTTACAGAGCGATAACAAATTATGTGACGACTCTTCGTGCAAAACTATATCCACAGGACTGTTTCAGCTACAACTGGCTCAAACTTTATGCTTTTATCATTCCAACGGTGAAACTACTAAATTGACATTCAAGCGGGCTTACTCGACAAATTTTTACAAGTCTTGGTACAAGACTTGCGATTATACCCTAAAGACCTGGTACCATCGGCGATGTTACAAAGCAGGCACATGTACATCAGCGTCCTGCCACTCTAGTAATCTTGATGACGGAGGAAATTTCAAATTTGCCAACAAGACCCCTCTTGCTCAACAGATGGGGTGCTATTTCTCGGGGGCACCTTGTGAAGGATATTGCGGATACGATGGACATGCTCGGTGTCTCTGGGTGAATTGGGAACTCCAAGGAACATCTGAAAACTTATGTAAAACGGTTTACAAGTTGGAACATCACTCATGGGAAGTCATGATTGACTATCTAACTCATACCGGCTTACAAACGTTTGTTCTCTCTCCGGAGTCACCCACTTTGAACATCCCTATCCCTATATCTATACTGAGTTTCATCAGTCCTAGTTCGGATCAGTTTAAACATGCTACTACTGCTATCGGTTTAGATGAGAATACTCTTCTTCGGATTCCTGCGTCGACACTTAATCAGCCTGTGGCTGATACACTAGGTGACTTCCAAATCCCATTAAGGAGGAGGAAACAATCCAGGGCTTTATATCCTACTCATACTATTTCATGTGACTATTCCACTTGTATCCCGACGTGCCACTCCCCTGTCTCTTCATTGAAGAGGTTGATTCTGGATATTGACCCTTCTGAACATTATCCTAAAGAGGACTTCATGAATTTGATAAGAATCAAGAGAAACACTCTCGGGAAGCAAGTTATTTCCGGATCCTTGTCTTTGATTGCAGAAGTGCCCCAAATCGAGTATCTAAAGGTGGACAGGGCTCAATGTGAGTTCTCTGTGGCATACTCGATAGGCTGCAGTGGATGTGGCGCTCCGAGTTTGGTCGGGATCCAGTCATACTCGATTGAAAACACAGGGATAGTCCCTTTTACTTCGAACTGTACCTTATCACAAAGCTATTTATCATGCCAATCCTCACCGTTCGAACTTCAGGTATATGGTTCGCCAGATGTCTGCCGGTTAGAATTGCACTATCCGAAACCATTGGATTCCAACCGCGAGTTCTTATCTCAAAGAGCCAGCAAAAACTCCTCTTCTCGCTATCTCCGAGTGATGTACTTGAACATTACCTATAACTTTCTAGGAGACACTCTGGCTATTGAAAGACTAACTGCTACTTCTGAAACCAACTCCTTTGAAGAAATTGCATACTTAACATTCTCAAGTGATTATTTCAAATGGTCTCTAGGGATTGGGTTTGGATTGACTTCCATCATTCTCATAATAACTCGAGTACTCCTACTGATTGTGGCTTTTAAGAGTGGGAAGAACTTATCGGAAGAATTGTCTCAACCCAGTCATCCTCCACTGACTGTGTAACTACTATTTATATTTAAGCTACTAATCTATAGTATTAACCCCATGTTCATGTTCATGTTCATATATTCTAACACATTTTTATCCATATATATGTGCCTTTTCACTGCTGACTGACATCATTACTCCTATACTCTAACCATGTCTACATTATAATATGTAAAGCCTTTATCTACTTCCATCCCACGTAATCTAAGATTCAATCTAGCATGTAAGATTCCATACATTTTTAGAAAAAAAAAAAAAAAAAAAAAAAAAAAAAAAAAAAAAAAAAAAAAAAAAAGAGAAAAACGATGTTCTGTACGTTCGTTTTCGTTTTGTTTTAATTGTTTTATTGTAAAAAGACAGAGAGAGATAGATTTTTTGCTTTAACATTCTTAGTTTCGAGAAGCGGCGAATTTTGTGTTTTTGCACTGTTTTTGGCGTTCGAGCGTTCACGATCGTGGCCAGCGGAGCCGCTCTCCCGCTTCGACCGTTAACGTTCCGCAGTTCGCTTTTGCTATTCGAATACGCGCCGTATTACTCGCAACTCTTTTTTCGCTTTTTATGCATTTCGCTGTATTTTTCCTGCATTTGCTCACTCGCTTTCCTTCGTTTTTCGCTTCGCTTTTCCTTCCTTTCGCCTTTTCCTTTCTACTTCGCTTTCGCATCCTGCTTCGCTTTTTCATCTTTTGTACCATCAGGACGGAATACGTATATAATCAAACTACTTGTCTGCATCCTTTAACCAGACACCATGCACTACATCATTTCAGTTATTAGGACCGCAATTGGGTTACTATTGATCCAGCAGTTAGTGCATTCGTGTGACCGGTCCCTCTATTTACAGAGCGATAACAAATTATGTGACGACTCTTCGTGCAAAACTATATCCACAGGACTGTTTCAGCTACAACTGGCTCAAACTTTATGCTTTTATCATTCCAACGGTGAAACTACTAAATTGACATTCAAGCGGGCTTACTCGACAAATTTTTACAAGCCTTGGTACAAGACTTGCGATTATACCCTAAAGACCTGGTACCATCGGCGATGTTACAAAGCAGGCACATGTACATCAGCGTCCTGCCACTCTAGTAATCTTGATGACGGAGGAAATTTCAAATTTGGCAACAAGACCCCTCTTGCTCAACAGATGGGGTGCTATTTCTCGGGGGCACCTTGTGAAGGATATTGCGGATACGATGGACATGCTCGGTGTCTCTGGGTGAATTGGGAACTCCAAGGAACATCTGAAAACTTATGTAAAACGGTTTACAAGTTGGAACATCACTCATGGGAAGTCATGATTGACTATCTAACTCATACCGGCTTACAAACGTTTGTTCTCTCTCCGGAGTCACCCACTTTGAACATCCCTATCCCTATATCTATACAGAGTTTCATCAGTCCTAGTTCGGATCAGTTTAAACATGCTACTACTGCTATCGGTTTAGATGAGAATACTCTTCTTCGGATTCCTGCGTCGACACTTAATCAGCCTGTGGCTGATACACTAGGTGACTTCCAAATCCCATTAAGGAGGAGGAAACAATCCAGGGCTTTATATCCTACTCATACTATTTCATGTGACTATTCCACTTGTATCCCGACGTGCCACTCCCCTGTCTCTTCATTGAAGAGGTTGATTCTGGATATTGACCCTTCTGAACATTATCCTAAAGAGGACTTCATGAATTTGATAAGAATCAAGAGAAACACTCGCGGGAAGCAAGTTATTTCCGGATCCTTGTCTTTGATTGCAGAAGTGCCCCAAATCGAGTATCTAAAGGTGGACAGGGCTCAATGTGAGTTCTCTGTGGCATACTCGATAGGCTGCAGTGGATGTGGCGCTCCGAGTTTGGTCGGGATCCAGTCATACTCGATTGAAAACACAGGGATAGTCCCTTTTACTTCGAACTGTACCTTATCACAAAGCTATTTATCATGCCAATCCTCACCGTTCGAACTTCAGGTATATGGTTCGCCAGATGTCTGCCGGTTAGAATTGCACTATCCGAAACCATTGGATTCCAACCGCGAGTTCTTATCTCAAAGAGCCAGCAAAAACTCCTCTTCTCGCTATCTCCGAGTGATGTACTTGAACATTACCTATAACTTTCTAGGAGACACTCTGGCTATTGAAAGACTAACTGCTACTTCTGAAACCAACTCCTTTGAAGAAATTGCATACTTAACATTCTCAAGTGATTATTTCAAATGGTCTCTAGGGATTGGGTTTGGATTGACTTCCATCATTCTCATAATAACTCGAGTACTCCTACTGATTGTGGCTTTTAAGAGTGGGAAGAACTTATCGGAAGAATTGTCTCAACCCAGTCATCCTCCACTGACTGTGTAACTACTATTTATATTTAAGCTACTAATCTATAGTATTAACCCCATGTTCATGTTCATGTTCATATATTCTAACACATTTTTATCCATATATATGTGCCTTTTCACTGCTGACTGACATCATTACTCCTATACTCTAACCATGTCTACATTATAATATGTAAAGCCTTTATCTACTTCCATCCCACGTAATCTAAGATTCAATCTAGCATGTAAGATTCCATACATTTTTAGAAAAAAAAAAAAAAAAAAAAAAAAAGAGAGAAAAACGGTGTTCTGTACGTTCGTTTTCGTTTTGTTTTAATTGTTTTATTGTAAAAAGACAGAGAGAGATAGATTTTTTGCTTTAACATTCTTAGTTTCGAGAAGCGGCGAATTTTGTGTTTTTGCACTGTTTTTGGCGTTCGAGCGTTCACGATCGTGGCCAGCGGAGCCGCTCTCCCGCTTCGACCGTTAACGTTCCGCAGTTCGCTTTTGCTATTCGAATACGCGCCGTATTACTCGCAACTCTTTTTTCGCTTTTTATGCATTTCGCTGTATTTTTCCTGCATTTGCTCACTCGCTTTTCCTTCGTTTTTCGCTTCGCTTTTCCTTCCTTTCGCCTTTTCCTTTCTACTTCGCTTTCGCATCCTGCTTCGCTTTTTCATCTTTTGTACCATCAGGACGGAATACGTATATAATCAAACTACTTGTCTGCATCCTTTAACCAGACACCATGCACTACATCATTTCAGTTATTAGGACCGCAATTGGGTTACTATTGATCCAGCAGTTAGTGCATTCGTGTGACCGGTCCCTCTATTTACAGAGCGATAACAAATTATGTGACGACTCTTCGTGCAAAACTATATCCACAGGACTGTTTCAGCTACAACTGGCTCAAACTTTATGCTTTTATCATTCCAACGGTGAAACTACTAAATTGACATTCAAGCGGGCTTACTCGACAAATTTTTACAAGCCTTGGTACAAGACTTGCGATTATACCCTAAAGACCTGGTACCATCGGCGATGTTACAAAGCAGGCACATGTACATCAGCGTCCTGCCACTCTAGTAATCTTGATGACGGAGGAAATTTCAAATTTGCCAACAAGACCCCTCTTGCTCAACAGATGGGGTGCTATTTCTCGGGGGCACCTTGTGAAGGATATTGCGGATACGATGGACATGCTCGGTGTCTCTGGGTGAATTGGGAACTCCAAGGAACATCTGAAAACTTATGTAAAACGGTTTACAAGTTGGAACATCACTCATGGGAAGTCATGATTGACTATCTAACTCATACCGGCTTACAAACGTTTGTTCTCTCTCCGGAGTCACCCACTTTGAACATCCCTATCCCTATATCTATACTGAGTTTCATCAGTCCTAGTTCGGATCAGTTTAAACATGCTACTACTGCTATCGGTTTAGATGAGAATACTCTTCTTCGGATTCCTGCGTCGACACTTAATCAGCCTGTGGCTGATACACTAGGTGACTTCCAAATCCCATTAAGGAGGAGGAAACAATCCAGGGCTTTATATCCTACTCATACTATTTCATGTGACTATTCCACTTGTATCCCGACGTGCCACTCCCCTGTCTCTTCATTGAAGAGGTTGATTCTGGATATTGACCCTTCTGAACATTATCCTAAAGAGGACTTCATGAATTTGATAAGAATCAAGAGAAACACTCTCGGGAAGCAAGTTATTTCCGGATCCTTGTCTTTGATTGCAGAAGTGCCCCAAATCGAGTATCTAAAGGTGGACAGGGCTCAATGTGAGTTCTCTGTGGCATACTCGATAGGCTGCAGTGGATGTGGCGCTCCGAGTTTGGTCGGGATCCAGTCATACTCGATTGAAAACACAGGGATAGTCCCTTTTACTTCGAACTGTACCTTATCACAAAGCTATTTATCATGCCAATCCTCACCGTTCGAACTTCAGGTATATGGTTCGCCAGATGTCTGCCGGTTAGAATTGCACTATCCGAAACCATTGGATTCCAACCGCGAGTTCTTATCTCAAAGAGCCAGCAAAAACTCCTCTTCTCGCTATCTCCGAGTGATGTACTTGAACATTACCTATAACTTTCTAGGAGACACTCTGGCTATTGAAAGACTAACTGCTACTTCTGAAACCAACTCCTTTGAAGAAATTGCATACTTAACATTCTCAAGTGATTATTTCAAATGGTCTCTAGGGATTGGGTTTGGATTGACTTCCATCATTCTCATAATAACTCGAGTACTCCTACTGATTGTGGCTTTTAAGAGTGGGAAGAACTTATCGGAAGAATTGTCTCAACCCAGTCATCCTCCACTGACTGTGTAACTACTATTTATATTTAAGCTACTAATCTATAGTATTAACCCCATGTTCATGTTCATGTTCATATATTCTAACACATTTTTATCCATATATATGTGCCTTTTCACTGCTGACTGACATCATTACTCCTATACTCTAACCATGTCTACATTATAATATGTAAAGCCTTTATCTACTTCCATCCCACGTAATCTAAGATTCAATCTAGCATGTAAGATTCCATACATTTTTAGAAAAAAAAAAAAAAAAAAAAAAAAAAAAAGAGAAAAAAAGAGAAAAACGGTGTTCTGTACGTTCGTTTTCGTTTTGTTTTAATTGTTTTATTGTAAAAAGACAGAGGGAGATAGATTTTTTGCTTTAACATTCTTAGTTTCGAGAAGCGGCGAATTTTGTGTTTTTGCACTGTTTTTGGCGTTCGAGCGTTCACGATCGTGGCCAGCGGAGCCGCTCTCCCGCTTCGACCGTTAACGTTCCGCAGTTCGCTTTTGCTATTCGAATACGCGCCGTATTACTCGCAACTCTTTTTTCGCTTTTTATGCATTTCGCTGTATTTTTCCTGCATTTGCTCACTCGCTTTTCCTTCGTTTTTCGCTTCGCTTTTCCTTCCTTTCGCCTTTTCCTTTCTACTTCGCTTTCGCATCCTGCTTCGCTTTTTCATCTTTTGTACCATCAGGACGAGGATTCATCATCATCAACCTCAACGACAATAGCAACCAAAGGTAAGTGCATTTTCACTGTTCGCCGTTTTTCTCTTTTTTTCTTATTTTAATTTGGTGCGAAACCGATTGAACTTCGCATTAACATTTTGGTCCTTCGAGCCGGATATTCCGGTACTGGCAGTTCTATCGTTTTCGTACCATTTTCTCTCTCTCTCTCTCTGTCGATTATTAATTGAATTAATTGTTTCGCTTGACTTTATCAAAAGTCCATTTTGTTTCGGTTGTTTTATACGCATTTATTCTGGTGCGGGTTTTTTTGCGTCGCTTTACAGCAGTTTTTTGTCGCTCGCACTGTGTGTCGATTTCTGACCTTGATCTATTTCGTCGATTTTTGCCTAGATTTTATTTCTATCTCTTTCGATTTTTGAACTGTCTCTCTCGTTGTGTTAAAATTCGCTTTCGTTTTTAATTTTCGCAATTTCTCTGTCTCTTTTTGAAAATTCGCTTTCGTTTTATTCGCTTTCATTTTAATTTTCGCTTTTTCTCTGTCGCTTTTCGAAAACTCGCTTTCGTTTTTTACGCATTCGTTTTTGATTTTTGCTTTTCTGTGTCGCTTTTCGAAAACTCGCTTTCGTTTTTTACGCTTTCGTTCCTAAACTTTCAATTTATTTTTTCGTGTCAACTTGTTGATTACTATGGCCGCCGCCGCTGCTAAATTGAAACAAGCAATTGCGCTTCGTGAAGATGTCATCTCGCGTTTATCGGAGCTAAGACGCGCTGCGGAACAAGCCCACAGCGAGGAAGAAGCGTATGAATTTTTGTACCTTGAGTTCAAAACCAGATATGTTCACATCGACGGTATGTTTGACGAGTTTACTCAACTCCAGGGTACCATTTTGACTGCGATGGCTACCATCGAGGGTGCCGATTTGAAGGAACAAATGAAAGTTCGGGAATTGTTTTATG
Organism: Cryptophagus acutangulus; assembly: GCA_963556235.1. Taxonomy (NCBI): domain Eukaryota; kingdom Metazoa; phylum Arthropoda; class Insecta; order Coleoptera; family Cryptophagidae; genus Cryptophagus; species Cryptophagus acutangulus. Next base: position 2,402,841 of record OY744569.1, read on the forward strand.
ATTCGTACTATCGAATTAAGGCCGTGTATAGTGATTTATTTGACGGGATTTCGGCCCAAGTGACTACGCCAGACGGTACGTTGGCTAAGAGTCAGGTGAGGCTGCCGCGCTTAGAGTTACCTAAGTTTAATGGGGATCTCCGTAAATGGAAACCTTTTGTCGATATGTATACCGCTACTATTCATGAAAACGCCGCGCTGTCAAATGTCGAAAAATTCAACTTCCTAACTTCATGTCTCGAAGATGCTCCATTGTCGTTGTTGGAATGCATTCCCAAATCGCACGATAATTATCCGATCGCTTTTGATACCTTGTTGAAAAGATTTGACAATAAACGTTTATTAGCTTCGTCTCATTGGAAAGCCATAGATAGCGCACCAACTCTTTCGAATTGCCAGCCTTCCGCTCAGTCGCTTCGTGCGCTTATAAATATTTTTTTGGAGAACTTAGCAGCTCTGAAAAATCTCGGTTTTGCTTGCGATCAATGGGACTTTATCATGTTCCAAATGTTGATGAAACGACTTGACACAGAAAGTATGACACGTTTCGAACTCACAATTGGTTCTACTGTTAGTTCTTCGGAAATGCCGACGTTTGCTTCGCTCATCGCCTTCGTCTCACAACAATGCAGCGCACTTGAGAATGTGAATGATGCCGCTACACCTTCGATTCGCAAACCTTCTAATGTAGTTCGCAACGTTTCTTCTTCGGTTTCTCGTTCCGTTTTGCCTAAACGCGGTTCTTCGTTTTTCGTGAAAACTAACAATTCTTGTTCGCTTTGTAACTCCGATCATTTAGTCTATAAATGCAATACATTCCTTGCCAAAACTCCGCAAGATCGCTATAGTGTGGCCAAACAGCAGAAGTGGTGTTTGAATTGTTTAGGGTCAAAACATCAATCAAAAGACTGTAAGTCAACGTCTGGATGTCGGATATGTTCGCAACGACATCACACGTTGTTACATTTCCAGACCGATCGACCTGATATTTCGCTTCCTTCTACTAGTTCCGCGCCGTCTTCGGACCATCCTTCGAATTCTCATCAGGTTACTTCGTTTACTACAATGATTCCTGCCAAGTCTACGGTCTTGTTGTCGACCGCTGTTGTTGAAATACGGAATTCCAAGGGTGTCTTTGAGCCTGTGCGTGTACTGTTGGATAATGCTAGTCAGGCAAATTTCATTTCCGAAAGTTGCGTTTCTCGTTTAGGTCTATCAAAATATTCGCTATCGTTTTGCATCAGTGGATTAGATCAAATGAGTTCCAAATCTTCGTCTGGCATAACTTCTACTTATCGCTCTCGGTATGCACCGCGCCGGGAATGTTGTCTAGAGGCCGTTGTTATTCCCAAGATTTGTGGGGATATGCCGAATATGTCGTTTTCTCCGCCGCCGTGGCCGCATCTGTCAAATATTAACCTAGCTGATCCTGAGTATCACGTTTCACGAACCATCGACATGTTGATGGGGGTTGAACTTTTCGCGCATATTATGACAGACGGCCGATTGAAAGGTAAAACAGAGGAACCAATTGCCTGGAACACGACCCTCGGATGGATTCTCATGGGAAAAATTAATCTCCACTCCAACTCTGCTTCGCCATCTATAAATACCTTTTGTTCGTTAGTATCGGAACCTTCGCTTGATTTGGTTGTCAAGAAATTTTGGGAGATAGAAGAGATCGCGCTGCCACCACCCGCTTGTCCAGACGAAGTTCGCGCTGAGACAATTTTCGCCAACAATTACTTTCGTCAAGCGTCCGGACGTTATGTCGTGCCATTACCATTTAAGGCAGAACCTCCTGCCCTTTTAGATTCAAAGATTATTGCCCAACGTCGATTAATTGCGCTGGAAAAACGGTTAAATAGGGAACCTTCGATTAAACAGCAATATCACGATTTCATGGTAGACTATCGTGATTCTGGACATATGCATTTGCTTGTCGAATCGAATGACACTCCTTTTTCGTATTACATTCCGCATCACTGTGTGATAAAAACGGGCATTATTGAATCTAAATTGCGTGTGGTCTTTGATGCTTCGGCAAAAACTTCGGAACAATTCTCGCTAAATGATTCGCTTTTGGTAGGTCCCAAACTTCAATCAGACATTGCAACTTTGCTTTGTCGTTTTCGCTTTTTCCCTGTTGTTTTTACCGCTGATGTCCGTCAAATGTATCGGCAAATTTTGGTCTCAGAACAGCATCGAATGTATCAGAGGATTTTATGGATATTTTCCTCAACAGAACCGATTCAAACATATCAGCTGAATACAGTTACGTATGGCGTTTCATCCGCTCCGTTTCTAGCCCTTCGGACAATAATACAACTGGCGATGGATGGAAAAGATCGTTTTCCTTTAGCATCTTCAGTGCTGTTATCAGACGTATACGTGGACGACATTGTAACCGGCTGCAATTCTATCGAAGAAGCTTTAACGCTGCGCCATCAGTTGACTCAACTTTTGCAAACTGGTGGATTTGAGCTTCGCAAATGGGCTAGTAATCACCCTGATGTTTTGAATAATCTTGACAAAACTCATTGTCAAATCGACCCGCTTTCGTTTGATTCCGACGAACAACAAATAGTTAAAATTTTAGGTTTGCAGTGGAATTCAAATCTGGATTGTTTCACATACAAAGTGCAGCCTTTAGATCGCCCCTGTACCAAACGAACTCTTTTGTCAGAACTCGCTCGTATTTTCGATCCTATTGGATTTCTCGCTCCTCTCACGTTCTGTGCAAAGGTTCTAATACAGCGCTTGTGGGCTTTGAATTTGAGTTGGGATGAACAACCTCCTTCTGAGATCGTTGATCAATGGTCAAACTATAAATCGCAATTACCTCTATTAACCAATCTCAAAATACCGCGCCTTTGTTTTGCTTCGATTTTTACGTCTTGCGTTCTGCATGGTTTTTGCGACGCGTCTGAGTCGGGATACGCCGCGGTAGTTTACGTTAAATTTACTGATGCGGTTGGCCAAGTTAATGTTCATTTACTTTGTGCCAGATCTAAGGTTGCGCCGCTTAAGCGAATCTCCGTTCCTCGCCTTGAACTATGTGCTGCGCTGTTACTCGCCAAATTATTGGATTTCACAGTCAAAACTTATGAAAATTTGATCACCTTTGACCATTGCTTTGGTTGGTCGGACTCGACGGTAACGCTCGCTTGGATCAACTCTTCTCCTCATCGTTGGAAAACTTTTGTGGTAAATCGTGTCACACAGATCCAACAACTCGCACCTTCGGTTATTTGGCTCCATGTTCGTTTGGAAGACAACCCTGCAGATTGTGCATCTCGCGGTCTATCGCCTTCCGATTTAGTCTCGTTTTCGCTTTGGTGGGCGGGGCCCAAATTTCTGCATAGTCTCGATTCCGAACTCGTCGCTTCATACAAACAAGGGGTCTTGCCTGAGGATTCTCTCGAGGAGAAGAAAACGACGATGTTGACAGTCGCAGTCGCGAAAGATGAGTCGATTCCGTGGGACGACTTATTGAATCGTTTTTCTTCGTTGCGAAAGATTCAGGGTATTGTTGCCTATTGCCGTCGGTTTATAACAAACTGCAAATCAAAGATTCGTAATTCTGCTCCGCTGTCAGACCAAGAACTCGACCATTCCCTCAGAATCCTCGTAAGGCATGTACAACAAGATGTCTTTCGTGATCAAATCGCTTCGTTACATGTTGGTCCTAGAAATAATCCGTTCCGGAAATTATCTGCGTTTTTGGACGCAGCCGATGTTCTCAGGGTGGGCGGACGGATTCGCAACTCTTCGCTATCTTTTAATGCTAAACATCCGATGCTACTTCCTGCCTCTCATCGTTTGACTGAGATGGTGATTGAGCATTTCCACCTTCGTTACTTGCATCCCGGTTCACAGACGCTTCACTGTCTTTTACGACAACAATTTTGGATTTTGTCTGCTAAACGCATTATCTCTCGTATCGTCTCTAAATGCATTCGTTGCTGGCGTCTGAATCCTTCCGTAGTCCAACCCCCGATGGGCGACTTGCCGACTCTACGCTTGTCCCAACTAAAACCGTTTTCGTGCGTCGGTGTTGACTATGGCGGTCCTTTCAACGTTACTCTTGGAAGGAGTAGAGGGATAAAGAGCACAAAGGCTTATATCTGCTTATTCGTTTGTTTCGCAACTAAGGCCTTACATATTGAACTCGCGTCAGATTTGTCGTCCGATTGCTTTCTAGCCGCTTTTCGTCGTTTTATTGCGCGCCGTGGCCGTTGTTCGTATGTTTTTTCTGACTGCGGCACAAACTTTGTTGGAGCCAATAAGTTGATTGTGCAATTTATTCAGGATGCTGCTGTCAAGGAAGGTTTCGAATGGCATTTTAATCCTCCGTCTGCTCCTCATTTCGGAGGCTTGTGGGAAGCCGGAATTAAATCGGTCAAGACTCATTTGTATCGCGTTGTCGGCGATCAAGTCTTGACATTTGAAGAACTGTCTACGGTACTTGTCCAAATCGAATCGCTTTTGAATTCGAGACCTCTTTGTCCGTTGAGTAATGATCCGAACGATCTTTCGGTTTTGACTCCCGGTCATTTCTTGTCACTTGAGCCAATTTCGGCCGTGCCGGATCCAGATCTTACGCACCTCGCTCTAAATCGGTTAAGTCGGTGGCAGTTGCTTCAGCGTCTCCACCAAGATTTTTGGTCGCGTTGGCATTTAGAGTATCTGCATACGCTACAACAACGGAGTAAATGGACGATCCCTTCGACTCCGATTGAACCTGGCACGTTAGTATTGGTCAAGAACAATTTAGTTCCACCGAGGGATTGGAATCTGGCTCGTGTTGTTGCAATTCATCCGGGTCCAGATGGAATTGTTCGGGTTGTAACGGTAAAAACCGCTAATGGCGAACTGAAGCGCCCAGTGGTCAAGTTGTGCCCACTGCCTAATCCTTCGATTATTTAAAACCGTTCCGCGTTTTAGGTGGGCGGTATGTTCTGTACGTTCGTTTTCGTTTTGTTTTAATTGTTTTATTGTAAAAAGACAGAGAGAGATAGATTTTTTGCTTTAACATTCTTAGTTTCGAGAAGCGGCGAATTTTGTGTTTTTGCACTGTTTTTGGCGTTCGAGCGTTCACGATCGTGGCCAGCGGAGCCGCTCTCCCGCTTCGACCGTTAACGTTCCGCAGTTCGCTTTTGCTATTCGAATACGCGCCGTATTACTCGCAACTCTTTTTTCGCTTTTTATGCATTTCGCTGTATTTTTCCTGCATTTGCTCACTCGCTTTTCCTTCGTTTTTCGCTTCGCTTTTCCTTCCTTTCGCCTTTTCCTTTCTACTTCGCTTTCGCATCCTGCTTCGCTTTTTCATCTTTTGTACCATCAGGACGAGGATTCATCATCATCAACCTCAACGACAATAGCAACCAAAGGTAAGTGCATTTTCACTGTTCGCCGTTTTTCTCTTTTTTTCTTATTTTAATTTGGTGCGAAACCGATTGAACTTCGCATTAACATTATAAATAAATAATAATTTTTCTTATACATTAATTTTATTTTAAAATCATTTCCCATTAATATAAAATGCTTATATATTTAAGTTCGGTGTTGCCCCGCGATTTACATATTCTTGCTGCCACGGTAAACATCCCACAGATGAGATAAAATAATCCGATAAGATTTCGCGTATTTCCTTTACTCTAGCAGAGCTGTTGTTGGATCCTGTGCGCCCTATAGATGCTAAAACCGCGCCGCCTTTTCGCCATGCTCCTGGGATGATTTCGCCGTCATCATCTTCATAATCAACGAATCCCGTTGGACAATAACGACGATCTTTCTCAGGGATGTCAGATTCTGCCCTTTGTACGTAATTATGGAGAACCACACCAGCTTTTACAATATCCTCGCACATCTCGATTTCTGCGATGATCGGATTGCGAAAAATACGCCACCTTTGTGCAAGAATGCCAAAAGCGTTTTCGATCATTCGACGTGCCCTAGACAGTCGGTAATTGAATATATTTTTTCTTTCACCCAGATGTTGGCCAGGAAACGGTCGCATTATCCTACGGTGCAGTGGAAAAGCGTCTTTGGTTTATGGGCCTTACAGCAAATCTTCGCTTGTTTTTTATTTTTTTATTTTTTAACAATAAAATTACTGTATTTAAAGTAAGTACCATTACAAATGCAGCCGCAGTATCATCAACTTCAGTTAGATCCATAATTAAAAATCACATAGTAATTACCTGTGATTACCTATTACTGTTATTAATCGAATTGAAATACACTCGAAAAAACATGATGCGATACCAACAACTTAACATTCAACAATAACAATAACAAACTGTCACAATAGCGAGGTCTGCAGACCTTGAGATTAGAATGAAACAGAATACGGCGAAATTCGTTAAGAAAACTGTTTCAAGGTCTGCAGAACCCTATTGGTGAATGGAGAAAACTTAATTAATTTTAACAGATTTTGTTTTTACAGGTCGTTCGATTCATTACCCACTTATAACCACTCACTTGTCGAACGCACTAATTTAGTGTAGTAAAAGTCGAGCATGAACGGGTATTTTATTTGTTATTTCTTATTTATTTTTTTGAGGTTATTTGTTATTTGTTATTCGTTATTTCTTAACTGAGCATAAACCGGGCTTATATTAGGTTTTGAGAGATTTAAAATGGCTTTCGGGACGCTTATAATTTCGTCAGTTGTGTTCATTATATTTTTAAATTCAATTGTGTGATCGTTTCTGCACCGGATTCATATCTCCATTCGTTGATTAAAAAAGTAGTGTGAAAAATATATTTCGTTTCAAATAACTTCTTTTTAAAAAGTTTTTATTAAGATTTAAAATTACAAGTTATCTATAGGACAGCAAATATTAGACTGAAAAATAATATTCTCATAACTATGAGGTAAAATAAAAATACATAACATCAGCATAACAGAAAATGCAATAAGATTCCATAGGAATCGAATTCTGCTTCTTCAAGTAATTTAGTGTGAGAAAATATATTATGCTAATATATAACTCCTCCATCATCAAGACTGGCATCGACATCGGAGATGGCAACTCTGGTTTTCTCGGAGTGGTTCTGTTTGATTTTGATGATCTTCTGATAGATTTTAAATAATCCATAAATGCAGATGACTATCAAAATACTGATTATAGTGATTCGGGACCAATCGAAAGTTTCCTGATATTTTTCGACTGTTATTGGCTGTAGTGATTTAATTTGTTTCTGGATTTGATGAAGATTGGACAGCGAAACTTCTTCTATCTTTATTCTATGTGAAGTTTTTGGAAGTGAAATATTTTCATTAATTTTTGGGAGAAACAAAGGACGACCAAAATGTTTTGTTTCATAGTTTGCAATTTTTTCTCCGTTGAGCTCGATTTGGCAGTTTGCTGGTAATTCGAGTAGTTGATTTCCGATGATGGTTTTAAATTGGACTTCATCATCATTGCATTTTTCTTTAATTTGTATTCTTCTTTTTGTTAGAATAATGATGTTGTCTGATGTGACTTTTTCTATGATGGGTTCATTGATTTCAATTAGGGTGAATGAACAAAACGGTGGTTGATTTCGAATTATTGAAGTAATACAACTTTCTTGAATTATGTGTTCTTCTTTGTTGCATATGAAATTTTTTGATAGCTTCTGACACTCGTTTTCTTGGTATTGGTATGTCTTCTCGTTGAGTACAAGGTAAGGAAGGGGTGGTATAAGTGTTTGATTTAAATTTGTTGGAATGGGTATTAAGTGATAGTAGTCTAATATATGTGGGTGAACGATAGGAATACTTAATGCAAATATCAGTTTAGTATTTAACAAATGTGATTCGGTTTTAATTATAGAATAGAGGTCTGAAAAATCTGTTTGAATTAATTCATTTTCATCATGAAAATGTCCTAATAATTTAAATATGTCTTTTAAATCACCGATTGAGATAATATCTGGATGCAATGTTCCTAATTTTGCAAAAGTAATAGCATTTTCTATTTGTTCGAGAAACTGATCGATAAGCCTTAAATTAGCAGCCATTTGGGAGAACAGTACATGAAAATAAATCCAATTGAGGCGGTTTTGCGTATCTTTTTGTAGTATTTCGAATTCATTAATTAATTTTATTTGATTTTGATTTAATTTGGTTATGGTTTCATTAAAGTTGTCAACTAAATGTTGCGATAGAGAAATCTGTACGTTTGCTTTTTGAATTATTTTATCCTGATTTCTTTGTAACGTTAAAATCATTTCATTAATTTTTTCCCCATCGTTGGCATCTAAAGAACCAAATAAAAATTTGTTTGCTGACCCTACAATATTAAAGAGTCCTCTCTTATGTATTATGTGGTTATTAGAATTTAATATGTTATCTAGCTTATTTTCTATGTTTTTAGTAATAATATGAATTTCAGAATTATTTTCTAAATACTTATTTATTATTGCTTCATTAGCTAAGTTTTTATTTATTACCCTTATATTAGTTTCCTTAAGTGTATTAAAACTATCTATTAGTGGGCCTAAGTCTATAAAGTGTAGTAATACATGGTTATAATTAATAATAAAAGCTTGACCTAACTTAAATGGTAAGATACCTGTATCGTCTGGTAGGGGTGTTATTGAGATTTTTTTACTATGAATAATTGGAAGGATTTTTATAAGCAGAAGTAGTAGGAATGACTTCATTATTATCTGAAACAGGAATTTGATTTGTTAGATTTCTTGTTGGTTTAAGGAATTTCTTATGAACGGTTTTCTTATCTAGTTTAACGTGAATCTCGTCATTCTTTGTTAATTTATGTTTTGAAAATTTGGGTAATAGTTTATTTCGGGGTTTGGTTTGTAAATATACTGGTTTATTTTTTTCATAAATTGGGGAATCTTTTCGGTCAGTGTTGAGTTTGGTGATTAGCTTTGTTTTTGCTTCCCCATTATTCCTTTTAACTATTTCATGAATTGCTTTAACGTTTTCTCTATATTCTATTATATATTCGTTCATTAGCATTTCTTCGGTCATTTCGAGGGGATTATTTACCGAATTTGTTCCGTTTAGAATTTCGAACAGTGTATATTTTGTTACCGAATGTATTGAGTTATTGTAACCTAGAATTGCGATAGGCATTAATTGAATTACCGACTTCTCGTGACTTTTAATTTTTAAACACCGAATATGTTCTATTATACTGGAATGCATTCGTTCGACAGGGCTATTGCCGTTTGAATTTCCAACAGACGTATAATGTAATTTTATATTGTACAAATTGCAAAAGTCTTTTAACATAAAATTATTAAATTCTACTCCTTGATCTGTTGTTATTTTTCTTGGAATACCATGATGAGTTGCAAACAGTATAAGATTATCAATTACGTTTATCACTGTATTGGATCCCATATAATAGGCTTGACCATATCTCGAAAATGTATCTATTATTGTAAGAAATTTTTCTTTATTGATTTGGAAAGTATCTAAGTGTATGTGTTCGAAAGGGGCTTTACTATTTTCGGTTAGTTCGTATTTTATTTCGTGAGGGTGTCGTTCGTATTTTGATTTTAAACAAATTTCGCAATTGTTGATATATTTGCAAATATCATCATGCATTGATGGCCAAAAATATTTCCGTTTGATTGCTAATTCGGTTTCATTGATTCCTCTATGAATTGATTTGGTTTCATGTTGAAATTTAATTCTTTCATTTCTATCATTTACATTTTCTACATCATCGACAAAATTGGTACTTTGGATTATATTAAATGCATTATTTTTAAAGATTCTCCTAATAGTGTTACAGAATATAGATACTATTTCTATATTTTTAAAATGAATACAATAAGGCGTTTTAGGATCAATATATTCTTTAAAAAGTTTAATTATATTGTCTTCAATGTTTTCTTCGGGGAATGTAATAGTTAATCTATTTTTGGTATTAAATGGCTTTGTTATTTCCACTCTCATATTTTTAACAATTTTATTAGTATCAACTAGAATTTGATTATTATATTGGTTAACGCAACGTTCTGATATTTTCATTGACATTATTGGATCTTCTATTGATGTATGATTGGTTTTTAACTCTGTATCGTTATTTGGACCCTTAATTTGTATATCTGATATTATTTGAATTTTGTCCTTACTTGGTAAGGATTTTAAGTATTGATCTAAATCACTTTCTGATATATCGATATGGTCTGAATTTTCATTCAATAGATATTGTTCAATGTCTATGTCAATTTCTCCAGGATCTGCTGTATTTGATTGTGTTTCGAGTGCGTTAAGTTCTATTCTGGAAAGGGCATCAGCGTTCGTATTTAATTTACCTTTCTTATATTCGATTTTATAATCAAATTCTTCAAGTTTTAATCTCCATCTAACTAATCGCGAATTTTGAATTTTCAAACTTGCTAACCATTCTAATGGCTTGTGATCTGTTATAATTTTAAATTTTCTTCCAAATAAGTATGGCCTAAAGTATTGCGTTGCCCAAATGATAGCAAGCAATTCCTTTTCGATGGTTGGATAATTCATTTCCGCAGGATTCAATGTTCGGGATGCATAAGCTACGGGTAAATCATTTCCTATTGGACCTTGGGATAATACCGCACCTAATGCTACGTTTGAAGCGTCTGTGGTAAGAATAAATGGTTTTTCTAAATCGGGATACTGAAGTATAGTTGAATTAGTCAAGATATCTTTGCATAAATTAAACGTTTTAATAAATTCACTATTATGAACAATTTTTTCTCCTTTCTTAAGGCATTGAGTAAATGGCTTAGTAATTTTCGCAAAATTTTTGATAAATTTTCTATAGTATCCGACAAGACCTAAAAATGATTTGATTTCTTTTACCGTTTTAGGAAGTGGGAATTTCTTTATGGCTTCAATTTTACGAGGGTTTGGTAGTACGCCTTCTGGAGTAACTACGTGTCCTAAAAACTCTACTTCTTTACGCAAGAAATTGGATTTGTCTGGTTGTATTTTTAGTTGCGCTTCAGCTAATTTTTGAAATACTAATCTTAAGTTTGAAATGTGTTCTTGAAGAGAAGTTGAAAAAATGATTATGTCATCCATATATACGAGACAAACTTTGTTTTGTAATTCTTTTAAAACATTGTCCATTACGCGTTGGAAGGTTGCGGGGGCGTTTTTCAAACCAAATGGCATTCTTACATACTCGTAATGGCCATTTTCTACATTAAATGCCGTTTTCTCTATGCTTTCCGGTGACATTTCAATTTGATGAAACCCGGAAGCGAGGTCGACTGTTGTAAAATACTGACATCTTCCTAACTTGTCCAATATATCTGTTATATTGGGTAGAGGATATCTGTCGTCAATCGTTTTCTCGTTTACTTTTCGGTAGTCTACTACGATTCTCCACTTTTGTTTTCCGCTATTATCTAACTTTTTTGGTACAACCCAAATTGGGGAGGACCAAGGGCTAGCGCTGGGTCTAATAATTTCGTCTTCCAACATTTTATTTATTTGCCTCTGCACCTCTTCTTTGTGAATGAAAGGGTACCTATACGATTTTGTATATACTGGGAGTTCGTCTTTAGTTTTAATTTCATGTTTAACTTTGTTTGTGAAGCTTAATTGGTCTTTTGACTCGTCATAAAATATACTACTAAATTCATTGCACAATTTTAAAATTTGTTGTTTTTCTTCTGCATTCATATGATTAGTATCGATCAAATTGGTAATATTTCTTTTATTAGAGTTATCGTATTAATTTGCGTAATTTGTATGCATGTGTGTAATATGGCCCCTCCTGCCACGCGCCACGGCCCCTCCTGCCACGACCCCTCCCGCCACGATGCCCTGGGCGGCGGCGTCTTGGCCTTCTTTATTAAAATAAATAATAATTAAAATTAAGTATTATAAACTTAACATATATTTTACCTTGCATACATCTGTGGCATGAAAATTATGATTGGGGCTGGTGGCGGCCCTACCGCCGGTACCGCCAACGCAGCTGGTGCCGGTACCACGGCCGGTGCCGCCAACGCAGCTGGTGCTGGTTCTACCGCCGGTGCCGGCAACGCCGCTGGTGCCGGTACCACCGCCGGTGCCGGAAACGTTGGGGGTGGATTGTCGGGAATTGCTGGTAAAACCCTAAAAAAGAAAAAAAATCATTAATTGGTTAATAAAGTTAATAAAGTTAATATGGTTAGGTTAGGTTCCACACTTTCCACCGAAGTGGAAAGTAAATATCAATAATGCATTTGAACTTACTTTGCTGGAGCTGGCTGGCGGTTTCCCATGTTTATCACACTATTTTTTTAATCAACGAATGGAGATATGAATCCGGTGCAGAAACGATCACACAATTGAATTTAAAAATATAATGAACACAACTGACGAAATTATAAGCGTCCCGAAAGCCATTCTAAATCTCTCAAAACCTAATATAGATTGTACACTACCTTCTGGTTCAATTAATGAATGTAGTTCGCAACACAATTTTATAAAGAAATTCAACTATTCCGTTTGTAATTACTTTGAAAGAGAATTTGATTTAAATCATGATGATTGGGATGCAATATATGATAAAACATCTGGAAAATTGAACTCTTATTATTATAAATTAATATTAAAATCCAAACTTCAAAATTATGTTAATAATTCATGTACACTCGCATTTTATAGATGTAAATATGGAAAGCATTGTGCGACAATACTCGCGTATTGTATAAACAATAATAGAGGTTGCAAAAATTTTAAAATTTCGATTTTTCGAAAATTTTCGATAATTTTTTCCCAGACAAAAACAATAAAAGAAACGTTAGAGTATTGAGTTCCTCGAAGAATTATTGTCATATTGGAAAAAAGATGATCGGTCAAGTTAGAAGCGTAGAAAGAGATGTCGCTAAAAATCAATTGCTGCATACTAGACCATATCAATATCAAAAAGATATGGCAAGAAAAGTGTCATTTTCAGCTCTAAATCGAGGTAACATGCAAACTATTAAAAACGCTCCTGTTATTCGGAAGATTCGTTCAGAAGGTAGAAACAGTTTAAAACGGCATCCAAACTCTCATATTGATATACTTTTAATGAAAATGCAGCATCCCGAATATATTAAGCAAGTTTCTTTTCCCTTGAATATAAAAGTCTATAGCGATGAACAACTGACTATGGCGTATAATTCCTCGAATGCTGTGCTATATTTTGACGCAACAGGCTCTGTTGTAGCAGAGACAGGGGAGTCAATGCAAAAATCCTCAAAGAAAGCAAAAAAATATAGAGTTTTGTACTATTGTGGAGTAATGAATGTAAAAAATATAACACGTATTTGCCCAATTTTAGAAATGGTTTCTAGTGAACACCATGCACATACGATAGAAACTTTTTTACAAAAATTCAAAACATTTTGTATAATGAATAAAAAATGGCCTCTTTTTGACTCAGTGGTGACGGATTTTAGTTACGCTAATATGCATGCGATTCAATAACCAAAGTATATTAGAGTATTTGAAAATGTGTTATGATAACTCGATCAGTAAAAAAAAAAGAAGACAAAACACATTGTTACCATTCATTTATGCTGTGCACATTTTATGAAAAATATTGCTAAATTAGTTGACAATGCTTATACAATGAAAACGAACTCTGGAACCAAATACGTTAAACCAATTATCAAAGAACTTTTGGCAAGTGCATTAAATATAAAATCTATGGATAAAGCTAATAATTGGTTTTATTGGGTAATAGTTATATTAAATAGTAAATTTGATGGAATATGGATTACTAATGCATTTTCACAATTAAAGTCTTTTGAATAAAGTGATAACATTAACGTAGATTCATATGATCTTCCAAATCAAAAAGAATACAATAAATTTGGTAGTAAAACACTAAAAAGATCTAGTCCATTCTATATTCATTTTAAAAAATTGTATGATGAAATGACGAGTGCAATTACAGAGACGGAAAATGATCGCGAAAAGGATTTATCGAAAGAAAATATATATTGTAATCCATCTATTTTGAATGCTGTGTTAGAAAATTATTTGCCATTTTTTCCAATGTTTTCACTTATAGTAAATCCACCATCTGAGTCCAGTAAGCGACAAAGTAATGCATTAGTCGAACGCTTCTTCAACTTTGTAAAAAATGACATTTTAGAACAAAAATATGTAACCCCTTCAATTTTTGTACGCTTGATGCGAGAATACATTATTCTAATTGCAACTGAAATGTCATCTAAAACAAGCACTAAAGTGGTTAAAAAAAATGTATCAAATACAAGTCTGGCTAGTGTGGACAGTGCTGATATTGATAATGCTGTTGAAAGATGGGGCGATAAACCTAAAAAAAAATACTTATTTTACTGGGAGATTTTTAAAGCATGAAGTTTTTAATAGGAAGCTCTCTACAATTGAAGAAATATCTCGAGAGATCTCAATAGTAAATGATTCTAAAAAATTGAAGATTGAAAATACTGATATGGAAATTCCAAATAAGATGGTAGAGGAAAATAACTCCATTTTCATTAATAATATTGTATCTAAACCTATATCAGAAAATATTTCTGCAAATGGTATTGCGAGTTTGAGTGGAAAAGATAGCTACAAAACGAGGGAAGTAGAAGATAGCATTGAATTTAAGTTGGATATTTTGCCAAATAAATTATTAAATAATGTAGATTATCACAAAATTATTGATAATCATATATATTATGTGACAACGTATAATAATCTAAACAAGTTTGTAATTAAAACAAAAATCAATTCAATAGAGTTTAACACCATAAGTAGTGACACCCAATTATCTGAGTCATTAGCATATTTGGTGCTATCAGTAATTTCAAAAAATTATAAAAATGTGGTAGTTTTTCCATGCATAAATTCAATTTCATTATTTAATTCAAAAATTACAATCGGTGCTAAATATATGCCATTTTTAGAAAAAATTAGTATGATACCAATAATCATGTTAAAAGAAAAGGTTCATGCTGTACTTTTAATAATTAATTGTGCTGCAAAAGAAATATTAATATGTGATCCTAGTGGAACGGAAATCAAAATTATAGCATCCCAATTATAGCATCCCGAATATATTAAGCAAGTTTCTTTTCCCTTGAATATAAAAGTCTATAGCGATGAACAACTGACTATGGCGTATAATTCCTCGAATGCTGTGCTATATTTTGACGCAACAGGCTCTGTTGTAGCAGAGACAGGGGAGTCAATGCAAAAATCCTCAAAGAAAGCAAAAAAATATAGAGTTTTGTACTATTGTGGAGTAATGAATGTAAAAAATATAACACGTATTTGCCCAATTTTAGAAATGGTTTCTAGTGAACACCATGCACATACGATAGAAACTTTTTTACAAAAATTCAAAACATTTTGTATAATGAATAAAAAATGGCCTCTTTTTGACTCAGTGGTGACGGATTTTAGTTACGCTAATATGCATGCGATTCAATAACCAAAGTATATTAGAGTATTTGAAAATGTGTTATGATAACTCGATCAGTAAAAAAAAAGAAGACAAAACACATTGTTACCATTCATTTATGCTGTGCACATTTTATGAAAAATATTGCTAAATTAGTTGACAATGCTTATACAATGAAAACGAACTCTGGAACCAAATACGTTAAACCAATTATCAAAGAACTTTTGGCAAGTGCATTAAATATAAAATCTATGGATAAAGCTAATAATTGGTTTTATTGGGTAATAGTTATATTAAATAGTAAATTTGATGGAATATGGATTACTAATGCATTTTCACAATTAAAGTCTTTTGAATAAAGTGATAACATTAACGTAGATTCATATGATCTTCCAAATCAAAAAGAATACAATAAATTTGGTAGTAAAACACTAAAAAGATCTAGTCCATTCTATATTCATTTTAAAAAATTGTATGATGAAATGACGAGTGCAATTACAGAGACGGAAAATGATCGCGAAAAGGATTTATCGAAAGAAAATATATATTGTAATCCATCTATTTTGAATGCTGTGTTAGAAAATTATTTGCCATTTTTTCCAATGTTTTCACTTATAGTAAATCCACCATCTGAGTCCAGTAAGCGACAAAGTAATGCATTAGTCGAACGCTTCTTCAACTTTGTAAAAAATGACATTTTAGAACAAAAATATGTAACCCCTTCAATTTTTGTACGCTTGATGCGAGAATACATTATTCTAATTGCAACTGAAATGTCATCTAAAACAAGCACTAAAGTGGTTAAAAAAAATGTATCAAATACAAGTCTGGCTAGTGTGGACAGTGCTGATATTGATAATGCTGTTGAAAGATGGGGCGATAAACCTAAAAAAAAATACTTATTTTACTGGGAGATTTTTAAAGCATGAAGTTTTTAATAGGAAGCTCTCTACAATTGAAGAAATATCTCGAGAGATCTCAATAGTAAATGATTCTAAAAAATTGAAGATTGAAAATACTGATATGGAAATTCCAAATAAGATGGTAGAGGAAAATAACTCCATTTTCATTAATAATATTGTATCTAAACCTATATCAGAAAATATTTCTGCAAATGGTATTGCGAGTTTGAGTGGAAAAGATAGCTACAAAACGAGGGAAGTAGAAGATAGCATTGAATTTAAGTTGGATATTTTGCCAAATAAATTATTAAATAATGTAGATTATCACAAAATTATTGATAATCATATATATTATGTGACAACGTATAATAATCTAAACAAGTTTGTAATTAAAACAAAAATCAATTCAATAGAGTTTAACACCATAAGTAGTGACACCCAATTATCTGAGTCATTAGCATATTTGGTGCTATCAGTAATTTCAAAAAATTATAAAAATGTGGTAGTTTTTCCATGCATAAATTCAATTTCATTATTTAATTCAAAAATTACAATCGGTGCTAAATATATGCCATTTTTAGAAAAAATTAGTATGATACCAATAATCATGTTAAAAGAAAAGGTTCATGCTGTACTTTTAATAATTAATTGTGCTGCAAAAGAAATATTAATATGTGATCCTAGTGGAACGGAAATCAAAAGTGAGGAATTTTTAAATATATTTCAATTGTTTTTGGAAAAGTATAACGCAGAAAACAAACTTTTGAGGCAAAAGTATAAGGAAATATCGAAAAATGATTGGTTTATAAATTTCAAAAAATGCTCTTCGACATCAAATATTGAATCTAACTTGTTACTAATTACATGGTATATTAAAAGAAGTCTTTCTGGCGAGTCTTACACTTCCGCGTTTAATGCTATCGAGTATGCAAGTGAGTTAAAACAATATTTATTAAATGTATCTTCAGATATGGAAAATGTATGCCTCTTATGTGGTATAAGTTCTCATTTAGACAAATCAGGAGATCAATGGGTCAGTTGTTTTATGTGTAGCAGGTGGAACCATACAGCTTGTGATGTAAGAGATTTAAAACTTAGTCACAATTTGAGTTCACCAAATGTTACTTATTATTGCATATTGTGTACTGAAAATTTCCAGGTTTCAACTAGTTCAAAAACGGCTGTAAAAGATTCTCCTTTAGATTTTACCAATACTGTTGACTAAAACAACATTAATAATGACTTCAATGATAACGGTTTACATAAAGATTTTAATTATTATTCAAATTCAAAAGATTTTGGTTTATACGTAGTGTGCAAATACGGATATACTAAGTGGACTTTAACTTCTGAGGATTATTTAACACTAGATCCCATAAGATATCCAGCGCTCAACTATTACGATAGTAGATATTTAAGTAATATGATAATTACAATTTGTTTAAATGTTATTTATGAAAAATTATCCTTGGAATTGAAGCCCAAATTTAAAATAGTGGACGCTCTCATAACTAACTATATTTTTGGTTCAAAAAACGATTTAGAAAACTTATCTTCTGAGTTTTACATAGAATTACCTGATTTTAGTAATAACACAGTAATTATACCATTTGTCGAAGATATGCATTGGAGAGTCCTCATCGTAAAGATGAGGTCCTCATCGTGAGAAAAATACTTTTTGTTGTTTGGATCCAATGCGTCATAAAAATGCGATATACTCCAATCGAATTTTTAAACAGTTTCAGTATTTTGTAAATACATTCTACAACAAGTATAGAACAGACCAATGTAAGGTAGACAATATGAAAATTGTTTCAGGTGAAGATCATGTTATCCAAACATATTTATACAATTGTGGTATTTATGTAATTCATTTTGTAGATTCAATAATCAATAATATTGAATTGTCCAACTATTTTGACCCGACTGTATATAGAAACAAATTAAGGGTATTGCTATTAAATGAGTCAAACAACATGAATTGTAATTGTTTAAAATGTGGAAGATTTATTGATGTGCAGGAATCGTGGAAATGTACAACATGTTGTAGATACATAGAAAATACGTGTTTAATGGCAAACTTTAATAAGGAAAATCAAGAGTGCCCACTTTGTGCCTTATATTATAAACATAAAATAAAATAAATGAATGAAATATAGTTATATTTTCTATTAAAAATACAATTCATGTATTCGAATACTCGAACATACATAACTTTATGAATTTTCATAAAAATTAAATATATTTAAAGCAATAATATTATGTACACTTTGGACAGCATGTAAATGTCTTTGAGGTGCTACCAATAAAGTTGAGCATTTCAGACAGTCTTTGAAGTGACATACAAGTACAAAATACATGTTAAAATTGCATGACATACTTTAATTCCGAGTTTAATACACATAAATAAGAGTGCCACTTTTGGTATCTATTATAAAAATTCAAAATAGTTTTGATGAAATTAAATATATGCAATAGTAATGAATATATGCAATAGCAATAGTAATGCACACTTTGGACAGCATGCAAATGTCTTTGAGGTGCTATCAATAAAGTTGAGCATTTCAGACAGTCCTTTAAGCGACATTTTAACAAACCATATTTAGTTCTATTTTAAAATTCGAATTAATCAAAAGTTTTTTTTTTAATACTGTTGCGGTTTTACCGCAAGAGATGGAGGTTTAGTGGGTATGTCTTCTCCTAAAGAAGAAGACTCCCACACTTTTCTGTAAATATGCAGAAAGCTAGTGCGTAAGCATTCCTCCATCTATATAAAAAAAAAATCTATATACCTAATATAATAATTATAATAATAAATAAACACATCGCTGGATGCGGAAAATAATATTTCATCCCTTATACGCTTTTGTTTCATCACCAAACTTATAGGGTAAGTCAGTATAGTCCTTAAGTACATTTTAAAAATAGTTTGGATATTTGAAATTGACCAGAAGACTTTAAATTTTTGAAATTTATGGGTAATTACGCTTGAGCGCTGGACGCGGAAATTAATATTTCATTCCTTATACGCTATGTCTCATCACCAAACTTATGGGGTAAGTCAGTATAGTCCTTAAGTACATTTTAAAAATAGTTTGGATATTTAAAATTGACCAGAAGACTTTAAATTTTTGAAATTTATGGGTAATTACGCTTGAGCGCTGGACGCGGAAATTAATATTTCATCCCTTAAACGCTTTGTCTCATCACCAAACTTATGGGGTAAGTCAGTATAGTCCTTAAGTACATTTTAAAAATAGTTTGGATATTTAAAATTGACCGGAAGACTTTAAATTTTTGAAATTTATGGGTAATTACGCTTGAGCGCTGGACGCGGAAATTAATATTTCATCCCTTATACGCTTTTGTCCCATCACCAAACTTATAGGGTAAGTCAGTATGGTCCTTAAGTAAATTTTAAAAATAGTTTAGATACTTAAAATTGACCGGAAGACTTTAAATTTTTGATATATATATATATATGGAAAATTACCCTATCAAACTTATAGGGTACTTAAGTACATGTGGTTCCTGTGTAAATTTGAAAAATAATTGGGATATTTGAAATAAGGCGGAATGGTATATATTTTTGAAATAAATTACTCTACTATTTAATTTAATTAGTATTAGTAAAAAAAATATTAACATTTCGTGGACAGAACAGTGTTAATTATTGTATTTAATTTACCGGCACTGGCGCGCAATTGCTATTTCAACCTAAACATCGGTGAAATGGTAGCCTCTACAATGGGTATCGTACTAGATTTTAGTTGTGTAAATTCGGACGCCAGCGCCGGACGCTAACTTCACATTTGAGTTGGGTCGTTTATTTTGTATTGGGTGAGGATCAAGTACAAATTTACATTGTTTACAATTACAAGAAGGAAATTGCCAATTACATTTTATAATACATGGTATGTAAATTCATCATTCATGTTTTGCGGGGTAAATTTTGAGTTCGCGAGTGTAACAAAATCAGCTAGCAATCAGTCAAAGAGCAATTTTCAAATTATTAATAATGTACATTTGTTTGCTAGGATAGTGAACAACAACAATTCAGCCCTTGGCAGCAGCCCCAAATCCAGCAGCAACAGCGAAACCGAGTCGGCACCGAGTCCGAAGCCGAGGGCATATATCCTTTGCAGTTACAGAGCTTTTAGCTGAGTTAGAGTAGTGTTCATAAATGTTAAGACAATTTGCCGAGATTAGACAATTAGACAACTATATAGACAAAAATGCATCAGAAAACAAGGGCTGGTAACAATCACAGCTGATTAACAAATCAAGTAGAATAAAATTAATTTTTGAGCTATTTCCAACTAGACACTCATAAAATAAATTAAATTAATAAATAACAGTTAACTAAAATTGTAAGATATAAATAAATAAGTAGATATAAATAATGAGTGTAAAAATAAATAGAGTATAAAGAGTTTTAAATTATCACAGTAAAATATCACAGTTTGTTAAAATAATTTAAATTGTTTCAGTCTAGTTCAAATATCTAAAAGTCCTAGTTCGTGTAGTCTTTGAAAAGGAAGTCTGTGCGTTATTCTGCCAGCATTTGTCCTACTGACTGTGTTTATTGTTTGTACTATGTTTTCGGTCAAGGTGTTAATGTTCATTTTTTAATTGTAGAAATTTGCAGATGTTCTTTCCACGAACTCGTTCAAATATTCGATTTCAGCAATTTGGTGCAACTCGTCGATTCTGGTCAAAAAATGTCCGTCAACCGCCAATCTTAAGCACTTGTTCTGGATGCGTTGCAGAGCCCGCATGCTGGTCTTGCTGATGCTGCACCAAACTGGTGCAGCATACACTAGAATCGGTCTTATTATAGTTTTATAGAGGATTACTTTCGTTTCCATGCTTAGAGCCGAATATCTGTTAAGCAGTGAATAGACTTGCAATAATGCAGCAAGGGCTTTCTTTTTGACAATGTGCACGTTTTTAATGAAGCTCAATCTACTGTCTAGCAAAACTCCCAAGTAAGAGATTTCTTTTTTTTTTGGAAAGAACACCGAGCCTTCCACCACAAGTGGATTAATCACTATGAAATCATCAAAATGAAATAATATCAATAGTTGAAGAATTTCGAGAAGCTGGAATTATATATTAATAACTATTGAAGTTAACTGTCCAGTTGTATTTAAGGTCTTTAATCATCACCATTTAATATGAGTGTCGACAAGTTTGGTCAACATTGGACGATTGATAAAGGCTTAAGCAACAACATTTTGCCACATGGTCCTCCTGGAGTTGGATTTCTTTTAACACATGATGAAAATTTTGATATTAATAATAAGATATTGCAAAATGCAGCAAATCCAGAAGATTCGAACGATGCTACCAATAAAATTTATGTAGATAATACTGCTCAAAATATTGATATCAATATAAAAAAAATCTTTTACGATATAGCTCAACTTAAAAACGAGATAATGGATATAAAGAATATGCTATTAGTTATCGACAAAAAAAGTAAAACAACAACAACACTAGCAGAAAACAATTTTATAGAATATCAAAATCTTATCGAACAAACCAGTAATCGTATTGTTCATTTAGAAGCTCAGATAACTTTATTAAATACCCAACTTAAAGGTGCATAATTAAATGTAAATATAAACACATTATTAAAGTAAATACATCACATTATTAAATGATATATCAAGATGAGTGAAGCAAAAGAACAATTAGTAAAAGAATTGCATGCTCCTGCTAGAAGAAATTATCGAAGAAGGCATGTGATTGTCAAAGGTTTGAATGAATCATGGCAAGCAGATTTGGTTGAAATGATTCCATATGCGAAAGTAAACAAAGGTTACAATTACATGCTAACAGTAATTGATAATTTTTCTAAATATGCGTGGGCTATACCCCTAAAACGGAAAACAGCTGAAGATGTAGTTCAAGCTATGACAAAAATATTCTCCAGCGGTCGTAGTCCTCAAAACTTGCAAACTGATCATGGGAAATAATTCTATAATTCTCAATTTAATGCTGTGTTAACCACACATCAAGTAAATCATTATTCAACATATAGCAATTTGAAGGCGAGTATTTGTGAAAGATTTAATCGTACCTTAAAAGAAAAAATATGGAAAAGATTCAGCTTACAAGGATCATATAAATGGTTAAACATCCTTCCATCATTATTGGAAGACTATAATAATTCAATACATCGCATTATCGCAATGAAGCCTGCAGATGTAAACAGTAACAATGAAAAGTATGTTCTCAGAAAATCATTCAATCGCATAAAAATGGTTGATTCTACTAAGCCGAAATTCAGATTAGGTGAACAAGTGCGTGTTAGTAAATACAAGGTATTTAAAAAAGTATTTGAAAAAGGATACACCCCTAATTGGTCCACAGAAATATTTAACATAGACAAAATTTTGCTTACTAATCCAAAGACGTACAGAACTATCAAAACAATCATATTGAAAGATGTTTTTAATTTTTATGAACAAGAATTATTGAAAGTTAAAAATCCTGACATATACCTCGTAGAAAAATACTAAAAAGACGTGGTGACAATTTATTAGTTAAATGGTTAAGATTTGATAGCTCGCATAATTCTTGGATAAAAAAAAATAATTTGTAACATATATTAAACAATTTGTAATAAAAACGCAATAAGAAATACATTGAAATAAAATGAATAACTGTTTATTATCTTCTTGTATATACAACAAACTAATTGTTATCGACATTATCACTATTAATTCGCATCGGTTGTTTAAACTCAGATAGTAACAGGTTCAAACGTGTTTTGTTAATTTTTCCATCCAAGTAATATTCACAAGCCTCTATAGCGCTGTAGCAATCCAATTCTTTCTTGACACTTTCTTCAGGCTCCATAATAGAGTTTAACTTATTTTGTTCGCTACTAAGAGAATATTTAGTAGCCCTATATGATGGCAAACTTTATTTTCAAACGTATCTTCTTCACCTTCATGCTCTTTATTTAGATTATCCAACGCATAGTCCACATTTTCTTTTTGTTTTGTTTTCTATATAAAAATAAACCTAATTATAAATCAAAAACAATAAAAAAGTAACCACATTAATATACTTATCAAAGCACGTCAATTTATTGAAGTAACTTTCTTTGATGAAGATCAATTGTTGAATGAATATTATTTTCGATTATATTACACAATTAAAAAATGTTAATCACAAAATATTTATCAGAAATTCTACTGTAATATAACAACAATAATTTGAGAAAATCAATAATAGAATGCGCAGCTAAACACAGATAATGTTATACAATGCGCTGTTCTAGTAGACCCATGGTCGTTTTTGCTATGTCAGCATTTTGTGCCAGACGCCCCACGTATATTCTGACCTCGATTTTTTCATACAATGATTTCATTGTGTTAGAATCCCCAACTATTAAAATGGTCAAATAATTATCACACATTTACATGTGTTATCACAGATTATTGCAATTGTTACAAAAAATGCCGACATTTATCACACCAAATTCTCAGAAATATACATGATAACGCTACAATCAACGGCGGCAAATCTCTTTGTTCTAGAAGCCCCAATATCCATTACTAATGAGCTTTAGAACTAGCACTAATCCTGATTTGTCTAGCTCGAAACCATTCATTACATTGACTTTGGCCAATTGTAGAAATACATAATTGTACAATCGTATCATCTGTTAATTGTAGATTTTCATTGTAATACTTACTTAAATCATTTTCAGAAATATTTTGACCCAGTGAGTATAATTCACTGCTTTTCGAAGATTGAATACATTTTAAGGCGCACCTTTCGCAGTTTTTTTCAATGCTATTAATAACCGCAGAAGAAATAATTTCATTGAAAATGTTTCTGGCAAATCTGTTGTTGCCATTTTCATTTTCATGCCAAAAGACTGTACGTAAAGCACAAGCTTGGTCAGCAACATCTTCAGATTTGAAGTCATATGGGGTAACACTAGAACTTGATGCAAATATCTATATTTATGTAGTGCAGAACTGCATATATATGTTTGCCAATTCCGGACAAGCATGTGCATGAAACTTTAGTAACATGCCGATCATTATTAAGCTGCAAAACCAATATTCTTATTCGAAAAAATGCAGTGCTTTTGTTAAAACTTACTTCTAATTGAACTGTATATGGAGTCAAAGTTACGGATGTTTGCCGAATAACACTAGCTCGAATAATTCAAAACAAATTCGTAATACCTGGAATTTCTTCTACTCTAACCACATGTAAAATAGAGAGTGCTTTTCCTTTAACAATTGCTTGAGGATTAAGATTTATTTCATGTGTAATTGCTTGAAAGCCACTTCTGATAATAATATTTATTATATTACTATTTTTTTCAATTTAATATTTTTTTAACCTAATGCGCACAACGTTGTATTTGGACAACTGACAGTAAATTGTTGCAAATTTTGATGTAGCAAGAGTACTGGGACCGATATCACAAAATGAACAACATTTTTATAGATATTTTAAATTCGGTTATTCAAATACGCACTATTTTACAGGTATTAGATAAAATGTTGCATGCATTTGTATATATCCATGTCTAAGTAATTATAAATACATACTTTGGGATTTAATTATGTTTATTATATTTGATTTATTTTATATTATAATTATATTATAATTATTCCGAGTAGATTAGATGTTAAAGCTATATAAATTTGTACTAAATCACCACTGAAAGTCTAATCTACTGATGTATTCATAAGTCAGTGGATAACGCAGTAAATTAGACTTTAAGTTAGAAATTAATTCATGTTCTTCACTATACATTAATTACTTTAAGAAAATAGACTATTTAAATTTGTAAGGGAATGGGTTTTCCCTATTTGCCACTTGATGGCCGCATTGAATCCATGCACCAAGCGAATACGTGTTATAATTGCAACGAATCCGGACATCGTGCTGGTAATTGCAGCAAGCCCCCTAGACCGAAAGGCTCGTGCTTTACATGCGGATCAGAAAGCCATCAACAGCGAAAGTGTCCACAATTTAAACAGGAAAATAAATTCAAACCGAAAGTCGAACCTATACCTGAGAAAGCGCATATAATATCAGTGTTATGTGAGGTAAAAAATGTGAAGTTTAATACCGAAAGTATTATTGATACTGTACTGGCAGTTCTGTTTCTTTGATATGTTTTAATCTTGTAAAATCATTTCAATTTAGTAAAGTTATTGATTCTAACCTATCATTTCAGGGTGTCAATGGGTCAAAGTTGAAGGTACTCGGAGTTGTCAAACTGCTTGTCACTATTGACAATATAGTTTTAGACTTGCCTTTTTATGTTGTACCGGACGACGCTATTCCATGTCAGTGTTTATTAGGAAGAGATTTTATTCGTAAAGGTAATTTAATTATTTAATTTCAAAGCGACAATTTAAAAATTGAGAAATCTAATGTTGAGAAAAGAGAAGATGATATTTTTCACATTCTCAATATAAATTATGTTGAACAGGGAGAAGTTGAACTCAATGTTGGCCTTAACGTATCTCCAAATATTTCTTGTCAGGTAACAAAGATTTTTAATGATTTTTGTTTGAATGCTCCGCGACCGGTTGAGCCCGCTACTAAATGTAATTTAAAAATTGTAAGCCAGATCATTTGCCGTTTAGTTACCGACCGCGTAAATTATCGTTTGCGGAAAATAAGACTGTTAACAAAATTCATAATGAACTATTACAGGCTAAGATAATCCAACCAAGTCAGTCGGAATACTGTTCACCCATTGTGTTAACTAAGAAACGAACAGGAGAGTATCGGTTGTGTGTCGACTTTAGGTCATTGAATAAGGTCGCACTACTAGACAACTACCCTTTACCATTGATCGAGGACTTGATTAAAAAAATGAGAGATAAAAATTTTTTTACGAGCCTAGATTTAAAAAGCGCATTTCATCACGTTGATATTGAGCCCAGATCGGTTAAACATACATCTTTTGTTAACCCGTCAGGTCAATTCGAATATCTTAAGGCTCCATTTGGATTCAAAAATAGTCCGTCTGTTTTTATGTGGTACATAAATATGGTTTTTAAGAATTTAATTGACGAGGAAAAACTTTTTATTTATATCGATGATATCATGATTGCGACCGCGAGTATTGATGAAAATCTAGAAATTTTGAAAGATGTGTTTAAAAAAGAAATTTTGAAAGAAGTGTTTACCAAAGAAGTGTTTTGATTAGAAAAAATGCAATTTTTAACTTTGGTGACAAACAATTGAAAAGTTTTGAAAAACTCAAAAAGATTTTAGCGTCTAAACCGGTGTTGGCTTTAAACTCAACCGTTGCTAAGACTCAGCTACATTGCGATGCTAGTGCCTCAGGCTATAGCGGTATTTTGTTGCAAAAGCAAATTGATAATTGTTTTCACCCGGTATTTACAGTCAACGAACGACTGAACGTGAAGCGAAACGTCATAGCTTTGAATTGGAGTTACTAGCGATACTAAATAGTTTGAAACGATTTAGAGTGTACCTGCAAGGAATACCTTTTAAGATTATTACCGACTGCAATAGTCTGAAATTAGCCTTACAAAAAAAAGGTATCAATCCGAAGATTATACGTTGGTCACATATTTTGGAAGATTTTTATTACGTGTTAGAACACCGCGTAGGTACTCGAATGAAGCATGCGGATGCTTTGAGTCGGCATTTGATTCACGTATTGATATTAGAGGAAGTGAGTTTTGAGACCAATTTAAGTTTAAAGCAAACTCGGGATGAGGGAATTAATAAAATTCGGAAGTCTCTTTTGCAGTCAGAAAGTAAACTGTTTGAGTGGAGGAATGGAATTGTCTATCGGAAGGACAAGGGAAGTTTACTTTTTTTTGTGCCTCAAAGCATGGAAACAAATATAATTAGATCATGTCATAAAGACATTGGTCATTTAGGAAGCGAAAAATGCGTAGAGATTTTGAAACAAACGTACTGGTTTCCAGAGATGCGGTTAAAGGTAAAAGAAGTTGTAGCAAATTGTCTGAAATGCATTGTATTTAGTCCTGATTATGGTAAAAAAGGTGGTATGCTTCATAGTATCCCAAAAGGAAATGTTCCTTTCCAAACTATACACCTTGATCATTGTGGTCCGCTTGAGAAATCAACGAAACAGCATAGACATATTTTAGCCAATATTGATGGATTTACTAAGTATTCAAAACTATATATGCATGCAAGAGCACTAGCTCAGATGAGGTGATAAAGCATTTAACCAATTACTTTGATAATTATAGTAGATGTAAGCAAGTTATTAATGATCGCGGAACAGCGTTTACTTCGGGTAGTTTTAAAAAAATTTTGGTTGAAAACAATATTCAACATGTGCAAATAGCGACCGGAGTTCCACGAGCGAATGGCCAGGTAGAGCGCCTAAATCGAACAGTTATACCAATGATCGCTAAAATTACGGAGTCTCCGAATAAGTGAGATACTCAAACTTAAGACAAGTGGTACTGGCTTTAGCCGACCCTAATGTCCCTGACTTATATAGGAGACGTTTTCGCGAAAATAATACAATCCCCGGTGCAAAATGGAGCGTTGACAATACGCTAAACAATCCAGATAAGATAATGCCACCAGGATATAATTTAGATAGCCTGGCTGATGATATCCGCGACACGAATCAGAAGATCAACTTCCTGAATAAGAAAGCCCCAAAATAGTTTACCCAGTCCGTCAGTTTTGACGGACTGGGACCTGATGGGTCTGAAAGTATGCTGGTGTGTAATAAACAATCTGACTTGAGGGTTAATGAATGCATAGCTGATGATAATGCCAGCATATTAGAATACTGTCGGAATATCAAGGTAGTATGTTAACGAGTTTACAAACTTGGAGTCGTTGACTACTGGAAAACAGCTCGAAGGCAATTTATTGCTATTAGGTGAGATACCCACTCACAGCTATTTGTGCTACCCTGCATATATAACAAGAAGCAGTAGAATTTGTACCAAAATGAGTAATTTATCATACAAAGATGCTCGCAATATCAAGTATACCTAGTACTCAAAGGTGGCATATGTAGAAAGAAAACTTAAACCCGTATGGCAATAGTAAACGTTAAATTCAATGAATTTGTGGTCTTAGCAAACATCAAACGAGATGTAGCGACCCCAGCCACCAACGCCGAAATTCTATCCTCACTTTTTGTCTTTCGTTTTTAATTTCAGAAGAGGGATAAAAGCAGGGATGGGTACCGTAACGTAACGATACCCGGATAACGTTAAATAACGATTCATAATCATATTTTTTTAAATAACGCACCGTTTCAATAATCACGGTGTATAACGTTATGATAACAAATAACGTTCATTGAATCGTTATTATATAACGTTATTAAATACCGTTACTATATAACGTTATGAAATATCGTTAAAAAATAACGTTATAAAATACCATTATGAAATAACGTTATAAAATTCTGAAAAATAATTGCTTCTCAGTAAGGGAGAGCGCACGCGTGTAGTCCAAAAATAATTACACTGTTAATCTTAATCCAAACAAATCCAAATATCCCTGAATTTGCAGCTGCGCAGGCAGTAGTAGGTACTTAACTTTTCGTATAGCTTACTATTTACTTATCTTACGACAGGTGGCGGTATTATCAACAACAAAGGAACCTTTACCTTTGCCTATCACTGTCGGTTTTCTATTTCTATCTCTTTCAATTTCACTAAAGTGGCAATTGGCATTGATAATACCGGCCAATTGTCATGGTAAATAGTAAACAAAGAAACAAAGACTTTTACCCGGCAATTCAGCAAAAGCTAGTCGGTTTATGATAATTTTGTCAACAAACAGATTTCTTATTTTCTTCGAAAGAATCTAAAGAACGTAAGTAGATACAATCGAGTACTTTTATTTTTAATTTTTTGCAATGAAGTTAAATATTTTTAGAATTTAACATCAAAATGCCTCGACAGCCAAGTCATTCGGTACGGAATTATTTTAATTATTGTTCTATTCAGGGTTTAAATACATGTAAAATGAGAGACTGCAATCGTACTGTGAAAGGCAATCACGCAGGAAATTTGTATAAACATTTCAAAAACCATCATGCCAACACTACAGAATTCAAAACTATAGATAAAGAAAACTCCAGTAAAAGGAAATTTCAATCTGATGTACAAACCGAAAACGTACATCCAGATTTAGAAAATATTCCACCATGCAGCAAACAAAGGAAATTAACTAATTTTGTAAGAAAAGAAAGTAAATTGATTCGTGTTAACCTTTCGATTAATACAATTAAAAATGCTTGTGTGGAAATGGTTACTATTAATGGGAGACCGTTGGTTGCTGTTGAAGACTCAGGGTTTAGAAAGATTCTTGATCCAATACTTAAAGCAATGAATAGTGATCCTACTAATAAAATAACTATAAATCGAGCAACTATTAAAAATTTAGTTAACAATGAAGCAGATTTAATAAAAATCAAAATACGAGATGAAGTAAGAGACAAAATGCTTTCATTAAAACTTGATTGTGCAACACGTCTGAAGAGAGCGATATTGGGAATAAACATTCAATTTGTAAATGAAGGAAAAATATTTATTCGAACATTAGCAATGGTAGAATTATACCAAAAGCATACTGCGGAGTATCTTACAAGTAAGATTATGGAAATTTTGAAAAAATATGAGATACATTTGGAAAATATTTATACCGTAACAAGTGATAATGGAGCAAATATTTTAAAAGCTACTCGACTGCTTCATGAACATACAACTGATTCAATTAATCAAGAAAACGAATTGCCTGAAGCAGATGCGGATGCCGATTCAGATGAATTTCAGATTATTGAAATAACAAATGATGAAAATTATGATATTTATAATAATCAATTAATTGATGAAATTATTGATCACATCCATTTATATGGGTTGCAAAATCAGAATGAAATTGAAAATGACAGCGATAGTAACTCTAGTTCTAGTTTTGTGTATATGTTAAGTGTGAGGTGTGCAGCTCATACTTTGCAACTCGCTATTACCGATAGCTTAAAAAGTCAAGAAAGCATTTTGTCTACAATTAGATCATTTGTGAAGAAAATGAGAACTCCGACATCAATAAATATATTAAAGCAGAACAAAATTTTAATTCCATCGTTAAATTGCCCAACAAGATGGTCCTCATCATTTTATATGTTAGAAAGACTACTGAAATTTAAAACATCATATATCGACTTGGCTGCTACAAACACTGATTTTCATCTTCAGTCAACTCTTTGGGAAAAGGCCAAAGAAATTATGGAGGCTTTGGCTCCAGCAGCATATGCCACCAAAAAATTTCAATTAGAACAATTGACCTTAACAGATTTTTATTCAGAGTGGCTTAAATGCAAGCTTGCGACGTTAAAGCTTAAAAGTGCATTTGGGAAACATGTTAGCGAAAACCTAGCAAAACGAGAAAAGTCTGTTTTAGATAATATTGTTGTGAAGTCGGCGATTTACTTGGATCCGCGATTTCAATCTACATTGTCAGAAGATAGTAGAATAGAAGCAAAATTACATCTAAAAAAATTGTGGAACACCATTCAAAATCTTACTGTAAAAAATAAACAAGAGAACAATGACAAGGAACAATCCATAAAACCTGTTACGTCAGAAGCCAATGCTAGTGGTGATGAATTCGATGATTTTTTAAATGATATGTCAATTAAAAATAATAATGCAATAAACAAAAGTGCCAACGACCAGCAAGAAATAAATATAGCCGCTACATTAGAAACTTTCAACAATATTCCTAGAATGCCTCATTCTATGTCCATTTTAAATTTTTGGAGCGAAAAAAAACATTTACATCCAGAATTATTTCAATTGGCTCAAGTGATTTTTGCTGTACCATCTACGCAAGTTTCTGTTGAACGCGCCTTTTCATCATTAAAGTTTATTTTGCATGATTTAAGAGACAATTTAGGAGATGAAATATTACAAAATATTCTTTTAGTCAGGTTAAACAAAAAATTTGCTGTTGATTAATCAATTTTCAAAATTTGTACAAGATCATTTATGTTACATATCTTGTTCTGGAATTTTTATTTTATTTTTAATTTGTACGTAAACTGACTTCATATTTCGATTTTAATTTTTTTGTTATTTACATATTTTATTTTATGTCTGTACTGTGTATGCAAATGCAATATAATTCATAGTATAGTTCAGATGTTTATGTTATTTTACACATGATGTTTTATGTTTATTATATTATTATTCAATTTTCTACATATATTTGAATTTTAAATTTCTTGTTAATATATTTTTCAAAAAAATTGTTTTGATTTTCTTTTTTATCTAATATTATATTTATAACGTTATTTGTATAACGTTAGGATAACGTTATTTGTATAACGTTATAATAAAGTTATTTGTATAACGTTATGATAACGTTATTATACCGAACAAGTAGAATAACAACGATATTTATAACGATATATAACCTTTTATTTGATTTTGTAACGTTATCAAATAACGTAACCATTTGAAACGTTATTTCATCCCTGGATAAAAGGGACTCTAGTGAAGAGTATTAGTTGTTGAAAGTATTTTATGTGAGTTGCTTAGTGTTCCTCCCAAACTAAAAACGAAAGACAAAAAGTGAGGTTAGAATTTGTGAGCTGTAAGCGTTCACGCCAATTTTTGAATGTCTGAACCCGCCACTGTCAGTGTTACCACTACTTAGAATTAGAACTAAAGAAGAGGGGGACAGAATAAAGAAAACTACGTACGAACTAACGGTGCTTTATTTTTATCGAAATTTAAAATCGCTCAGCTGCTCTTACATATTATTTTATTATGCAGGTACAAATATCAACAACTATTTGATAAAACTGGCAACTAAACTTTTAGTTTTAAAAATTTTGTTCTATTGTGTTTTCGTTAACTTCAAAATACCGAACTTTTAAAATAGGATGTACCCAGAATAGCTTTCGCTGCTTTTGTTTTTTCCGTATTAAATATAATTCCGCATTAAATATAAATTCCGTCAATATTAATGTATAAGCATTTGAACCACCCTGTATATTGTTGAAATACATAATTTTGTTTTCGTTTTATTTTCGGCAAATATCAGCTTTTTGACCTGGGTTAAAAAATAGATATGTCGGTTCAATGCATTTTCTGCTTCCTATTATACATCACCACAGTCC
Source organism: Cryptophagus acutangulus (assembly GCA_963556235.1). Classification (NCBI taxonomy): domain Eukaryota; kingdom Metazoa; phylum Arthropoda; class Insecta; order Coleoptera; family Cryptophagidae; genus Cryptophagus; species Cryptophagus acutangulus. The sequence goes on from OY744569.1 coordinate 2,435,278, forward strand.
AGATATTTGCTTCCCAACGCATTACCCGCGAATTTCAATACCTTTACTGAGGAAACTGAGACTACGTCGGAGACTAGAGATCAGAATTATGAAATTGATGATTCTTCAGATATGTTTATAGTCACTAAGTCAATTAATGTAAGAATTTACAACTGAGAAATAGTCAAATCCGTTGAAAAGAGAAGAAACAAGTTATGTCTAGAACTACTGGAGACAACAATAGATCAAATATTGAATGTCAGTAAAGAAGCCGAAAAAACCGAAGCCATGCTTAAAACCTTTAAGAAGCGGAGATATCTGAAAAGCGAGGATAATATAGAAAAACTTCAAGTTCAAGTTGCCAAATTGAAGAAAATAGTACCAATTCAAAAATCAAAAATACTGTGGTTGAAGAAACGAAATGAAAATGGAATTCTCAAAATTCTTTAAGATACCAATTATCACAACATAACTTTCCTTCCGAAAATGCCCGTATTTTTACCGATATGCAGTTTAAGACTGAGCGCAAGTGGACTGGTGAACAAAAAACCTATTGTTCTGCTCTATACTATAGTCTCAGTACGTCCCATTTCGAGAAATTGAGAAAAGTTGAAGTACATTTACCTGCTACTTCTACAGTCCACAAATGGCAGGGACAAACAAAATATCCACCGGGATTTAATCCTTTTTTTAAGAAACACCTTACAGAGATCTCAAAAAATATGACTCCCGAGCAAAAACTTTGCTGTATTTCTTGGCGAAATGGGTTTGAGACAAGAACTTTCTTATCCGCGATCTAGATATGATAGAAGGATTCGACTTGGACTTGGGACATTTAGGCAAATCTGAGAAACTTGCAAAGTGTTTCGAGAAGCGGCGAATTTTGTGTTTTTGCACTGTTTTTGGCGTTCGAGCGTTCACGATCGTGGCCAGCGGAGCCGCTCTCCCGTTTCGACCGTTAACGTTCCGCAGTTCGCTTTTGCTGTTCGAATACGCTCCGTATTTTCGCCACTCTTTCGCTTTTGTGCAATTCGCTGCATTTTCCTTTTTAGCTTTTTCCTTCCTGCTTCGCTTTCGTTTCCAAGCTTCGCTTTTCGTCTTTCATACCACCAGGACGAGGTTCATCATCAACCTCAACGACAACACCAACCAAAGGTAAGTGCATTTTCACTGTTCGCCGTTTTCCTCTTTTTTGCTTATTTTAATTTGGTGCGAAACCGATTGAACTTCGCATTAACATTTTGGTCCTTCGAGCCGGATTTTCCTATCTATCGTTTTCGTACCATTTTTCTCTCTCTCTCTGTCGATTTTTAATTGAATTAAAATTGTTTCGCTTGACTTTATCAAAAGTCCATTTTGTTTCGGTTGCTTTACGCATTTATTCTCGTGCCGGTTTTTTGCGTCGCTTTACAGCAGTTTTTTGTCGCTCGCACTGTGTGCCGGTTTCTGACCTTGATCTATTTCGTCGATTTTTACTTAGAATTTATTTCTGTCTCTTTCGGTATCTTAACTGTCTCTCTCGTTGAGTTAAAATTCGCTTTCGTTTTTAATTTTCGTAATTCATTATAATCATGTACAAAGATAATACCCTCATCCTTTGTAATATTTAAAATGTTGATTGTGGAATCTTCTTTAATTTGAAATTCTGAGTAGCCTCTGAAATTGGTCGGTTGCGAAATCCTAGCGAAAGGTGCAGCATAGTTCTGAAAATATTAACTTCTTCTAGAGGATACAATATAAGTGGATGGTGTGGTGCTACTAAATTTGATGGTTTTATGAAATTGAAGAGGATCGGAAGCCGGGTCACAGTTCCATTATTAAATCCTTTCAACGATGTGTCGTTTAATAAAAGCTCAAACGAATACGAAGGCTTTGTAAATTTTTTGCTTTTCGTGAAATTGAATTTGCAATGAACTGCGGTTTGATTTAGTCCCTCTCTTGTATCGGTATATTTTACACAATTAGGTTGCAACAAGTTTGTATCGTGCTCAATCACTTAAGTCGGTGGCAGTTGCTTCAGCGTCTCCACCAAGATTTTTGGTCGCGTTGGCATTTAGAGTATCTGCATACGCTACAACAACGGAGTAAATGGACGATCCCCTCGACTCCGATTGAACCTGGCACGTTAGTATTGGTCAAGAACAATTTAGTTCCACCGAGGGATTGGAATCTGGCTCGTGTTGTCGCAACTCATCCGGGTCCAGATGGTATTGTTCGGGTTGTAACGGTAAAAACCGCTAATGGCGAACTGAAGCGCCCAGTGGTCAAGTTGTGCCCACTGCCTAATCCTTCGATTATTTAAAACCGTTCCGCGTTTTAGGTGGGCGGTATGTTCTGTACGTTGGTTTTCGTGTGTTTTAATTGTTTTATTGTAAAAAGACAGAGAGAGATAGGTTTTTTGCTTTAACATTCCTAGTTTCGAGAAGCGGCGAATTTTGTGTTTTTGCATTGTTTTTGGCGTTCGAGCGTTCACGATCGTGGCCAGCGGAGCCGCTCTCCCGCTTCGACCGTTAACGTTCGGCAGTTCGCTTTTGCTATTCGAATACGCGCCGTATTATTCGCAACTCTTTTCGCTTTTTGTAATTCGTTACATTTACCACGAGGCTACCTTTTTCCATTAAAGTTTCGCTTTTCCTTCCTTTCGCTTTTTCCTTCCTACTTCGCTTTCGCATCCTAGCTTCGCTTTTTCGTCTTTCGTACCACCAGGACGAGGATCATAATCAACTATTCAACAACAGCCACCGAACCAAAAGGTAAGTGCATTTTCACTGTTCGCCGTTTTCCTCTTTTTTGCTTATTTTAATTTGGTGCGAAACCGATTGAACTTCGCATTAACACAAAGAAAGCTCTACTTTTTATGACAAGAGCAATTATTGACTCCTATAAATTTGCAATGGCATATTACCTTTCCGAAAAAGGTGTAGTAAGAGAAACTTTGGCCAAAATAATTTCTTACGTACTTAGCGAACTAATTGATGCTGGGTTTGAACCAGTCATTATGGTTTGTGACCAAGGCAAATCAAATACTAAGACCATCGATCAACTAGGTATTACCGCTGACAATCTATGAGATGGCGGTTATATCCACAATAATGAAAAGATTTTATTTCAAGACAACAAAAAAGTTTATAAACTTGATAAACAAAATATAAAAAGCAGAGCTCTCCCTGAACTAACAGACACACATGTAGACGTTAAAATGGATTCCTTTCTGAAAATGTGCGTTAAACTTGCTGTTCAAGTTTTTAGCAATTCGGTATATTCAGCGTTAGATTTATGCATTAAATCTAAAGAAATTGAGAGCCCAACAATGCAAAAAACAGCTAAATTCGTCAAAGTAGTTAACAACACTTTTGATGGATTAAATAGCAGTGAATTTCGTGAACCCAATAGTTACAAATAGGCTCTTTCTAAAGAAAATCCTTTAATTGAAGAAACGCTACTAACTGCAAAAAAATATTTTTCTTCATTGAAAAAAATTATTCATAGTTCAAAAAAAACTTCAGATTGGTTTTCAGGAATGCAACAAACAATTACTGGAATTCTGTTGCTTCATGCCGACCTAACAATTTTTTTTTGAAAACGTGAGGTATATTCGAACAAGAATATTACAGCAACATGTCTGTGAAAATTATTTTTCAAGCATGAGGCAGAAAAAGGAAACGACAACAATCCAAGTGCAAAAAGTTTTCGAATGTTGTTGAGATCAAAAGCTACAAACTTTTTAATCAAAAGTGGAGGATCAAATACAGAAGCAGACAACAGCACATTTCTTAATTTAGTCGACGAACAAAACATTCAAAATAATGCTAATAAACTCAGTGACAATGACAACGAATATTGAATCACAGCCGATGGAAACAGATGTTTTTTCGGATTCGGAAGAATTCGCAGATTCGAATGTCAATGAAAGTGAAATGAACACTCTTACTCTGGCGAAAAGATCAGTAGAATATTTCACTGGTTACCTGGTTGGGGCATTATGCAGGAAAAAATATTGCAAGTACTGCCAAAATCTAATATTCTAATAAAGAATAAGAAATATGGTAATATGGCTGAAGGGAAAGGACTGAAATTACCCTCACAGAATTTTTGCCGAGTTGTAAATGTGGCTCTAGAGACATTTGAAAACGTGTACCAGCAGCATTGGCAGCAGCAGCAGCATACTGAAGTTGGTGACTATTGCTACAAAGCTATTAAAAAGCATTGAAAAAAAATCAAATTTTTAGTAATTTATGTGTCCAATCCACAGACTTTATGTTCAAGAAAATGATAAGAACTAAATTATATTTTCAATTTAAAAATCAAGTTACTACTATTAAACAAATTCTAATTTTATTCTTAACAGATAAAAAAAAGTGTAAACTAGCAGCCAAAACCAAAAAATTACAACATTTATATGATAAGTTGGGCAATAGGTAAGTTGTATTTGCTTTAAAAATAACTGAAATAAATAGCTAAACGAATAGCTGGATCAAATAGCTGAACGAATAGCTGGATCAAATAGCTGAATGAATAGCAGAATCAAATAGCTGAACAAATAGCTGAATTAATTAACTAAAATGGTAACGTTATTAGATGAGTGGATACTGGTGGCGTGCAGTTTTTTTTGTTACTATAAAAATAAAACAAAATATCTATTTTTTATTTTTTATTTACAGCTAAATATAAAGTGGTATTTATACATTTATTATTAATAAGTTTTACCATGGTTTTTCCCGTTAGTAAAACTTATGATGGTTTTTTCCGCTTCTTGTCTGGCTCCTCTAACGCCTCTTCCTCCTTCTCCTCCTCCCACTCCTCTTCCTCTTCTTTCGCCATTACTGCCTCTTTCTCTCTTCTTTCCTCTTCCTTCTCTATTTCCCAATTTCTTCTTTCCATTACCATTTCCGTTGCATTTCCTCGTCGCATTTCTCTTCTTCGTCGCGTTCCGCTTCCGGGTCGAATTCCCCTCCATCCTCTCCAACGTTCCTCTTCTACCGTTCTCTCATTATCTCGCCATCTTCTCCATCCACGTATTTCCACTCCTGTTTCCTCTGCACAATCCTCGCGCTTTTCTCTTTTTTCGAGTTCCCTCCAGTACCCTTCCTCTCTCTCCATCCTCTCACTTACGCTTCTTCCTGCCCGGCTAAATTAATAATATTAATTAAACAATATCATTGTCATAAATTAAAACTTACTTATTTCTACGATTTCTCGCATAAATGCCACGCTTATCGCAGTGATTCACGTGGGAGAAATAATGTCTTCCACGTGGTTCACTGCGATCATCTCGATCACGTGGATCGCCGCCAACTTCAACAATTTCTCCTTCTTCTGACATCTAAAAAAAAATATTTACAGAAATTGTGAATAAACAGAATTGTGAATAAACATTACAAAAGGAAAAAACAGGAATTGTGAATAAACAAACTTACGTTATATTTTGATGAGGTTATGAGTCAAGCGAGGAGCCCAAGGATGTTAGAAAAATGCGGCTGAATCAAATCAATCCAAGGCCTTGTATTTGATCAACTGGTGTACTCAAAAACCCATTTCAACCAAATTGGATCGGAATATGCAGGTCGGAAATAAATCCGGAATTGTCAACATGCCGAAAAGTCACTTTTTTAACAAGAATTGATTGTTTATGTTTGATTAATTTTTATACTAATCTTATATTTTCTCGGTAATGAGAAGAACTAGATGTCTATTTTGAATGAGTGAAAGTATCCTGGTAAATATGGCATTGCCATACCATTTTCAAAATTTACAAATTTAAAAAAAAAAATTATCATGGTACTACAAATTCACAATATAATTTTTTCACGTATCGGGCAACTATGCTTATTTGTCTATATTCTTTATACATAGATTTTATGTTTTTATTTATTTATTTATTTAAAAATTACAACATCCCACAGAGTAATCTCAAATTACGCGACGAGGATACAGAGATAAAATAAAGAAGTACCTATATCAAACAGTGAACAAAAAGTGAACAGCAAACACAAAGATAAATTACAAAACACAATGTAAAACAATATTATAACAAACAAAAATAAACAAAAACTAAAAACGTGGCAAGATCATTTCCTTCAGCTCTACAATATTACAACAAAACACATCACATACGTCACCAATTCCATCAATTGCAGATTGAATTCGATGCACCGGCGTCGCAGGCAGCATATTTGTTCGGGCCGCAATCGAATAAAACAAGGTGGGAGCTCTAGAAGCTACTCTAGAAACTCAGAATGTGATCATGCTGGTAAGTTCGGGGCTATCAATCTGGTTATTCAGAATTTTCCAAAGAAAAACTGCTGCAGTAAATGTCCTACGGTGGTCGAGACTGTGGAAGTTGAAACGCTGAAGCAATTCAGACTGTGGAGTACCTTGAGGAGGATAATGTCCACAGGTTCGAAAACTGAGGTGTTTCAAAAAACGCCTTTGTACTTTTTCCAAAGAGGCTGCGTGGCTAACACCATTTGGAGACCAAACCATGCTGCCGTACTCAAGTTTGGTACGAACAAGCGAGCAATATAGAGCACGTATAGCATCAATGTTACGTATGTCGCGCACATTTCGTAAGATAAAGCCAAGAGATTTAAGTGCCGAAGAAGTCGTCGCTTGGATATGTAGCACAAATGACAGTTTGGTGTCAAAAGTAACGCCTAAATCGACAACTAATTCAAGTCTATTCATAGTAACGTACCAGCAAGGCAATAATCATAGAGCAATGGTTGTCGTGTCATGAAAAATGATTTAACTACGCACTTCTCGGTATTTAGTGGTAACATATTAACGTGACACCATTGCTCTACATTGTATAAAGCCTGCTGCAGCTCCAGACAGTCTAATTCATTGTGAATGGTCTTATAAATTTTCAAATCGTCTGCATACATTAAGTTGTTTATTGACAGATTCGCACAGATATCATTGATATAAATATTAAATAATAATGGCCCTAAAATAGAGCCCTGTGGGACTCCAGACATTTGCTTAAAAACCGTGGATCTGAAGCCATGGCATTGAACAAAATGAAATTGGTCTGAAAGATAAGATTTCAGAAGCTTTAGTAGAGGGAACGAGAGACCAAAACCATCGAGTTTGCCAATCAGAATTTCGTGATTAAGCTTGTCGAAGGCTTTCGAAAAATCACTGTATATCACGTCGACTTGTTCACGATTATCTAATGCCTCAGATATAAACTGAGTTACAGAGATTAAATTTGTCACTGTAGAACGACCAGATACGAAACCATGCTGATGAGTTGACAACAAATGCTTGGTATGTGCAGCGATAACTCTGTGCATCAAGGTTTCAAAGACTTTGACAAAATTTGAAATTATTGCAATAGGTCTGTAGTTGCATATTTTAGAACGATCGCTTTTTTTATAAATTGGGGTAATCCTTGATAACTTCCACGCTTCAGGACACCGACTAGATTTTAGGATTAAGTTTAATATGACAGCTAGAGGAGAGGATAAAGTACCGGCATAGTCTTTAATGAAAAAAGCAGGCACAAGATCGGGACCCATTGACATGTTGGCTTTAAGGTTACGCAAGCCCTGAAACACTTCATCCTCAGAAATATTTGTCCAATTCAACGAAACACAGGCAACTGGAGAGCTCGACGGGTTTATAAGACCCGGAGCATCAGAAAATGAATTCATAAAAGTAGTCGGCAAAAGAATTCACAATCGAAGTGGGATTGTCTAAATCTAGATCGTTATAGGACATATGGGAAGGGATGTTGAAAAAATTACGCTTAGAGTTGATAAAGGACCAGAACTGTTTAGGGTTATCTTTAAAGGAGATTTTCAACATACAATTTGTAGGCATTAGTCACAAGTAGTTTAGCATCAGAACGAAGTTGTCTGAAGTTAGCAAGATCTATAGAGCTCTTTGTCCGAAAGTACCTAGCCCGAGCTTTGTGCTTCAATTTAATTGTGTTAATGATATTACCATTAAACCACGGAGGATAATTGCCGACACAGTTATTTTTGATGGAACGAACAAATCAAAACAGAAGTTGAGCACCCGATAGAGCTCTGTAACTGCTTCATCTACATTGGTGAAGTTCGAAAAGTAAGACCAATCGTACACAAGTAGCGCATGGTATAGTTCAATAAAGTTGGCTTTTTTAAAATTGTATGTCGAAGAAGGTTTATGAGGAAAGGATTGATTGGAGGCTGCTTCAGTTTTAAAGCTTATCAGTAGTGAGGGATGGTGTAAGTCTTCAATGATAAGGGACGAGAGAAATTTGTTTACAGTGCAGTCAGAATTAGAAAATACCAAATCCAGTAACCGATTATTTACATTCAGAATTTCATTGAATTGTGATAGGTTGTAAAGACTAGTAAAATGTGAGAGAGCTAGATTCACGGGTTTGGAGGTGGGGGAGTGACGTTCATGGACATAACTGGATATATTAAGATCGCCAAGTAGTAGTAGACGATTGTCAGTGGCACACAACATTACTTCCAAGCATTAAAAAAGTATTTCATAATCAGTGACTGTAGACTGTGGGGGTATGTATAACAAAACCACATAAATTGGGGTGGGAAACATTGAGATTTTTACTATAAGCAGATCGATCAGCTTTGGGAATGGAATATCACAGATAGAATTGACATTTAATTGACTAGAATGAAGTGTTTAACGAAGTTAAACAGAAAACAGTTTAAGTGCAACGAGACACTTTGTGAAATGTAGGTTAATTAGTTGTTATCATAATATACAACAAAACATATGTTATATATGGTTTGTATAATGTTTTATTTATTAATTGTATTAATCGCAATGTTATTAATTAGTTGTTATCATAATATACAACAAAACATATGTTATATATGGTTTGTATAATGTTTTATTGTATTATGAATATACATCGATTTATTGGGATCATGGTTATGTGAGATCCCAATAAATACCCAAAACTTGTCGAATAAAAGTTAGTTATAATTTACCACTACAATTGTGTTTAACTCATGACAATTCACTCCTACAAAGTGTCTTGTCATTATCCACGACCCAACCTAGCCTTACAACCTAGTTGGGAAACGTTCATTGGTCCTTCGAGCAGAAATTGAAGCAGCGACTACAAACTACAGTCAGCTATAGTCCCTGTGCAAATCCAGCCAGGAACTACCAGTCAAGCGATACTAGAGGTCAACACTACCCGAGATGGAGAAGATCAACAAACTAGCCTTGGCGCAACAAGAAGTCGATAATAAAATCCAGAATTATGTGAGGAACATGAAGAAGGACGCCGCAAGCAGGAAGACTGCAGAGTATATTCAAACTCGTTCGGAAACGATCGACATCCTATGGGAAGAAGCCCAGGAGAACCACAAGTTGATAGTGGCTCTGAATATGGAAGACCATAACTACATAACAACCAACTTCATTGATCAAATCAAAGGTTGGTACACAACAGCCGTAAATCTTTTGGACCAATACCAGGCCGCATTAGACGCACCAGCAGAGACCGTCCAAGACAGTGCTCAGGCAGCAAGACTGAAAAGACAGTCAATAAAGATAGAGGAACTATTGGAGACAGTAATGCAGATACAAGAACAATCTGCAACTGCAAATCAGTCCAGAGGTGAGCTATGGAAATCAGAAGTCACCGATCAATGGAAGGCGATCCACACTCTCAATGAAGAAATACTGGTCCATGAGGTACACTTCAAAGCAAGGTACTTTATCAAAAACGAATTCAAAATGGCAAAGAGATCGTATGAAGAGGCTGTAATCAGCATCTCGGAGAGATTGCGACACGATTCAGTCACAAAACCGAAAATTACGCTGCCACAAATACAAATTCCAGTATTTGGAGGAGGATATGAATACTGGCCCTCATTCCGCGACGTATTCGTAGAAGTGATCCATACAAACCAATCAGTGTCAAGAGTGGAAAAAATGCAATATCTCAAGACCTACTTAAAAGGAGAAGCCAGCAAAATCATTCAACACCTCGCCATAACTGAGGACAACTACGAATTGGCATGGGGCATATTGAAAGAAAGGTACAACAATAATCGCCTAATCTTTCATAAGGTAGTAGACAAACTACTAGACATGCCAGTCGCCTCAATGGAATCAGCTCAGAAACTGAAGCAGATTCATGACAACACAATCGAGTGCCTAGAAGCAATCCACAACCTAGGAGTTGAAGTGGACCATCATAGCCAAATAATTGGACGCATTGTATCCAGGAAGTTCGATGAAGAATCCAAGAAGCAGTATGAGCAAGCAATCGATGATACACATGCAATCCAGGATCTTGATACAATACTAAAGTTCTTGAAATCAAGATTCCAAGCACTAGAAGTGATTGCAGAAACACGTCAAAATCCAAACAACGACGTAAAAAGCAACGGTGGATACAACCGAGGAGCGTATCAAGGAAAAAACTTCAATGGAGCACGCAGAGATGATAACAAATTTTATGGACCTCGTAAAGAGGAAAACAATTCGTTCCGCAAAGATGACAACAACAAATACAACGGATCCAGACGAGATGACAACACCAGATCAAATGGATCAAAACGTGAGTCATACAAACCACGCTGGCAGAGTCAACGTGAAGATAATAATACGCCAAGATCGGAGCAAGAAAATGGTCAAAACAGAACAACACTAAATCACGTGGGACAAGTAGACGATAACGTCATCCTCGCAACAGCTTTAGTACATTGCAAAGGTGTAAATGGAACCCAAGAAACTTTTAGAGTGCTAATGGATCCCGGATCACAGGCTTCGTTTATAACTGAAGATGCAGCACAGACGCTAGGATTACCAAGAGAAAAAGTCCACGTAGAAATCAGCGGACTAGGAAGTGACTCCACAAAAATTGCCAAAACTAAAATTGATGTGAACTTAAAAGCACACTTCCCCAGTACATTTAACATCAGCATGAAGCTGTTAGTACTACCAAAACTAACACAAGTAATGCCACAAGTTCCCTTTGAAGCGGATATTGAGCAATGGCACAACCACAAAATAGCAGATCCTATATTCAACAAACCTGCACCAATTGATATCTTAATTGGAGCTAAAGAATACGGAAACATTCTAGAAGAAGGATTCCGAAAAACCGAGGATGGACTATGGGGCTTAAACAGTAAATTTGGATGGTTAATATCAGGCAGTACAAATAAGACAAGCAGTCAAATAAAAGTCATGAGCATGATTACAAGGGTGGAAGAAGATAAACAACTGACAAAATTCTGGGAGATAGAAGAAACAGGAGAAGTCAGAAGTCCAACCCAAGAAGACGAAGACTGTGAAAAATTCTTTGAAGAAACCACAGAAAGAAGCGAAGATGGCATCTACACAGTAAGAATACCATTCAAACATGAACAATCAACCATCGTAATGGGAGATTCAAAGTCACGAGCATTGTCAAGATTTTTCCAACTAGAAAAAAGATTAATAAAAAATGACAACTTGTACAAAAACTACAGAGAATTTATGCAAGATTACATTAAACGTGGACACATGACAGCCATTCCAGCAAATCAAGATGACAGCATGTACTACATACCTCATCAGGCAGTGATCAAAGAATCAAGTACTACAACAAAATTAAGAGTAGTGTTTGATGCATCCTGCAAAACATCTGACGGAAAAAGTTTGAACGACTTGATGCATACTGGACCTAGACTTCAGCAAGAACTGACCGATATCTTGCTAAGATGGAGAACTCATAAAATTGCGTTCTCAGCCGACATTGAAAAAATGTATCGACAAATAAAAATGAATCGCGAAGACCAGAAGTTCCAAAGAATACTATGGAGGAATAGTCCGAATCAACCGATAAAAACGTATAATCTAGAAACAGTGACGTATGGAACAGCAGCAGCACCATATTTAGCAGTAAGAACATTGCAACAATTGGCCCGAGATGAGAGTCAACACTACCCAATTGCATCAAAAACAGCACTGAGAGATTTCTATGTAGACGACATACTCTCGGGAGCAGATACAATTGAAGAAGCACACGAACTACAAGATCAGCTAATTCAAATGTGCAAAGCCGGAGGACTAGTTTTAAGAAAATGGTCCAGCAACAGCAACAACTTGATCGACAACCTCCCAGAAGAATTAAAGGATCAAACAACAATCGAGTTCGACACAGATGATACCAAAAAATCTCTGAGAATACACTGGTCACCAATTTTCGACAGCATTAAATTCAAAGTTGAAAAACCAGAAGAAAATAAATGCACTAAAAGATTTATACTATCTGAAGTCGCAAAAATTTTCGATCCACTAGGATGGCTAGCGCCGGTCGTAATACTAGCAAAACTACTGATTCAAGAATTATGGACGCAACAACTTGAATGGGATCAACAAGTCCCGGAAGAAATAAAGAAAAAATGGGATTCACTCCAAAACCAACTAAAAACAATAGAAGAAATTGTTATTTCCCGATGGATTCATTATAACAAAAAATTGTTTAACATTGAACTTCATGGATTTTGCGACGCATCAGAAAAAGCATACGGGGCAGTAATTTACAGTAAAACAATAAACAAACTGTCCGGTCAAGTTCATATCACACTGCTGACAGCGAAATCAAAGGTCGCACCAGCGAAAAACAAAACAACGCTACCGCGCCTAGAACTATGCGCCGCTGTACTGCTAGCAAAGCTAATGCAGCGAACAAGGATAGCGCTAGAAATGGAAGACGCGCCGATATTTGCATGGTCAGACTCAATGATTACAATCGCTTGGATAAAAGGAGATACCGCCAGATGGAAAACGTTTGTTGCAAATCGAGTTGCGGAAATCAATAAATCAATACCACATCAACATTGGTATCACGTTAAAACTGAAGATAATCCAGCAGACGCAATCTCACGAGGACTGGAACCATCAAAAATAAAGGACAACAAATTATGGTGGACAGGACCATCATGGCTACAATCAAGCGGGTGGCAAAATAGTCTAACAGAAATTTCGCCAACGTTAGAAGAAAGTAAAAAATGCAATCATGTGCAAATAACAACGCACGAAAATGATGTAATAAATAGATTCTCATCATTTGAAAAAATGACAAAAGTTATTGCATACTGCAACCGATTCATACAAGGATGCAGGAAACAAAAAGTCAGTCAAGGTTGCATATCGTATAGCGAACTACAAAACGTTATGAGACAAGTAACATTGGCAGTGCAAACGGACATCTACAAAGAAGAAATAAAAACGATAGTAAGGAAAAACCAAGTAGACAAAAACAACAAATTAGCAAATTTAAGTCCATTTTTGGATAAAAATGGAATACTACGAGTAGGAGGACGACTACAAAATTCGCAACTATCGTACAACAAAAAGCATTTAATCATAATTCCCAGTCAAGGAAATCTGACTAAGTTGATAGTCCAAGACGCACACGCAAAAACATTACATGGAGGAACACAACTGACACTAACATTTGCAAGAAGAAATTATTGTAAACGGAAAGAAGACAGTGAGCTCATTGATAAACAAATGCATAACATGCACGCGATACAGAGCTCAAGCAGCCCAACAACAGATGGCAAATCTTCCAGCACCAAGGATAACGCCGTCACCACCCTTCACTCACACTGGAGTGGACTATGCAGGGCCAATCCAAGTAAGAGCGACAAAAGGAAGAGGACACAAATCTTACAAAGGATACATAGCAGTATTTGTGTGTCTAGCCACAAAAGCCGTACATCTAGAAGTCGTAAGTGACATGTCAACCGAAACATTCCTAGCAGCAATGAAAAGATTCACATCGAGGAGAGGACACTGTGCTCATATGTATAGCGATAATGGAACAAACTTTGTCGGAGCAAGTAATTTGATCCAGCCAGTATCCAGCGAAGTAGAGCAAAAGCTGGCAAGTGATGGAACCCAATGGCACTTCAATCCACCCGCAGCACCGCACTTTGGAGGAATATGGGAAGCCGGAGTGAAATCAATGAAACATCATCTCAAAAGAATAATTGGCGACTCAACACTAACATTCGAAGAATTAACGACGCTAATATATCAGATAGAAGGATGTCTCAATTCAAGACCACTATGTCCATTATCAAATGACATCAATGACGTTCAAGCAATTACACCAGCGCATTTCCTAATCGGCCGAGAAGTAATCAGCTCACCAGAAGCGGAAAAGGATGAAGAACTACAATTGTCAGCCAGATGGAAACTAGTGCAGAAGATGAAAAAACACTTCTGGAACGCATGGTCATCCGAATATTTACAAACGCTTCAACAAAGATACAAGTGGAAGTCAAAAATCGAAAATATGAGTAAAGGAGACTTGGTAATCATCAAAGAAGACAATGTAAATCCAAGTAGATGGCCTCTTGCTAGAATACAAAAAGTACACCCTGGAAAAGATGGAATAGTGAGAGTAGTTACACTAAAAAAGGCAGCAGGCAGCACAATGAAACGTGCAATACACAATGTCATACCAATACCAACAGAGTCGGAAGACGAAGACACCGACAAAGCTACCAAACGACAAAACACCCATGTACCGAAAATCGCATCATACATTTCAGTCATGATGATACTGACAACAATAACAAGTGGAACAACGGCGAATTATACATTTCAACACACCAATCCAGGACTATATGTAGAACACATAGGCCAAGCGAAAATCGACAGAGGAAGCTTCAGGATAGAAATTAAATACGACAAAGAGAAAATGTTTAAAGATTTCAAAACCGTAGCAACAATGGTTGAGCAGATGGAAAACATTTGCAAACAAGCCAAAAAATTAACACAGGCAACCCAATGTTCAGAGTTAGTGCAACATCTACAAGAGCAAGAAAAACAGGTTAAATGGATTGAAAAAGGAATGATAATCAAAAACAATCGAATGAAACGAGGTCTACTAGGAAAACTGATGACATCGGTGTTTGGAGTTAACGATGAAGTATATGAAGACATCGATACGTTGAATAAAAATCAACATGAGCTAATCAAAACCGCAAATCACCAAACAAAAATTATGATTTCAACGGTTGCAACATTTAACGAAACGGAACAACGAATTTATAAACAAATGAGTCATTTTCAAGAAAAGTTAAAACAAGGACTATCATCAATCAACAAGATGCAGATGTGGTTTGCAAGCATAGACCATAATAAACTAGCAATCCAAGTATTAAGCACATATCAAGTGGCTACAAATTGCATAACAGAAATTATAATGCAATATACAAAGGTGCTTGAGTTATGTCACAACCAAGGGAGCATACTCAGCATTTTGTCACCAGCACAAATCAACGAAATAATAAATGAGGCAACGAAAAAATTACCAACAAGCATCCAAATCTTAAGCACAGTAATTCAGAAAAATTCAGTAAATTACAGCAACAAAAGTATTCATATATTGGGATATTTTGCAATGACAGAAATGACTGAGTACACGCTATTAAAAGTAACACCTGTACCACTTAAGATTGAAAACGGATCCTACTGGATACTTGATACTCCAAGCGACATGCTAGCCGTCGATTACAACAATCAAAGGTACTTTCAACTTAAGGCTGATGATCTTAAAGAGAGTATGAAATACGATACAACAAAATACATCTGTTCACCACTATCAGTACAGAGTATTGAAAACAATCCAAACTGCATAATTGATGAAATATACCAAAGATCATCAACTCATTGTGATATCAAGAAAATCAAAATCAATGAAAGAATCATATGGAAGCAAGTACACATGAGAAATACTTGGCAATTTATTTCCAATGAAGAATGCAACATTGCTATTACATGCAATGGTGAACGAGAAGATGTTAGACTCAACAAAACTGGATTAATTCAAATATCACCTGATTGCGTGATAATAACCAAAGAAAATACTATCACTCCTAAACGAAACTATGACGCACCAACCATTGCTGGATTCTCCAAACATGTAAAAATTAACATCAGCACAGAAGTGGAAACATTTAAAGCAGAACGAATTCACTTAGACTCAATAAGTAAGGCAGGAGAAAATCTAAATGGGATCATAAACGAAGAACATATGATCAAAGAAGAGCTAGAAAACACACCCTGGAAAACAATCCACATTCACGCAGGGATAACAAGTGGAGTGACAGTAGGCATTATAAGTGGCATGATTGTAATCTGTTGGATATCCTACAAAATACTAAAGAAGAAATGTAAACAACACCAACAGAAAACAAATGGAGTGCAGAAAGAAAAGAATGGCGCAAGTATAGAAATGGTACCTCTGAAAAAACCCAATGACTCTTCGGAGGCACTGGAACAATAATGGTCGTAATATTCGTCGTGAGAGGCAGGATGATTACCTAATCAAAGGCAATCAGAACCAGCCTCAAAAAGTAACTCAGCATTATAATATACCGAAACAATGCTGACTGGACAAAGAACAACTAATAATATTTATTTTAACTAATAAATATAAACGGTATAAATACTAAAGGAACATGAACTACAATTCAGTAGATTCACACACCTCATCAAATCTATCAACCAACCAAACCGAGACATTATCATGAACGAGCTAATTCAGTGCAAGTACAACCGTCTCCACTGGGTTCTGCCAAAAAGAATGGCAAAACATCTTCTCAAGTGCGCAAGCAGGCACTTGGAAATCTTCATACACAAGCCAGTGGAACCAGAAGTAGAACCACCGGTACAACCTGAGGTGGAGCTCAACTACGGATGGGATAGTCCACCAGCAGTACCCGAGGAGAATTGGGCGCTGGAACTAGAAGCAGACCCACCGGTACAACCTGAGGTGGAACTCAACTACGGATGGGATAGTCCACCAGCAGTACCCGAGGAGAATTGGGCGCTGGAGCCACCGAGTGCTCCATTCCACTACCAACGTCCATGGGTCACCAAAAAGAGAACTCTCCAGAAAAGCCACCCTTACAAAAGATGCTGAAGTGGCGCCAATACGGTGCCCTGTGGGAGTGGCGCAGAATGTTTAACGAAGTTAAACAGAAAACAGTTTAAGTGCAACGAGACACTTTGTGAAATGTAGGTTAATTAGTTGTTATCATAATATACAACAAAACATATGTTATATATGGTTTGTATAATGTTTTATTTATTAATTGTATTAATCGCAATGTTATTAATTAGTTGTTATCATAATATACAACAAAACATATGTTATATATGGTTTGTATAATGTTTTATTGTATTATGAATATACATCGATTTATTGGGATCATGGTTATGTGAGATCCCAATAAATACCCAAAACTTGTCGAATAAAAGTTAGTTATAATTTACCACTACAATTGTGTTTAACTCATGACAATTCACTCCTACAAAGTGTCTTGTCATTATCCACGACCCAACCTAGCCTTACAACCTAGTTGGGAAACGTTCAGAAGTTTATTATTAACAGCAAGTAACACCCCTCCACCACGAGAGGTATGAGTATAAGCGAAGTCTCTGTCGGTTCTAAAAATTTGATATCGATTGGGATCGTATAGCCTCGTATTCAGTACTGAGTGGTTAAGCCAAGTTTCGGAAAAGGCGATGACATCGTAGGTTACATAAGACATAGCAGTATAAATTAAATTAATTTTAGTATTAAGACCACGAACGTTCTGATAGTAGCAGTACATAGAAGAGGCGGAAGTATTTGAATTTCTTTGCTATGCGTTTCCAAGTACCGAGGCTCTGAATTTCGTAAGGGACTGCTGGTAATAACGACAATTGTTTACATCCCACGCAGCGTGGTCAATACTAACTTGTGTCGTAGATTTACTGTTAAGCAGGTTGCAATTGGTACAACAAAGCGCAGTCGCTTCACATTTATCGACGGCATGATCAGCAGAACACCTGGGACACACAGCCTTTTTGGAGCAGTTCTTGGCTAAGTGGTGAAAACCAGAACAATTAAAACACCGTCTCATATCCAAAGCATCAAACACCTTACATTCATCATAAGCGATACGAACTTTGCCAGCAGACAGAACTCTAGTATAAGAATTGGTATCCAATTGAATAATAGACTGATACAAATTGGAATTTTTTTTGGCAGGCTTAATGGAAATAACCTTGACAGTACAATCACCGATAAACAAAGTGGGGTTATGAAGTTTTAAATAACTAGTTAAAGTATCAGAATTTAGTTCTTCATTAAGTCCGGACAAACGTATACGAGGATTCAATGGCTTCACCAGTTTGACAGAATAATTGTCAGCGAGTTTTTCTGTCGCAATTTTACGAAATTCGTCGCTTTCTTCCTTCGATGTGCAGCTGATGAGTAGACCACCATTGCTGACGTTGTGAACGCTTGAGATAGGTAAGTTGATGTCAGCTGGGTTTATTGCATTAATCAGATCAGTTTTAGTTTTTTTGGTTACTTGTTTGGTGTTCAACGGCTTGATGACTATGCTGTGCGCTGGTTTCTTTACTGCTGAAGCAAACGATGAAATGTTGGATGTAGATGGGTGACATGAGGCAGCAGAGTTCTTGAGCATATCCTTTAAGATTTGGTTTTCGTAGGTTAGAGCATCGATTTTGCGATCCATAGCCTCAGTTTTGTCTAAAATTTGTTTAATCAATTTCATAACCTCATCAGCATTACCTAGCACGAGCTCGTGCACTGGAGAGTCGTTTGAAAAATCGCCTTTTCGTTTCTTAGAAATGCCACCTTGGGAAGAACTTGTGGCAGAATCAGTGGATGTTGATCGAGTGAACGAACCAGCAGATGAAGATAGAGAGCAGCCACCGCATATCAAATTATCCTCGTCATCATATGAGGCCTTAGCAGTTGCAGCGCAGCTTGGGTGGAATCTTGATCCACACTTGCAGCAATCAATCGATTTTACCACTTTTTTACTGCAATGTTTACACTCAGGATTGAGGTTAGGATCTGGTGGCCCCATGCTTAAGCAGGAGAAAAACCACCGATGGACAAATGAATTTCACTTCACTCACGAAACAATAACAGTAGACTTTGTTTGAACAGATACACTTAAAATTTGTAATAAATTAACGTGAATTTGGTAAAACTAATTTGTACTTTAATTTTTGGTGCATTACTGGTTGCTTATCGCTTTTTCTTGATAAAAGTACGAAATTAAAATATTGTGTTGGAAAAATATTACGACGATTTAAATGCTTTTAAAAAATCTGTTGTCAAAACGGACTTTGACCTGAGATGGAGTACTTAAAATACTGATAATTTTTATATTCATAATCGAGATAAAAAGTAACCAATAAATCAATGGTTTTTTTTAATTTGGGGGTAGTTTCCACCTTATTTCTATGGCTTCAGGGCTTCAGAACACATTTTCTTACTGTTCTTAGTATAATTGACAAAAAAAAAACACCACCACAAACTGCCCAGAAAATTATTTTTGCAAATAATTACTCATAATTAATAATTATATTAATTTAGTATTAATTTAATTAACTAATTATTTATTTAATTATTATTTTACTTTATATTGATTAATGGATTTTATATATTTTTAGTTAAATAACAAATATATTAATTTTTTATAATTATAGTAGTTATATAATTATATTAATAATGATTTTTAGTGTTTTTTTAAGGATGTTATATTGGTAGTTCAATCTATCTATTCAGTCAATACCGAAATATGTGTATACACGCTATGAACAATTTCTGAAATTTAGTGGTTTAAAAAAACGGACAGACCGACAGACGGAAATTAGTGAATATCGTTTTCGTAATCTACGCATTCTAAAAAGTAAAAAAAAAGTGAAAATTTATTTTTTCATGAATACAACATTTTCTCTACGAGAAAAAATATAGGTCCAACTTTACGTTCGACAATAAAAAAATCCAGTATAATTATACTAGAATAAACTAATCACTATAATTTAATTTAATTTAATTTAAATTAAATTTAACATGTAATTTCGGCAAATTTTGTTTGTTTTTTAAGAAATTTAAATGGTTGTAATTTAAGGGTAGTTTTTCTTTTAAGAGATGACACCTACCATATCACGCCAAAACTAATTTTACTAGAAAACTTACAAAAAAAATCATGTTTTTTTTTTTTTTTTAATTTGGGGTAGTTTGCATTTGCACCGTACTACCATTGCTTCAAGGATTCAGAACACATTTCCTTACTGTTCTTAACATGATTTGCAAATAAAACATGACAACAAACTGTCAAAAAATAATTTTTGCAAATAATTATTAATTACATAATTAATAAAATTATAATATAATTATATAATTATATTAATAATTATTTTTAGTGCATTTTTACGCATGTTATATTGGTAGGTCAACTTATCCAGTGATGTAAATACTGGAAAATATGTATACGCGTTTCTCAAAAATACGCGCTGCAATAATTGGTTCACCATATAAAGACACTACTTCTACTGTATTCCTAAATATAGACTGAGAAATGTAAAGTATTAAATACGGCAACGCTGTTAAATGCGAAAATATAGCGTTAAATGCGGTCTCGTAGTTGCCTGCAACCAGCATTGAGAAAAGTCATAGAGAAAAAAGCGCGAATGATTGGCAAGAGAGTAATTAGACACCGGTCAGGCGCAATTTATAGTATTCTTTTTTCAAAATTCCTCAATCTTATTTATTTGAATTTATTAATTATTTAAGATTTGACCGCCATGTATGAGAAGATTTCAAATTTTTTTTCTTGTTGAGGGTCATTTCATCTATTCAGTTTATGTGAGATACTTTATATTTGGTAAACGACAGCGGTAATCAACGGCGCTGCGAGTTTAGATCAGACGCTGTTGCCGTGCCACCTTATTTCA
The DNA here is from genome assembly GCA_963556235.1 of Cryptophagus acutangulus. Taxonomy (NCBI): domain Eukaryota; kingdom Metazoa; phylum Arthropoda; class Insecta; order Coleoptera; family Cryptophagidae; genus Cryptophagus; species Cryptophagus acutangulus. Next base: position 2,456,008 of record OY744569.1, read on the forward strand.
TGGCTTGGGCTATTGGGCATACGCCATCTGCAACATTGTAATAAATGTGTCATTTATAACGGTTTGAAAAAAAAATCGGGAAGCGAAATTTTATAAATAGCATAAAAAACCCCCCAAAAATCCAAACTATTTAAATATTATTAGAAAAAAAATTCGAAACCAGGAAAAACGATCTTGGTTTAAATGTGCGCATGCGTGGGACGGGGACTAGGGACAATGGACCGGCAGACTTGGCTAGATGGCCCAAGCACAACTTTACGTTTATACTACAGAGACATTTTCCTTTTCTCTCCCTGGTGCATTGGGGTTCTTTGGTCGCCATTTCTTAAATCTGCGGTTAATTAGACTAAATGAATCAAGGTAGGTTATTAAATCAAGGTGGTAATCAAGGTTAACCGAATCAAGGTGGTAAATTTCCATTCCAAATAAGTCAAACATGGCGGGCATTTTGTTGTGGCAGATTTCCTAAATGTTTGTTTTGTAGAACCTTTTATATTTTTACAGTTAGTTTTAGGTGCGAGCAATAGTATAGACATATGTATTTAATAAGAAATAAATGATTTTGCAATTTAAGCTTACCCGGGATGTACCGGTTCTGCCTAGATGCCACTCTCAATTCTTCAGTCCTTAAACCACTTTAAACTATCATTTAGCATATGATTCTGCATTGTTTTGAGAATTATTTAAGAAATTTGATGTACAATTGGACAAACAACATTGAAGATTGAACACCCAGCACATAATGATCTTTTTTCACCGAACACGAGAAAATAGTTTGTAAAGTAGAAGCGGGACTGTCAATTGAGCATGCGCTGCAGTACATTTGGCTTTTTTGACTTTCAGGCGGGACTATTGATTTAGAAACGTAGATTTGGTTGTTGTTTTTTGAAATATTACGCAAATAAGCAACCAATGATGGATAAAAACTTTATAAGTAAACAATTTTTTATTATAAATTGTCTTGATTATGTTAGAAATTGATAGCTATGAATAAAATTAATTTTAATCGTGATGTGAATATAATATGGTGTGCTACCGAACTATCCAAATTTCGTTCATTTTCGCGCATGACGTCACGTTGGGACTAGATAATTATAGTATGCAAAATCAAGTTACGTTTGGCGGTTTTATTTGATGTTTATTTCAATCAAATATTGGAATAATTCACATCACGATTTTAATTAAATAATTAAAACCCCAACGGCGCTTATTTTGCAGCCTATATGTTTGTAACCCTTTATACTAAAAAACTAATTTTTCAAAACCAAAAAATACAAAGTATGCTATTAGGGAGTGAACCTAACAGCAGACATCTATAAGTTAAACCCGGAACTTTTGTTTAGTGTAACAGCTGGTTTGTGTTGATACCGTTCTGTCAATTGCCAGGCTGTTTAGTGTTTATGTTAGGATTCAGTACTGATCAATTCTGATTGTGTTGGCAATAATAGAATTATTTACAGTGTTTTTGTGCAATTTAGTCTTTTTTAAGTATCCGGCTATATAAAGATGTAAGTACACTGTACATTTTTGTTAAAAATCATGATCAAAAGTTTGATTCTCGTCTCGGCTTAGCTTTAGCATGGATTCAAGCATAGATTACTTAAGTACCTATACAATTCTTAAATACTTGAATGCCTCCGAACAAAGTCGCAGTTACATTGAGGGTGAAAGGTTATTTAATGCCGGGCACCTCGTTGCATGCGGAGTGACAAACAAAAACAGCAATAATTACAAGAATCAAATTGAGGTATTTGGTTTATGTTTATGTACTGTTATGCGTATGTGTAAGTTGGGTTGCATATAGGTGGGACCCTTTGCTAGTGAAGGCACCCGTAGTGGGGGGGACCAGAGGTAGCGAGGTCGGCATTGGCAGACTACGCTTGGCGGTGATACAATAAAGACGTGCAAAGTATACCTGTTCTCTATTACTTGTCCTTACACAACAGTTTACAAACTAGTGCTTTAACCGATAAGCCACATGAAATAACTGGAATCATCACTGCCAAGCTGGAAATTGAAAAGTTTTTATGTACTTGCAAGGCAGGCCAATCAGCAATTTGCAAACATGTTTCGGCGGTATTATTTTCGATTTCAAGGTGGAATATGTTAAAAACGAGTAGTGTAATGTAATTCATCCATTAATCGTAAAAATTGACTGCAAATAGGTACGGATCGTCGCAATTGTTTATATTTATATACCAACATTGTTTTATAGTTTGGTTTGTTTTCTGCTTGGTTTTTTTGTGTGTTTTAGGCGAAAAATGTGCCATTTGGAGCCATTCTCGAGTACGGATTTAAAATGCTATTGGAAAGCAAAGAAAAAAGATGTACAAGAAATGTACGCTGCCAAACCCCTTCTGTCTAGCGATTGTTTAAAGGCTGTAAAAGAAGTTCATAATCTTTCAGAAGAAGAAAATTTGGACTGTTTAATGCAGTTATCGGAAATTGAAAATACTGCATTAAATCTACATTTGTATAATTTAAAAATATAAAGTAGAATGTAATGTTTTGATAATATGCATATTTTGCAGAAAGGGTAGGACTGAGTTAAAGGATTCAACTGTAGCAGTTTCACTAGAGCCGGAAAACTATTTCGATGCAATCTAATACAATCCGTGTATTCCGAAATTTTTCAAATTTGATTGGCATGTTTTTCAATATTTCCTCTTTTGGACAAAATTGAATAACTGGAGATAGAACATTATACAAGCAAGAAATGTACGTAGAAAATATTGTGCTAACTGTAGTTGGCGTTATTTTAAACAAGAAAGCTAGAACTCTAAATGAGAGGTCTAACTTTAGCTTCATCAACACTAAGCCAATTCTATCCGCTATACTTAATTTATGCAAGTTTCTTGCATCGGGATAGTTTTTGTTCACAAGATTGGTAATTACGTCTAGCATTTTAAACGTTGATATACCACATAAACTATTCAGATGAAACGGATCACAAATTGTAGAAGAAAAAGAAATTAAAAAGTCTCCAGATGTCACTTGAACTGCTTTCTCCTCTGTATTTTTGGCATCTTCAACTTGAACAGATTTGCTGACCGTGGTTTTTGCTTCAGTTTTATCAATATTTAAATTTTCTAAAGCTGCTACATCCACTTCTACCGTTGACATGGAACTATTTACAAAAACTAATATTTCGTCAACTGTTTCTTGTTCCGATTCATTCAAAGTTGGCAGAGTATCATTGATTTATGCATCTACTTCGCATTCCTAAAACATATTATACCAATACAGTAAACTAAACATATGAATAGAAGTTCGTATTACCAATTGGAAATTGTCGCAGTTCGGAATAAACAGCAGATCTTCTTCGTCTACATCAGTTGACTGAGACGATTTAGCTTCAGGTTCTTCTTTAGAACATGTTGGTTCGGCTTCATCTTTATTTATATTTACCGGCTGGATATTTTTGTTCAAATTGAGAGAAGGAATGGCAGTTTTTTTTAGTGTTGTTAACAACACTTTTAAATATAAATCAGAAAATTTTCTAATATTACAAATGTGTCTGTTCCAACTTACGATTCGTATAATTCGATTGAACAAAATGCAAGAAACACACAAATATACAACTTGTCATCGATTTTACGGTAATAACTTTAAACCATTGCTCTCCACGTTCTCCTTTTGGGATCATATGAAAGCATATAGTTTTAAACCCGGTCGTAATGGAACTGCACCCTTTTACACAACAATATCTCGTCATTTTTTCTCACGTTAATTATACACTGTTTACTTTCATTGGTTTACTTAACCTCACAAATTGGAATATGTCAGAAGTCAAAACAAAGCGTACACTAAACAAACCCAACTATAGCAGCGCCCTCATCGGTAGTCTCACTCGCTAATGGCAAAATTTATAAATTGAGCGTCTCTTCCTTTAAAAGTTAATACTTATTTATTTTATAATAATGGTTCCTTATATTAATGCTTATTTTCTTTTTATATTTTTAAATACATAAAAATCATGCATACGTAGGCAACCAGAAATATTTGCAGAATAAAATTATTTGCAGGATAAATATTTGTATTGTTATAATTAAAAAAAAATCGTTGCAAATGAGATTCCACAATGCTTGAAAATTATTGGAAAAATGAATAAGCATTCAAGGCCACTTTAATGCGACTTAACTATAAAACCGGTAATTAAATGCCAAAAATAACATGTTTCCGAAAACGAAAAACATTCGTTTGCGTGGAATGGAATAATGATTGGGCATTATAGGGGCCATAAACGTATCCATATAAATCCATAGAGAAATGACAAATATTCATAAGTTTTCCCCGCAATATTTCTTGGTCGAAATTTCCTAACAGGTCGGCCGACCAAATCAGAAATAAGCACAATGTCTGCTTTGGTCGATCGATTTTTGCAGGCAATACCATAACAACGCTCTAATAAAAAACTCCTACATTACAAGTAAAAACCAGCTAAAGCCGTCACGACCAAATTGTAGAAGAATGAAAACTAATACCATAATATTTCACCAAGACCAAGATTACAAGCGTAATGAAAATTTGTCACCCATTCGCCATGACTACATGTTCCCCTCCCACGTCAAAAACTCACCCATGTTGCAAACATATTATCCAGATATTATGCAAATACAAAAAAAAATCTTTACCTGTCGTTCGGAATTGGTTGACGATTGAGAAAAAACCGTTCTTCGTTCCGTTCTACAAATGGTCAACAAAAAGTTTCTAACCAACTTATAGCAAATGGGTAATTACAAATTACAAAATTCTAAAAAAAATTCTGGTAATTCTCTTGAATCATCTTTTACATTAAATATTTTCTGTTGAATCTTTTACAAACTTGCTTTGGTAAACGACAGCAGGAATCAACGGCACTGCGAGTTTAGGCCAGATGCTGTTGCCGTGCCACCTTATTTCATGGCTCGGGCTATTGCGCATACGCCATCTGCAACAGTGTAGTACCGCATTATGAATGTGTCAATTATGACGGTTTGAAAAAAAATCGGGGTTTTCCCCAAAATTTTATAAATTGCATAAAAAAAAACCCCAAAATCCAGACTATTTAAATATTATTATAAAAAAAAATCGAAACCAGGGAAAACGATCTTGATGTAAATGTGCGCATGCTTGGACCGTGGACTAGGGACAACGGACCGGCAGACGTGGCTAGATGCCCCAGCACAACTTTACGTTTATACTACAGAGAAATTTTCCTTTTCTCTCTAATTTGGGTAAATATGGGGAAATTTTCTCTCAAAAATATGGGGAAATTTTTATTTCCCCATATAAATTTGATTATATGCTATGCTAAACACGCCGGAACCGGGAACGCTTTTCGAAGTTCTTTGGTCGCCATTTCTTAAATCCGCGGTTAATTAGACTAAATGATTAACAATGAACCGTATAGTGGTTCCAAGGCAATATCTATTTGTTGCTACAGTTAACCGAATCAAGGTGGTAAATTTCCATTCCGAATAAGTCAAACAAGTAAACCAGAAGAGCATGCGTGGGTGGTGGGCATTTTGTTGTGGCAGATTTCCTAAATGTTTGTTTTGTAGAACTTTTCATACTTTTACAGTTAGTTTTACGTGCGATCAATAGTATAGACACATGAATTTAATAAGAAATTAACAGTTTTGCAATTTAAGCTTACTCGGGGTACAGCAGTATCAATCTAGTTGTGGTTGGTCGTGTACCAGTTCTGCCTAGTTGCCACTCTCAATTCTGCGGTTCGTTGATTAATAAAAATAATTTTAATATAAATAAATTAATTTTAATAAAAAGTTTCAAAAGTATCATATTTTTATGAAATAAAAAATAAACTAAATTAAGAAAAAGTATAAAAAAATATTATTTAAAAATTAAATAAATGAAGTAAATAAATTTATTTACTATTTAGTATTATTATTTATTTATTGTATTATTTCTATTTAGTATTTTATGGACCAATACAATGCCGGGGTGGAGGTCGTACGACCTCCAACACCACCACCACCACTTCCAATGCCTCGTCAGCGGGTGGCAGCGGCTGCACCAGGGGCACTGGGAGCAACAGTGCCACTGCACATCCTCCCCAGGAGGGAAAAGAACCGCCGACAGCGCCGTTGCCGTCTCTGCGGTGGCATTGACTGCAGCGGCGGCGTCACCGGCCTTTGTATTTCAAGTGACCATCAACCATTACAATACATAAATAAATAAATAAATAAATAAATATGGTTGATGATCAATGGTCAATATATGGTCAATAGTCAATATGTTGTACCAGAAAATTTTAATTGTTTTTTTATCTTATTTATCTTTTAGAATTAGTAAAGATCTTTAATTTTTCTTTTTTTATTAAGAAGGTAAGTTTGATATGAATGGATACAGGTAAGTTTAGTTATTTTAGCAATACGCTTGTCCGTTTATCTTTGCTGTGTTGACTTTATCTTAGTATATGACTATATTGATATGCATTTGTTGTCGTGCGATCCTGAAAAGGACTATATACGCGTGGAGTGTATTTGTATACTGCGCAGCAAATCGAATTGATAAAATGCGAAAGTAGTACCCTGTATAAACCGATCTTACATTATGACGCGACAGGTTCTTTAATTAGAATTCTGTGAAATCGACATTAAGGGTAATAAGAAATATATGTCTGCAATATGATTTGGATGACATCGACAAAAAAATTTTATTTTAGGATGATATTCCAAAAAAAATGTAAAGTAAAGGCATTGCTTTTGGGCCATCCTTTCTATGATGTTTTCAATCCGGCTTTAGCAAAAGTTATGCTAGATAAGTAGTTGCCACTTTTACCTTTGTGGACAAATGTGTTTTCGAAACGCCGAAATAAACGATTTAGTAAGGCCCTAGTTAAAAACTGGTTTAATCTTGTGAAAAATGTATTTATGGAATCACAATGATCTTTTAAATGTAGTCGATGTTTGCTTCTTGGGCGCCTTGGTCAGTCTTTCGCAAGGTTTGATAGCGTGCGTACGTACAAGCTTGCTAGTTTAACTTTGTTATTAGATATTATAATTTGATTACAATGGCTACTGCAGTGAATCGAGATCAGTTTTTTGAAAAATTACACGCCTTAATTGGAAGTAAACGAGAAGACAATTGTTTTTATTTTTCTCAAGAAAGGTACGCTAAAATCGTTTCTGAAGTAATTTCTGCTAAAAATAAATGCAGTACACCTTTGGACTACAGACGTTTAAAACGTTTTGACATTTTAAAAGTTAGTGATGAAGAAAAGTTAATTGTGCCGTTAAAACCAGGAGAAACAAATATTCAGTATTATGTGACAAATGATGAGTTGTTTAATATACTTTCCGAAACTCACATAAGAATAGGCCATGGAGGAAGAACACGAATGCTTAAAGAATTGCAAGTTAGATACAAAAATATTACTTATGAAGTTATAATGTTGTATTTAAATTTGTGTAAACAATGTCAAATGAAACACAGTGCGCCTAAAAAAGGTATTGTTGTAAAACCAATCGTCAGTTCCGAACTGAACTCTAGATGTCAAGTCGACTTGATAGACTTGCAATCACACAGAGATGGCGATTACAAATTTATAATGGTGCATCAAGATCATTTAACCAAATTTGTCCAGTTACGACCTTTAAAAACCAAAACAGCGGAAGAAGTAGCATATCACCTTCTCAATATTTTTTTAACATTTGGTGCTCCGGCTATATTGCATTCAGATAATGGTAGAGAGTTCAGTAATCGAGTCATATCTGAACTATGCGCTATGTGGAAAGATGTTAAAATAGTACACGGAAAGCCTCGTCACAGTCAAACACAAGGCTCAGTCGAAAGAGCCAATCAGGACATACAGAATATGTTAACGGCATGGATGCAAGATAATGATTCAAATAAATGGTCAGAAGGTTTGCCGTTTGTTCAATTCGCCAAAAACACAACTTATCACGAAGGAATACGCCAAAGTCCATATGAAGCCCTGTTTGGCGTTAAGCCAAAAAGGGGCATAGCATCGTCATCTCTCCCTCGCGGGCAAATTGCAAACATTGAAACCGAAGAAGAGCTAAAAGCCTATATTGATACTTTTAAAGAAAATTTAGGTAGTGACCATATTGATGTTCATGTATCAGATGAAAACAAAGAGAATAACCAAAATACCATTGGCGCTGATCCGCAACCTAGCACGTCTTCATCATTAGTACTGACGGATCCGCAACCTAGCACTTCTTCATCTCAAGCACTGACTGAACAGCACGAGCTAATTTCTTTAAAAAGAATAGCCGCAAAAGAGAATCTTCTTCTTCAAGCAACAAAAATGTTGCGAACCTCAAAAAAAAAGTTTCCTCCGGCCCAAATTGGTGATACCGTAAGAATTCAAGTCCCTGATGTCGACCGTGGTCGTACAGATCCCCGAAATGTGTTAGCGGTTGTTATTGGAATAGAGGATTCAGACTTTTATAAATTAGCAAACAAAAATGGTACCTTGAAGCAGCTTTTCACCCGTAATCAATTCGTAATTTGTAAAGAAAAGTTACTTTCCATGAATGAAGTTTTAAGTCAAGAAATGTCGCTAAGAGAAGCAGCTTCTGCTAATTCAAAAAGTGGAGGGCAAGGCTATACACGTTGTAACTGCAAAAGAAAGTGTACCACGGCTAGATGCAGCTGTAAAAGCAAGGAGCTTTTATGCAATTCGAAGTGTCATAGTAGTTTAAGTTGTTGCAATAAATAAGATTGTCATACATTTTCTTTGTTTATATTTTATATTTCAGTTTAAAAATTAAAATATGTATATGTTTATTATATTGATTATTTCATTCCTATCACAATACTGTACTTGAAATCACAGCTTTCTATATATTAGTCCGACAACAACCCGTTGCCATTTCTACGGGGCCTATTACAGCGATAACACCTCCCGTTGCTATAGTTACTTTATATAGATGATAATAATTGTAATGTACATTTTACTTTTAACCTATTTAGATATCCATGAAACAAAATATGTAAACAATATATTAGCTATTGAACAAATCTGTCATCTCAAAAATGTCGAACAGACGATTTGGAGAGATTAAATAACGTTAAATAATAACGTTAAATAGTATAGTCAATATTAATAACGTTAAATAGTATAGTCACGAAATAATCTTTAAAATACAACTCGGGAAAAGATTATTGTTATCGGTAATTTTGCATTTTAATGCACTCAAACTACGTTTCCTAAAGCAATTTTACTTGTCAAATTGGCAGACAAAAAACCTCGCGTACCGCTCGGTTTTTTGATCCTTCAATTTGACTCGTAAAATTGCTAGGCAACGTAGTTTTCGTATAAAATTCAAAATTACCGATAATAATCTTTTCCCTTGTTATATTACATATGATAATATTTTAGTCGTATTTCGTGATTTTCAATGTCTTACTGTGTGTTTTAAGTTCAACAATTTTTTTATGTTTATTGGAAAACTTTTTCCGTATTGTTTTAATAAATAAAGTTAACTAATAATTTTATTTTTGTATTTATTTAATAAAAAAATTGTTAGATTGTTACAACTGGATTAGTTATGAAGCTAAAAAACTTAAATCAAGTTGTAAATACAACAAACTAAAGTCTCTAACTAGAGAGTAAACTGTTAAATGACAAGAATAAGTCTCAAAGTCTTCTCCAAGAAATAGAAATATACCATAAAAGTAAATAATTAAATGAAAAAATTATCAAGTGCAATTAAATAATACCAAAAAACTGTTTATTTTCAACATACACCATGAGTGCATGCTGAATGTCGACATTCGCCGGTGTAAGATAGAAATAATGATATTTGATGAATATTTTGGACATACGCCAAGCAACTTAGAGAATGTTGACTTTCACCGGTGTATCTCGACATTCACCGGATTTCGGTCTTTCACAGTAACATATACATTGACCAATTGCATAACTGTTGAGGGCACTACTCGAAATTTTTCGGCAATGCAATTGAGAGCATCCAACTTAGATAAATACCATAATACAATTAGTAAACCTCTTTCTGGAGTTACTGGATAATTTCCACCCCTGTACTTCTTTTTAATTAAACAATGTGTATCAGCCTCAATTAACACATTAAATAATTTATAAAAAACATCCTTTTGCATTCTAAACAATTGATAGAAGACTGTTTCATTGAATGTATCTACCCAATTTTCCGGTTCGTCAAAAAGGCAAATATGATACGGGTTACAAATACCTAATAATAAAATAGTAGCACTTGGCTTTTTGCTTTCACTAATTAAATATTTAATAAATTCCATATATAAATCGTCATTAAACATCATTAAATCACACCCGTAGATAAGTTTCAAGTCCATTGTTATGAAATTAACTAAATTGACAATTGACAGTTGTACCGAGAATGAAAACCGGTCCATTTTCGCGAGATAAGAGATAGCATTATAAACAAAAAGAGATGCACATATGAACCGTTGTTGATTCAACGGTCACTTCTGATACCTCGCGAAAAAATCCCTATTGAGACTCTTTAACTGCTCACTCTTTTCCCTAACTTCCAAAACTTTGGTTTCTCAAGAACAGTTTTATTCTCCGAAATAATTTGATTAAACTTCTTCGTAAGATCCGCAACAGAATTCGCGTTCAACGTCACTTTTTGCGTAGTAGAATTATTGCCTCCACGTCTACTACTCGTTATAAATTCACCAACTAATGTCATTACAACTGTCAATTGCACTGAGCTGCCCTGACCCCTGCTTTCAGAGCAGATATGATGAGAACTGAGTGTGAACTGAAGGCATGCTCTGAAATAAATCGAACAAGAAAGCAATGCTCCTCTGCCATCTGAAGGTATCAATAGAACAAAAATGTGCACTCAGTGCGCACTGACTGCATGCACTGGGCTTCAATCAAAAAGGCTATAAATGTTGCGCACATTGATACCTGTCTGCCTCTATCCATTTTCATCCGATTTCCGAACGCACCCTATCCTATGGCGCCTTCTTAAAACAGCTTTCGGTATTGCAAACTGTATCTTTTAGTGTAGATATCTTTCTTTAACTATAAGTGCGCGAGTTGAAATAGTTGCTTTCCCATCAGCAATGTTCATAGGCATGTTTTAACGAAGACATCTCCTCAACTGGTCGGTGCAACAATACAACGTCGTGTGTGTGTGTGTGTGTGAGAGCAGTTTGTGGAAAAAACCCGATTTTCCGGGACCATAGGTGTGCCCTTGTGACCAGTGGTCGGTTCTTTGCTTTTCAATCACCGTTCGTCGTCTCTTGAGGTGCATATTTTTACGTTTGGAGACCATCTTCAACATAATTCGCTACATATAAATTAAATAAAAATAAATAAATTGTAAAATTAATAAATAAATTGTAATAGTAAATTGAGTCGAATTTTGAAGCTCGCCCAGAACGGTCGCGTTTTGATATCTCTATTGATACAAATATTTGAAAGACTTAAGCAATATAATAAAATTATCGGTCGAAAGCAACAATTCTTTAACCTAAGCTGTATGATTGTATTTTTGTAAATCATTGTAACGTGTGACATTTTCCTGAAGTTAATTTTAATAAAAACTGTAACGCTTGTTTTTCCAAAGTGGAAAAACTTGATCGAGTTAGTGAAATCTCGGGCGCCAGATTTTACATGAGTTTACTCTCATTTGCGGGGGCAGACTCTTTTAGCCGAAGTCTTCAACGGGGTTCAAAACAAATCAAACATAAAACGATTGTGGTGATAAAGTGAAAATTTATTTATGATAACTGTATGTGAATGTGATACAAAGTATTTCAACGTACGAGTGCAGCAAATATGACGGCGCGAAGAATGCCTAACACTAGAGGTCGACCAGTCTGACACAATCGGGCGTCGACGGTGGGTATTTGACGGTTCAAAAATGTATACAATGCAAGTGTTGAGTAACCGCGAAACAATTGGGCGTGGACGGTGGACAAAGTGCAGAAAACTAATGGTAAATAATTACAAAACAGCTTACGGCATAATTGGCAATTGAAACTTGTAGAAAATGTAGAAAAAACGAAACAACTGGCACTGGTAGGCATTGGTCGAACTGGTGAACGCTGGAACTTTGAGATTAACTGACTTCTTGGCCAAAATCCTGGTCCTTTATACTGGAAAAATGGTGCAAAAATTGTATTTTGTACCTCCAAAGTCGGAGGCGGATGACATTGAAACGTCATCAAGGTCAAGTTATGGGTGGCGTAATCGTATATTCGTGTCAAAAATCACGTACACCATCAACGCGTCATTCCTGGGTTCAAGGTTGCTCGTGTTCACATTTTGCGCTGACAGCTGGTGACATTGCAAACGACTTGGTGTGAGATGTGCCTAAAACTCAGGTTAAAATTGGATAACACTTACCGAATTGGATTTCCTGGACTACTGGACACACCTGGAGCACTTGGTGAGTAAACGGAATACATATTTGTATTAATTACAGCTAATTGGTTTCGTTTTCAAGAGGCTTCGACTGGGTCGCAAAAAAGGCTCCGTTACAAAATTAAATTGCAACAGTGTCGTGAATTAATTGAACTTTCATCGCACATCAAATTGTTCATCAAAACTGCCCAGAAAAATCGAACCAGAAAAAAGTTAATGGTCCAACTATCATTCCAGAAATTGCTGACATATTTTAGATGCTTTTAAAGGTAAAAGTAAAAACTAGTTATCATAAAAACAACACGCCCTCCCGTATACCAACAAAATGGCTGCAATTATATAAAAAATAAATATCCAATAATTCATATTGCGACATTGCGTAATTGTCTGTAATGTGTTTATAGTTTATTATTCCTTTGTGATAATTATCTTAAAAGGAGTTTCATCCAATCACTAGAATGTTATTTGTTCTAATATTTTAGAAAGAGAACGCATTATGGATAGGAAATACATCGAGGGAAAGAGTCGTAAATAATATTTGTCAAACAATATGTATTGAAACTTGCTATTGGTTGAAAAAGGCAGGTGTTAATTCATAGCTCGAGGCCAACTCTATTGAGGTCAACTGACTGGAGCTTGCATCGTACAGCGAATTCATAATTTTGCTTAACATTTATTGTTTTTCTAAACTTTTTATACTAAAACTATTTATTATAGGTAAAATAAACCATACTTGTTGGTCATAATTTATTCTACCCACTTCAATATCGATATCAAGGAATATACATAATTGAAAATAGTATTTTCAATCGAATTTTTAAATTGAATAAAAAATGTAAATAATAAATAATAATTCTTATATGTATAAATATAGTAATATTTAAAATTTACAAATATAATTCACTGTCCGAGCTTGTATCATTTTCTGACATTTTATACTTAATACAGGCATTCTTGATTTTAAATCGCATTGAAAGCAAACGCAACTAAATTTTAGAGGTGCAATAAAAACGGACAATAAAAACTAGTTTAAATTTGAAAAGGTGGGATCCCACCCGTTGGCTAAGGCCGCCATTTTAAATTAAGGGGCTGGGGGTGAGTTTGAATTTTTTCACTAACACTGCAGTTGACCCTGTGACAACCCTGTGACAACACTGTTCTTCATCTGCAAAACACTGTTCATTGTTCACAAACACTGTTCACTGTTCTTCATCTGTTCTTCCCTGCAAAATATTGATGCAAGTAAGTAAGAATTTATAATTTTTAATTTGTAGTAATATGTATACTTTAATAATAATTTATTTAGCAGTATATTTATTTATTTATTAATTTTTTGTATTTAGTATGGACGTAAACGTTCTTAACGAGGAAGTGGAGGACGTACGGCCTCCAACACCACCACCGCTACCACCACCACCACCTCCAATGCCTCGTCAACGGGTGGCGGCGGCTGCACTGGGGGCAGCAGTGCCGCTGCGCACCCTTCTGTTGCGGGAGATGAACCGCCGACAGCGCCGTCGCCGTCGGGAGGTTCGACGAGGCGCTGCGGCGGCATTGGCGGCGGCAGCGGCACCAGGAGCAGCAGAGGATGTGCCACTGCACATACAATAAAGGAGGGCCAGAAACCGCCGACAGCGCCTTCGCCGTGTGGAGATTCGACGAAGCGCTGCGGCGGCATTGGCGGCGGGTCAAACGGCGGCTCCAGAGGGGGCTAGAGCGGCGCCTCCAGTGGGGGCTCCTGCGGCGGCTGTGCCAGCGGCGGCACTAGGAGCTGCATTATATGTGCCACTGCACATCCAGCAAAGCAGGGCCAGAAACCGCCGTCTGGAGATTCGGCGAGGCGCTGCGGCGGCATTGGCGGCGGCTCCAGAGAGGGCTCGAGCGGCGCCTCCAGTGGGGGCTCCTCCTACAGTGGCGGCTTTGCCAGCTGCGGCTCCAGTGGGGGCTCCTCCTCTAGTGGCGGCTGTGCCAGCGGCGGCGGGAGCACCGGCGTTTGTTTTTTATGTAAATATATTTATGTTTATATATAAACCATTTTTACAATAATGTTAAATGTTTACCATGTTAGTTACATACTATAATAAAAAATTTAATTTGAATCATTGTTTTTTTTAATCTCTCGCTTGCGCCAACTGATGAGTCGTACTTGTAATTATTATTTAATTAGGGATGATTTAAGGGGAAGACAATATAAAATAAATGATTTTTATTTGAATTTGACATTGTGTCCATTTCATAATACGTTTATTTAGGTTTATGGGTATTGGACAAATAAAAATAAGTTGATATAAAGAAGTTAATAAATTGCGATATAAAAAGTTAATTTAAAAAAAAAATATTAGTGAAATGATACACATACAATTAAATAATAGTATTAATTTTAGAACTGACACTGAAAATTTAAACAACATTTACACTGGCATTATAATACCTATTTTTAGTACAAGTGAGCAAAGGGCGTCATTTAATCACTAGTCTGAATGTTGGGCGCCCGAGCCGTAGGCGAGGGCCCCAATCAGATAAAACAAAATTTACATAATGCAATGTGTGGTTTTTGAGCAGGTAGAATAATTGAACGAGGTTTTGATCTATTTATTGCTATACACTATAAATCAAAATTGAAACATCTGTATTATTGCTCAAAAACTGAGGCGTACTGCTTTTATCTTTCTATTGGCATTCCTTTTCTATAAACGACCATTTAAATTATTTATTTTAAATTTGCCAAAATATTTACTAATTAAATACACTTTAATCAAATTGCATTGATTTTTGCAAATAAATTTTAAATTTTGAAAATAAATAAAAAATATATTCTTTTTTGATTGTTCAATTATTATTGTTCATTTAATCGAAGCCATTTTGTAGTCGTGTTTGAAGGTGGTTAAACTAAGGAAGACAATGGCATTAGTCTGAACCCATCAAGTCTGAATCCATCATTCCTCGCCGCATGTAGCGTCGTCTTTTTTCCGGCGGAAAAAAATAATTTGCATAAGAAACGCAGTTTCGTTTTTTCAGCAATAACTTTCGGTTGGTATAAATTGAATTTGTTTATTTCAATGGTAAATGTTTTTTAAGTGGGATTGCATAGGTGCAACGATTCCTGGATTAATAAATCGAATTTATTCTTAGTTATCGATTAAAATTGGTTCTTATTGAAGAATAAAAAATTAAATTTGCAAGAAGCGCATCACATTAATCCTCAGCAGGGGTTCGAGCCCGAGCCGCTTCTGGAAGCAGTGTTGCCAACTTGGTGATTTTTACACTAGAACTAGTGTTTTTAGAACGGGTTTTGTGATAACTTTACTTATTTAGTGGTCAGGGTATTTTTAGTGAATTTCGTTGAATAATTGATGAATTTCTAGTGTTTTATAGAATTCAGCTTTTTCTGTTTTTATTCGACAAAACAAATATGTTTTAGATTTAATGTACAGTTATATATCTACTGCCATCTACCGTCACTTTTTAACAGCTTGACTTTCAATGTCAACATAAAACTAAACCAACAAAACAATACCAAAATTACTAGTAAAGTTACTAGTTTACTACTGTGTTTCCCTCCATTTTCATACACAAGAAAGAACAAAGAAATCATAAATTCATAACCACAAAGCAAATCACTAGTCTACAGTACTTCTGCTTTTGCGATTTAGTCTGTGACTGTGTGTGCTGTGCCGCATTTGTGATTAAGGTAAATGATTATAATGTTAATTAATTGATTACATGGCATAACTAACAATGTATTTATTAGGATATGCCTCCTAGTTACACGCAGAAATTTCGCAAAGCGTGGCTTAAACACCCAAAATTGAAAGATTGGCTTATTGTGCAACTAGTCAACAACGAAGAAGTTGCAAAATGTAAGCTATGCAACTCTCTTCTTCGGAATCACGTGGGAGACTTATTGAAACATGTTTCGACCAGGAAGCATTTATCAGCCACTTCTGCAATTCATGGACAAATTTTGATTCCATTCCCACGAGTGCAGGATTGCAACATGGCAAAAGTGGCGGAATGTAGATTGGCCTGCTTCACTGCTCAACATTGCTCCATTTTAACCATTGATCATCTGACTCCGTTGTGTAAAGGGGCTTTTGATGGAAAAGCATCGGAATTTCTTCAAATGCACCGCACCAAATGTGGTGCCATTATCAAAAATGTATTATCGCCATATTTTAAAAATAATCTTATTAGTGATATTGGAGATAGTCCCTTCAGTATTCTAATAGATGAGTCAACGGATATTTCCGTAAGTAAATATTTGGGAATTGTTATTATCTACTTTAGTGATAAATCAAAAGAATTTGTTACAACATTTCTGGACATGCCTCCAATTGACCAATGTAATGCTCAGGGTATAGTTGACTGCCTTAAAACCTCACTGGCTTCCTTTAAACTACCACTTAAAAATTTAAGAGGTATTGGCGTAGACAATGCTTCCGTAATGACAGGCATTAATAACGGCGTGCATGCAAAATTAAAACAAGAAGTTCCATCGCTAGTTTTAATTAGATGTGTTTGTCATTCATTGCAATTGGCTGTTTCAGCTGCGGTAAAAGAAACTTTGCCTCGAAATTTAGAATTTTTAATACGTGATACCTATGACTAGTTTTCTAGATCATGTTCTAGGCAAAACGCCTATGTACAACTGTATAAATTGATAAATGATGATCATGAACCACTAAAAATTACAAGAGCTTGCGACACCAGATGGCTTTCCATCGAATCTGCTGTTGATCGTATATTCAATCAATGGTTAGAGTTGAAAACTCACTTTGAGATAGCTCGCACAACTGAAAAATGTTTCACGGCTGAATTGCTTTATCAGATGTACTGCGATGATTCGAACTATTTGTTTTTGATATTTATTAAACCGATTTTGGCCGACGTTCAAAGGGTTAATAAGTTTTTTGAAATAAAAAATGCAGATCCTACCAAATTGTTCAACGAATTAAAGTTTTTGGTTGATACTTTGGTAGGTAGAATTACAGTAGGAAATTCCAATTTTAACATATTTGAGCACAATATTACTGATTATGTTGACAAAAATGCACACCTAAATTTAGGATATTTATTCGAAGAGAAAGTTAAAGACTTGAATAACACAACAATTGATCTCAGTGGTATTAGACAAAGATGTGTGAATTTCAGTATTTGTTTAATTAACGAAATAAAAGCAAGGCTTCCAAGTAATTTTGAAGTGTTAAGAAAATTAAATTTACTTTCAGTTGAAAACACATTAAAAGTTCAGAAAGAATCATTAACTCCTTTATTGATTTCAATGAAATATGATTCAAATTTGATTGAATCAATTGGAAACCAGTGGAATGCAATAATTTATAATAAATGGAATGAAATATCAGATACAAAATCATTTTGGATAGAAGTGCATTCTTTCAAAGATGCAATAGGAAACAATCCATTTTTAGATTTATGTAAATTTGCGATAAGTATGCTTTTGTTACCTCATTCCAATGCTGAGGTTGAAAGAGTTTTTAGTCAGATGTCAATAATAAAATCAAAGTTGCGCAATAGAATGCATTGTGATATGTTGAATTCTATTTTAACTGTGAGAGCTGGGCTTAAACGGAAGAGGCAATGTTGCCATAATTTTGATGTACCAAGAGAAATTTTAGAAAAAATTAAAACTAAAGCTACCTACAATATAAATGAGACTGAATTGTCTGCATTTGACAATATTGTAGATGGTGAACGTGAAATGTTGATTATTGATTAATAATAATATATAATATAATATAATAAGTTTAGAATAAAACGCAGTCTTCTTACAATATTTTATTGTTTGAAATTTGTCAAATTATTTCACTTTTTTTTCTCCACAAAATATTTTATATTGCTCATTGTTTGATGATGGTTTGTTGACCGAAACGTGTAATGCAAAATGCTAAGCATTGAATATTATATTGGAGAAGACTGCGTTTTATTCTAAATTTTATATTATAATTATTATATATAATATAGTTATGTAAATGAAGAGAATGGGACTGAATGTCTGAAAATATTAAAAAATGTTAGACTTTACAAATGTTCAATTAATCTTTAATTTTATAATTCAGGGTGATCAAATGAAAAATGAATTAGTGTAGGCCATAGAAAAAAGCATGTTGTAGAATAATCCATACGTTTTTTATATGTTCAAATTAGTTATACACTTCTAAAATGAGACTATTTAATAATGTTTGAACGTCGTTCATGAAGCTTTTTCAAATCCAGTGAAAATTGTATTTATATTATAGTCTGTTTGAATCCTGTATTCTGGCGGAAGAAACCGCTTAGTATCCGGTCATCCGGTCTAGTATTCACGTGAAACGGTCTAGTATTTTTCATCCTCTCTGTCATGCTCGTGTAAAATACGCACTAATAGTGTCTAACTTTACCACGCTTATTCTGCGCCGAATATCAATTTTTGTGTTCTACCTCTGGAATACAGAATTCAAACACAGTATAATCCACAACATGATTTTTTGCTATGGCCTTTAGTAACTCATTCTTTGTTTGATCTTTCGTTAGTTATTTTATATTTAAAGAATGAGACTGAACTCGGAACTGTCATTAAATATTAGAGTATATTTTTGAACCGTTAATAATATATAATTTAATAAAAGTTTTATTTTATTTTGCTGTTATTTTTTGATAAAACATTTAATATTGTTTAATATTATCTTACATAAACATAAGAAATATTGTTATTGGTATTTTGTATAATAAATTAATCATCCATAAATAATTAACAATTTTTTATTTTAAACCTAATTTGTAAAACTATTTTGAATTTTGATATTATTTGTATCTTAGAATCAATAAGTTTTTAGCCAGCAATTTCTTGACTTCTTGAGCCTCTCCTTCATTCCTCAACAACTCATTTTCGCTGAATGAGATATAATTTATATGATCATTTAATTTTTTCCAATACTTTTAATTTTTTTTATAAAATTAAATTTATTCATTCATTCAAACAATTTTTGTAGGAAAATATTACGTTTATTTACATCACAAGACATTTAATTTTGATTATTAGTCATTTTTAAGGCAAAAACCACCAGAAAAACACTAGATTTTCAAAAATTTTCGCCTGCGGCACGCGATTATTTTTTTAGTGACATTTTGGTGATTTAATTTTAACTCCGATGTGATTTTATTTCTGAATCGTTGGCAACACTGTCTGGAAGAGCCGCGGATCGTCGAGGGAGAGCCGCTCATCGAGGGAGAGTCGCTCATCGAGGGAGAGCCGCTCATCGAGGGAGAGCCACAGCTGGACATTGCACAGGGGTATCGTGTCGACGAGTTGCCGCCGCCGCCTCAAGACATCCGCTCTATGCCGTCGACGTCTCGTGCCGATCCGGGAGTAGGAGTGTCCTGCGTTTGCGCACGAAAGCGCAAACGCAGGAATGAATTTAAAATTCTAATCGATTTAAATCAAGGCCAGCCCACTTACATGGATAGACGTCGGACGCGGGACAGGACAATGAATGAGACGGTGCCGCAGCGCCGTAGGCGGACGTCAATGGAGCGGCTGATAGATGAGAACGCGGCGGCAGTGATACCTAACAGGACACGATACCATTAGGGGCCCCCCTCCAAGGAACAACTTTGCTTTCTTGCAATTTTTCATAAAAAAAGCATATTTTCACGAAAAAAAAGCCACAATCTATATATGTAATTATATTGTTTATGTAATATGTAATTGTAGTGCTTAGTTAATTATTTATTAATCACTTTTATTTGATTCCTTATTGTAATGTTTTTATTTACTGTTCATGTATACACTGATAAAAACGGGTGTAAATTTACATCCCAATTACATGAAATTTAACTTAGAATCACAGCAAATATACTGTAAGAATACAAATTCATTAGGAATTATAAATAATTATGAGATTTTACTATTATAATGTAAATTTATTAAACAAAATTACAAAAAACTTGGACTTTTGATTAAATATGTAAAATTACATTTTAGTTCTACACTTGTTTTGTAAATTTCCTATTTAATTTGTAAATTCACTGTATTACATTTTAAATTTAATATTTTACATTGTAAAGTTACATACAATACAGTGGATTTACTGCGACATTAGTGTAAATTTGCGCTTGATGAGGGAATCCTTTGTTCGGCGATTTTATCAGGCACGTGTTAGAAAACGAGTCATAACACGCTTTATTTTCGTTAAAGCAACATTGGTTTCGGCAGCTAGTGATCCGCATATATTCCCAATATATTCTTATGTGATTTACAAGATACAAGAAGTTTATACTATATTTACGTTTACAGGTATGTACCTATAACTCATATAACTTTTATCATGTAAATAATTTGATGAGAATTATTTATTCTTTGCTTTTCTCGCAATTATATAGTGTATATTTAGATTTAATTTAACTACAAACCAATGAAATCAGATAATTATAAATTAACATTTAAAAATAAGCGAGTGGAATAATTGGTTTACAGGTACATTAAATTTTAATATAAAATTGCCTGATGCATGTTTCAGGCAATGCAATTTAGACTTTTGATTTATGTTTGTATTTTTGTATTTGTTTTTATTTTCAGAAAATACTTTTATAATGAATTTTGTGTGTGTGAATTGCAAAAACACTTTCATGTGTTTAAATGATTATAATGAACATCAACGTATTCACAAACATATTCCAAATGCATATTTTAACTGTTTATCGCAAGGATGTTATCGAAAATTTTCGAAATATAAAAATTTTTATATGCACATTTATAGAAATCATAAAACATCAGCTTTAACATCAAAAGAAAAAACGAGTATTCTTAAATGTAGTGAATTAAATTGTTCAGTTAGAATTTTTTCTAAAGCAGAACTTTCGTCTCATATTTCAAAACACATTAAAATCGGAGCATCCGTAAAATGTCCTTTAAACTCTTGTGAAAAATCAAAAATAAGTTTTAAAAATATATCAACTTGGAGAAGTCATTTATGCAGAAAACATTATGATGTTCCTAATTCTAAATTTGAATTTGCGTTATTCTTGATCAATCTGGCAGCAACTTATATGAACAACTTATTTTAAAAGGTTACTATCTCAAATTTGATCTTTCTTATAGTTTTAATTTTTTTTTTAAATTTTATTATTCTTCATTTTTTTGACAAAGCTTAAAACTCGGTTTTCTTTTTTTATTGCATGCAATATAAAGAGAAAACCGAGGCCTAAGCATCGGATGGTTTTAAAAATTATAATTAACATATTCGTTTTTATAGCTAATGAAAAATTGCAAATCGATGGTAGTATTCTAGTTTTGGAGTCAGATGGGACTGTTGTCAATGAAGATGAAGCCTTAAAATTACTATTAAATGAAATTTTTCTTTTACTACAAAAAAACGAAATCTGGTATTCTAACATAGTCAGCCTGCCGTCAACTTATTCCAATGATACTAACAGCCGAGCTAGCGGAAGTACAATAACATTGACTGATGATAATGATTCTTTAAATATTTCTTGCTT
This sequence comes from Cryptophagus acutangulus, assembly GCA_963556235.1. Lineage (NCBI taxonomy): Eukaryota > Metazoa > Arthropoda > Insecta > Coleoptera > Cryptophagidae > Cryptophagus > Cryptophagus acutangulus. Next base: position 2,477,858 of record OY744569.1, read on the forward strand.
TGATACTGAAAATGCATTACAACCTATTATTGAGCAAATGCCTATAATTTTTGCTTGCAACCAAAATTTGGAAACCACTCTTCCAAATCATTCTATTGCCAGAATTGATATTCCTTGTGCAAATGAAGATTCTTGGAGATCTTTTGAGATTCCTTGGCACAAACTACCACAAGATATTTTAGATGATATAACTCAAGGACATCGAAATAAAAAAATAGTTAATGAAATAGTTCGATTAACTATTAACGAAATGCGAGTAATTAAAAAACTTATTTCTCACAAAAGTTTTAAAATTGTTGCTCATAAAATAATATCCAAGTATCCAAAATCTTTTAAAGATATTGATGATGATGGAATTGTATTAGGAGATGGATCACACACTTTGTTCGCTAAAATGCAAGAAAGAAACAATTACCTTAATCGAAGCCACAAACGAAAATTACATGAGTTTGATAATCAGCAACCATTAATAAAAAACAAAAAAAAGGCTTTATCTGCAAGAGCTGGATGTTCTTATTGGGAGCCTGAACCAAGTACAGAATCTAATGAATCGCTGGAAGATAAAATAAACGCAATAAATAATATGGATCAGAATAATATTGACGATGATACATTATTTTCTTTACTTGAATGTACCTATGCGAAGCAAAGAGAATTTTTAAATAATGCAGTTGCTCCACCAAGTATTCTTGATGTCAAACAGAAATGGCCTTCACTATTGAACAGAAAAGTTATGTCATGGCACTTTGAAAAACTTACATCACAAAATTTAAATGATTTGGAAACAGTTCTTAAAAATAAATGTGAGAAAATAATCAACTATGGAAAAATGAAAAAATTGTCATCAATATCAGATAATGCATCTATTACTGATAAATGCATTGAAGCACTCAATGTAGTCTCTAAATACTTCAAAGAAAACTTGAAGATTCTTCTCAATAATTTAGCTGCAAGTATTTTTTATATTATCTATCATTTACTTTTTAAATTTATTTAAATATAAAGATTTGTCTATATAACTTTTCAAATTTTAATAATTCGATAGTGAAGGTAAATTTTTAAATTACTTTTTTTAAAAAAGGTTACACAACAATTTTTTGAATATAATTTTTATGGTATTTTTTAAAAGTTGTAAATAATTAGTATTAATAATAATTACTTTTTTATTTATTGTAAATTTATATACATTTTCAATTAATTAAACCTACATGAACTTGTATTTTCAATAAATATTTTCTGCTTTATAGCTTTTTAACAATTTAATTCAAATGTTAATTGTGACCTGTTTGTTTTGATTTTAGGATAAAAATGATTTGGAAAATATAAAAACACCCAGCCCATGCTTGATTGTAGTTGGTGGTGAGTTATTTTATTTTGTGCATATTATTAGCTACTAATTGTTATTTTTTTTATTTCAAAAGACAGTGATCAGAAAAAATATTATGTTGCTATTGAAAGGCATATAATGGATAATGAAGAACTTTCCTTTTATGAAGCATTAAAACAATGCTATGCTGCATATTATATTTTTAATATGCAGTATCCAATCAAACTTTCGTCAACATTTGAGTTTATGCAACGGTATCTGATGAAAACACATCCCGATCAAGGAACAAAAAGTAAAACTTTTTCAGTTTCTAAGAAAAAAGTGATTACCTTATTGAAACATTTGGCAGACATGGATTAATATTATTATAAGTATTAACATATATTTTTAATCTTATATCAAGTTTTTAATATACAGTGTGTCTGTGTATAAACGAAACGATGGGCTTAAATTTAAATAGAAATGCGGTTGGGGAATTCTCACTAGAGGCCACTTGTATAAAACTTTACCTGAAGTTTAAACCTCGGTTTCTTCTTTTTATTGCCTATGTATTAAAATAAGAAAACCCGAAGCTTAACCTTTGGTTAAAGTCTCGGTTAAAGTTTTATACAAGTGGCCCTTAATCATTTAATGCTGAGAGTGACTATATGTGTGTGTATGTGGGTCTCTTACCATTTAAATTAAAAAGCAGGCCCATCGTCTCGTTGATTCAATTACACGTTGTACTTTGCGTTCAAATTATTTTATTTTTGTATTTTTTGCTTTTGTTGTATTTGGTTCTATGTTTTGTTAAACTTCTTTGTAATATATATATAAACATTTAATAAATATTATATGATATATTATTAAAGCAGTGTTTTATTTATTTTTTACATAGTAATATTAAATTTAAACAAGTAAATATATATAATAAAAATTCCAAAGTAAATGTAAGTATTAATTTTACAATAATATTAAATATTACAGATGAAAATTATTTACATATCAATTTTACGATTTCAGATTGAAATTTGATGTTGAAAATTACCTCTGAATTTTCATTTGTGTTAGGAATTTTACAGGGTATTTTTACACATTCTTTGTAAATATAAACGGTAAATTCACAAAAGAACTTTGTAATTTTAAAATGTAAAATTAACAAATTGTTTAAAAAAACATAAAATTTAATTTTACTTAACGAAATATGGGTAAACGAATTGCCTATGTTTCGTATAGTAAAATTTTTTATCAGTGTAGCTGCAGTGCTAAATAAAGTCTATTATTATTATTAATATGAAGCACAAACTGCATTGAAATTTTTTTTATTGCTAACAATTGCTTAATTCTAATTTAATGAGGTAGATATTTATTTTTTACAATAATTAACAATAAAGAGGCATTAAATTAAAATAAAATATATTTTTCATAAGTATTATGCGGGTATTACACGCATTATGCGTTTTGAAATTCAACGATGTGATGTGATTGGTATATTTACAAACCAATAACTGGAAACTACAAATAATTCAGCTATTCATGTTACTATTTGGAATATTAGAGTAAAAGTTAGAGTAAAAGTTAGAGAGAAAAGTTAGAGTTGAAGCTAATTACACCCATCGTATAGTATTTGTACATGAATCGCGCAGATTTCATTGTCTTCTAGTAGGTTATACCTACCTACAATAATTTTATAATGCATGCCATAAATGTTTCATAATAGTTCCATTAATTTTCCCACATATAACTGGGCATATCTATGTATCTGGGAATATCTATGTAGCATGTAGGTATATGCTGTATAACTCAATATTTTTTTTAGACACAATTTTTAAATTAGCCAAATATCCCAAGTACTTTTAGAAGAAAAGGGCTCGAATAGGAGATTGGCAAAAAATACATTTAATGTGTGTAAAATATATAACAATCAAGGACACAGAATTTTGTGCGCTCCGAAAACAAACTAAAAAACGACTTAGAACTTCGGCAATGATCCCTCTTATTCAATCAGTTCAGTAGAGTCAAGTGCAGGACTATAGAGTATCATCTAAATTTGTGAATATGACGGCTAAAATGAAGGCGGTTTAAAAAGTTGAGTGTTTTGGACCAAATTGTTCGGATTAAAACAGTCCTAGAAAATGAGAATATAACATCACAATCGGAATTAAATTTCGGTGAGTTATGCAATTTTCTTTATTTGCAAATTTCTACATTAAATATAAAATATTCATCCTCTATTATTAAAAGGCATAAAAATAAAAAATTTGTCAAAAATATAAATAGCAGTAATTTATTTAATACTGTTTCATCTCCCGCCCAGAATAATCAAATTGAAAATTCTGTTATTGAAACCGATGCAGGTGTTGATGATGAAATCGCTTTTGAAAGTGCAATTAAAAATGAGTTGGTATCATCGACACCTTTAGCTTCGAATTTAAAGACAGAATCGATAAGCCAATTTGAAGATTCAAGTGTTGATGAAAATAGTACTACCGGATTCAATTCGGAATTTGTTAGTTTCGAGGAATCTAAAAATAAAATAGGTCTTGTGTTGGCCCAATTAATATCACAAGGTTCTGTAAATGAATATAATTTTGTAAAAGTCCGGCCAAATTCCTACAAGATATGTACTATTTTGGAAGGAACAGTACAAGTTTCAAACAAAATTTCAAAAAAATTATCAGATGGCAAATATTTGAAAATAGTTGTAAAACGTAAATTAATTCCACAAATCAACAATGTATGCGACTTTTATTTCAAAAATGTTAATCGTGTAAAACACATGATTAATATATATGGATATTGTTTGCATCCACAATGCAAACTGTTTAAAATACGCATTGATTGTGATGTTGGAATATTTAGATTGTACAGTTCAAATATCAATTTTAATCATTTGGGAAAACTAACTAGGCAGCTTAGGTGTTTGGAACCCGATGTGGTTAAGCGCGATTTAAAATTGAAAAAGCCAATTAAAGTTCGCATTGACCACATAAATAAGCTTAGCCAAAAATTAGTAGAAAGTGGCCAAAATCTTCAAATATTAAAATCAGATTGTGTATACATCAGGAAAGCTCGGCAAGAATTGCAAGCAGAGCTTGACCGTCATAAAAATGATTTTCTTGACATGTATTTTTTGTCGTTGGAGCCTAATAAGCACTATATTAGAGAGTTTACAGCAAAACAGTTTGGAGTGTATTTATATAATGCACAACAAATTGAACTAATTAGATCCGAAACTCGATCCAAAGGTGGTACTATTTTAAGACCAGTTGGGCATTTTGACGCGACCGGTTCAATTGTTAGAATACCAATTCACTGTTCTTCAACTGGTGCAAAGCTAAAGCCACAGACACATGAAAAAAGAGTATTTCTTTACGCTTTGACGATGGCATTAAGTAATGGTAGGATCTGCCCTGCTTTCGAATTTATTAGCGATGCTCATGATCAAAGAGCTATTAGTGGTTGCACAAATTCATTTATGATTGACGTTAAAAGTAAATTCAACAAACAATGCCAGTATTTGATGGAGTGGTCGTAGATTTCTGTTATGCATTGATAGATACGATCATTGAAAATTGGAATCCAAATCCAGTTATTAACTTGAAACAGTATTTAGAATATGCTTTTGGATACACAACGAAAACTGCTGATCCGGCTCATTTCGAAAATTACACTCCGGTTCATATTTTCTGCGCCCATTTAATGAAAATTTTAACACGTCAAGTTAATAAGTGTGTATTAAATCATCAGGCCAAAATCTTTTATAAGCAAGTCGTTGCAGCATTGTTTAATTTGCACGACTTTGAAATTATTTGTAAATGGGCTGAGAGCTTTTTTATTTTAACTGACACAAGTCAAATAATACTTGTGTGCAATCTGCATTAGGGGTAATAACAAACATATGTTTACATTGTGATTTAAACGATATTGACAATGAAATTAATACTGATTTTAAAATGATTGCTAAGAATCCGGAACGTAAAATATAGACGGGCAGTCCATTTTATGAAGCATTCAATAGTATCCAAAATCAAATTAATTCTAACATGTCATTATTGAACGATAACGCCTCTGTAGATAATATGTATTATTGCCCCGATCTAGCAAAAGTCATGTTGGAAAACTTACTTTTACCTTTGTGGACAAATATATTTTCCAAACGCCTTATTAAACGTTTTTGCAATGCACCAGTTGAGAATTAGTTTAATCTGGTAAAGAATTCATTTATGAATTCAGAACGATCTCTAAAATGTGGCCGATTTGTTACCGCAAATCGAAAAAACATGCAGCAATATTAAAAAAGTACAAATTAGGTTTACCTTTGAAAAAAAGGAAACAATTCAATTCTGGTATTAATACAGAAAATGAGCCTACCGAGAATTGGCGTAAGCATCGGCCACCTGTTTTCCAGAAAACAAACATGGCACATATTTTCATATAACTAAAGTAAAAAAAAGGAAAATTGCTCTATCTCAATATGATGACAAACCTGAAATGGTTTCACATCTAATTAAGACTGAACATTCTTATTGTTCCTTATTGAGTCCTTCAAAATTCAAAATTTTGCCGCTCATTGATAATTTGTTTGTTGCTCAGCCTTTGCCTATTGTTGAGTCTTTGATTGTCGCTGATGGGCCTTCTGTTGTTACAAATAAAGTAGCAAAGAACGTTGCACTTCTTAATTCAAAAAACTTTGTTTTGAATAAAGAAGTGGTTTGAATAAAGATTAACTATTTAAAAGACGGGATTCATGATGCAGTTATTATTCTAAAATTTAAAAATGATTATTTAACTCTGCATGATTTCTAATACCGTAATAAATTTGTGTCCAAATTTCTATCTAAATAATGCTAAAATTGATGCCGGAAAACCGTCGTTGATGCTCGCGCACAAAGCTGATGAAATAATCAGGTTCAGCCTGTTTATGTCCGTCGGATTTCTCGATAACTGTGTCAGTTCGAGCTAAACCTGAGTGTGTGGGGCAAACAGTTTTAAAAACGACAGTTTTTGCAGTGGCGTAGTACTTTTGTTTTCTTTATTGTTCTTGTTGAAATGACGGATCTTCGCCAACTTAGCAGAAAGTTTCTATCAAAATTTATAGAACTGTATCGCAGTCTTCCGTGTTTATGGAAAATAAAATCTGGGGAGTACAGTGATCGGATTAAAAAAGACAAAGCATATGAACGGGTATTGGTAAAGTTGAAAGAAGTGGATGCTGATGCAACAAAAGGAGATGTAAAGAAAAGGATCGATTCATTACGTGCAGGCTACCGAGGGGAATTAAAAAAAGTTACCAAATCAAAAACAAGCGGCGCTGCAAGTGAAGACGTTTACGTACCACACTTATGTTATGTTGAAGAGTTATCATTTTTGAGTGACCAAGAAACCACTCGGCCTAGTGTATCCAACCTTGAAGATGACGAGCATAACGGTAATACTACCCAGGAAAACGCTGAGGATTCCCATAATGTAAGTACATATTTTACTAACTTGGGCACTAAATATAATAATAGGTTTGTTCTTCTTGCTACACTTATTACACTTTTACACAAAGTGTACACTTTTGCGTTCTTCTTGGCACATATGACGTCACAGTCGGCCGTTCTTCTTGCTGGTGTAATTACACTCAGTGTAAATATATCTACACTTATTACACGAGCTCTAGAGACGGTGTGCAATATGTTTACGATGTAATTTCAATTGTCAAACGTCAAAGAAAGAAGATAGACGATAGTTAAAAGTAAACATAAAAGTTAAAGCAAATAAAAAGTAAGTACATTCAAGTAAATTTACACAATAAATAATTACTAGGCAAATAAAATATAGAACAATATGGTTTTAATTATGTTTTGCAATAAATTAATTGTTTTGAAAAATTAGATGTATTTAGAAAACATTTCTATAATTATTTCCATCATTTGTTATAGTAATGAGTAGCTGTTCTTATTCGGGGGATCAGTTGAGATTGGCTGCAGTACAGCGAGACGACCACGGCGAAATCATCATTAATGATGAAGGATCAGTGTTATGCGACTCAGGTATGGTAAAAATTGGCAATTAATTTACTTCGACGGTGACATGCAACTTTGCTAATTAAATACTTATGCTTTTACAGATGGATTAAACTTTGAATTCAACGTGACTAACACAAATCCCTCAGTCAGTATCCTTGAATTCTGTTTCAATGGTGAAGCCATATACGTAAATCTTACATCAAATGACATAGCACGAATATGCTCATTCAATAAGGACCGTAAAACAACTGAAACGTTGCAAGATTTTACTAAAAAGAAAGCATACTTTAATTGGTCCGACAATGCTACCAAAATGTTGTTAGATTTATACAAAACGAAAAGGGAGCTAGTCGGCACATACAAAATAAAAACATTGCGATATATGTGGAAAGCAATCGCATGTGAAATGAATGCCAACGATTTTGTGGTGACTGAAGATCAGTGTGAAAACCGCTTGAAAACTTTGGATAGAGGCTTAAAAACCACCATAGCCAACAACAAAAAATCTGGCAGAAGGCGAAAGACGTGTGCCTACCAAGAGTAAGTTAATTTCCTCGTTAATTTCATTTAGAATTACATAAGTAAATACTGTCCATACAAATTGTCACATAGATTTTAAATTTAATTATATTCGAATCTAAATATATGGTGTATTTAATCATAAAGAACTGCTCGAAATAGTGGGTAAGAAGCATAATATCACTCCTCTTGTGATATCGGACAGTGAGCGAGGAAAGATTTTGAGGGTGGACACACAAACAACCCATACGGTTCCACTGAATGACTCTATGTCACTAATGTAAGAGTAGTGATACTTGTACATTATTTTATTAATACATTATACTGTTGTTTAAGCAGAGCCAACACCGTGCCTTTTGCAACACCATCGACTTCTTTTTCTTCAGGGCCTTCTGCAACACCAACTACATCTACTTCGTCTTCTTCAGTGCCTTTTCCAAATACTTTACTATCTCCATCATCATCAGGCAAGCGCAAGGCAATTCCTTTGGGGGAAAATGATGATGATGCAAATAAGAAGCCGAGGTCATTCAGTGCGGCTAGGTCGTGCCAACTAGCCATTGAGAATATGACGACTGATATCCGGTAACAGCATTGTCAGCGAGCGAAAGACAAACAGGCTCTTTTGTTGTTGCAAAAAGAGCACCAGGACAAGATCTTGCAGCAACAAATTATTGCTAATAGTCATCGGGAGACTAAAAATAAATTATTGGCTGAATTGGTGCAATTGTTAAAAAAGCCCAATCAAGACAACTCGACCAATACTTAGTATTAACCATCATACTGCCGTAGGATTAGAAAAGAAAATGTTGACTTTTTTTTGACTGAAAATATTTTATTACATTATATATTTTATTATTTTTATTAAACTTTTATAACAATATATTAAAAAACATATTTGACTTTGAGTTTTATTTATTTAATTTAATTAGTTCAATCATTTCATAATTGGTAATCTGATACTGTAATATTAAATTTACCGGACTCAAATTAGCCCTAGTAACAAGGTTATACCGGATAGTATGAAATAAATACATTTTATTACATATTACATTATAAAAAAAAATTGATTTAATTTGCATCTTGCATGGCAAATTGACGGCATAATTCATCTCGAACGTCGCGACCTATTTGATTATCTTGTATTATTACATCGTTATTTGCATCTTCCATTATCCTAGCCTCAGGATCAGGGCCATCATCATCGTAGGGAGGTTCAAATATATCTATATCATTGGCGTTTGCCAAATTATGAAGTACGCAGCAAGCGTGTATCACGTCAACCATACGAATAATGTTTCTCAGCTTAAGTGGGGCGGTCGGAAAGCAACGCTAACTAGATGTCGCTACATTACCATTTTATTTCATACTTGTTAGCTAAAACACGCAAAAAGTTATGAATTACAATATATTTTTCAAAAAACAATTAACAACCCAAGCTTATGTATTATTATGTTTATCAAATTGTGCCTTGGTTAATTATTTATTAAATTTTGAAGTTTAAAATTTTTTCTATTGATTTTTCACAACTCGTGTTAACAGAAGCCCAAACAAGTATGTCAAAATCTATCTCTAAAAGTTCAAAGCATATTTTGCAGTAATTTGACTAAAAAGTATGAATCAAATGTGAAATGGTGCAAACTGTAAAAATTTTAAATGACATTTAGTGCCATGTTAAATGCCGTTTAGTTCGGTAAGCTAATCACAGATGGCTTCTAATCAATATAATACCGTACAATATTGTGTTTTCCTACAATCGCATATAAAAGTAGGCCTTTATGCTTTCATTTGACAACGAAAAGTGGGCGTTTTCCGAGAAGTTGTCACTTTCTCGCTCTAGATCTTTTTGCTGACTTTCTCGCTCGCTAAATCAAAACAATGCAGTAAAACAATAGTTTTTGTTTTTAGAAATTAGCGTTTCTTGGTTACCGATGATATAATCACATTTTTATTTGTCGTCAAAATATTAATTTTACATTTTTGCAAGAAAAATTTAATTTAAAATCGATTGTAGGAAAAATCTTGTGTGTATTTCGAGCGCAAAGTGTTTTTGTCGCTCTCGCCAGATTGTCGTGCTCCGCTATCGCGTCGCACGACAACATTCTGGCTCGCGCGACAAAGTATCACTTTGCGCTCTTAATACACAAATAGCAATTATGCACCTAGGCACACTGAGTAACGAGTGTAACTCTATCCTTTTTCGATTAGGTATAAAACAAAGAATAGAGATGTACTATTATTATGCAGAAGCATATATGTATTTTTTGTTGCGATTGTAATATGCTGAAAATGTTAGAAGGCAGATTTCTTTGGGTTAATTAATTTTCCCCAACAGAAACCGCTTTTATAAAAATAAATGTGTACACAGCGCATTCTAGAAGAAATCGTTTGAAGTAGCTCCGGACAACCATCTTCTTTACCCACTTGTTCTAAATGGGCGTAACCCAACGCTCGTCTTAAAATAGTACAATTGACGAAACCGTTGTTTTAAACAACCAAAAGCATTCTCAATAATAGCACGACACGAACTTAATCTCTGGTTGAACTTACGTTGAGCACGTGTCAATCGACCATTATCTCGATAAGGTACCAATAAATGCGGTAAGCAAGGATAAGCACTATCGCCAAGTATGTAATTTCCTTCTGCAAAGCAAAAAAAATATTTTATGTACAAAGTGTGACATAAAGTACGTACCCTCACAAAGCGCGTTTAGTGAGTCCGATAATGATGATTCCCGAAAAACTCTGGCATCATGAACTGATCCAGGATAACCGATGCATACACTAAAAAATTTCATTTCATGATCACTGCACCCTGCATTTGAAGTGAAAAAAATTGTTTTCGATTTATGTACGAATCTTTATCTTATGAAGGCTTATCAATTCGAATGTGCGCTCCATCTACTGCACCTAAAAATAATATTCAACAATTTTCATAATACTCTTGAGAAAATCAAAGAATTTTATAAACTATAGTCAGTATAAACACAAAACATTATTACCAATCACACCAGGAAATCGTTTCCGTTGCAGATAATGATGCTTGCTAATTTTCTTCTCGTGCAAATTTGGATACCTGATAATTGTTGGAGACATCGATAACAAAAATGTAGCTACCCTTGATATAATGTTATGCAAAGCACTCAAAGTGATCCCAAATCTATCTGCCACATCTCGAGGCATCCAAGAGGCTGTTTGATGTCCTACAAACCAAAGAAAACTCAAAATATGTTTCTCCGGAGTTATAGGTTCGTATCCAGCATGCACTGTAAACATCAATTATAAAATTATTCGAATTATATATAAAAATTAATTGTGAAACACAAACATTGCAATGATGTGAAAATCAGTGAATATTCGAAACGGGCAATCAATTCATATGCAATTATTCGTGATAAACGAAAATGCATGATAAAATCTATTTCGCTATATATGCCCACTGTTTGCTCAACATAATTTAGAACTTTCACCCGCTCGATGCGTTGTATGCCGTCCAGTAAAACGTCTAGAATTTGCACTGCGGCAGCATCTATAAATAAAAATAATTGTAATTTGTTTTGTTACTTGAATAAATTTCATATTTGTTAATTTGCATTACCTTCACCATCTTCATCGCTAGAGAAATCTATAGGCATTAAAATAGGTTCGGGTTCGTCTTCTTCAGAAGATTCGAAAAATTCGAGCACTTCAGCAATTCGATTCATTATTACAACGTACAAAAGGTATTTCTGGCAGAAATTGTGTAACAACAGTTCGCCCAAATAACAACTGTTTATTTAGAGCATATAACTAATACTTCTTATGATTTAGAGCAGCTTAGATTTAGAGGTTATAAAGAACTGACAGTTTCGCCAATTAGTGTAATTTTTACACTTTAGCGTTCTGGTTACTCGACTCGCGAGCACTCTGTTGGCGTTTAATTAACTAAAATTAAATTACACTGTCTACACTTTTAGTGTAATAAGTGTAGCAAGAAGAACAAACCAAATAGGTGTAAATAAAAGGCGTTTATTATAATTATTTTTATTTTGTTCAAAATTGGTATCGGGGACAACAGTTTGAAATTAGACAAAGTTTTCTTGCCACCGATCCTTCACGAGTAAAATAATTCATGAATTTTTCGCGGACTATGCTTGCTTCTGCTGATGCATGTCTCTGTGAACCATTTTGTAAATCAAGCAATGTATTTGGTTCTGGTCTCAAACCAAGTTGTATACTACCAGTCTCTAAATCTTCAACATCAAAGCACGTAGCAGGTGTATAATAATCTCGAAGATTTTTTCTCAGAAAATTGTACAACACAATTGAAAATTAAAGTACAACATGCCATGATAACTTTATCAATATTTTCCAATTTCAAATTAATAGCCGTATGAAATATACGGAATCTTGCAGCCAATATCCCAAATACATTTTCTATCATTCGACGACTTCTCGATAGTCTGTAGTTAAATATTCTTTTGTTATTGTCTAGTTGTTTTCGGTTGAAAGGTTTTAAAAAATCGCTTCTTAAAGCAAAAGCTTCATCGCCAACAAAGACAAACGGTAAAATTGTATCAGTATTATTTATTTTCGAAGGTGCAGGTAACTTCAGAGTCCCATTTTTTAATATTTCATAAAACACAGTATCGTCTATTACTTCTCCGTCAGATACCCGACCATTACTTTCAAAGTTACATAATATAAATTCGTAGTTGGCGTTGCAAATGGCCATCAGAACGAGACTGTGTGGCCCCTTATAATTATAATAATAGAAACCACTATTTTTTGGTGGAATAATTTGTATATGCTTTCCGTCCACCGTGCCTAAACAATGTGGCAAATTCCATTTGTCATTAAAATGTTTTGCAATATGTTTCCATTCTTCTTCTGTTTTGGGAAACTGCATATTCTGTACGTTCGTTTTCGTTTTGTTTTAATTGTTTTATTGTAAAAAGACAGAGAGAGATAGATTTTTTGCTTTAACATTCTTAGTTTCGAGAAGCGGCGAATTTTGTGTTTTTGCACTGTTTTTGGCGTTCGAGCGTTCACGATCGTGGCCAGCGGAGCCGCTCTCCCGCTTCGACCGTTAACGTTCCGCAGTTCGCTTTTGCTATTCGAATACGCGCCGTATTACTCGCAACTCTTTTCGCTTTTTTGTAATTCGTTACATATACCACGAGGCTACCTTTTTCCATTAAAATTTCCTTTATTCATTCTTTCGCTTTTCCTTCCTGCTTCGCTTTTCGCATCCTGCTTCGCTTTTCGTCTTTTGTACCACCAGGACGAGGATCACCATCTTCGAACTCAACGACAACAGCCACCGAACCAAAGGTAAGTGCATTTTCGCTGTTCGCCGTTTTCTCTCTTTTGCTTATTTTAATTTGGTGCGAAACCGATTGAACTTCGCATTAACATTTTGGTCCTTCGAGCAGGATTTTCCGGTACTGGCAGTTCTATGGTTTTCGTACCATTTTTCTCTCTCTCCGTCGATTTTTAATTGAATTAATTGTTTTCGCTTGACTTTATCAAAAGTACATTTTGTTTCGGTTGTTTTACGCATTTATTCTGGTGCCGGTTTTTTGCGTCGCTTTAGCAGTTTTTTGTCGCTCGCACTGTATGTCGGTTTCTGACCTTGATCTATTTCGTCGATTTTTGCCTAGAATTTATTTCTGTCTCTTTCGGTTTTTTAACTGTCTCTCTCGTTGAGTTAAAAACTCGCTTTCGTTCTTAGACTTTCAATTTATTTTTTTGTGTCGACTTGTTGATTACTATGGCCGCCGTCGCTGCTAAATTGAAACAAGCGATTGCGCTTCGTGAAGATGTCATCTCGCGTTTATCGGAGCTAAGACGCGCTGCGGAACAAGCCCACAGCGAGGAAGAATCGTATGAATTTGTGTACCTTGAGTTCAAAACCAGATATGTTCACATCGACGGTATGTTTGACGAGTTTACTCAACTCCAGGGGACCATTTTGACTGCGATGGCTACCATCAAGGGCGCCGATTTGAAGGAACAAATGAAAGTTCGGGAATTGTTTTAAGATTCGTACTATCGAATTAAGGCCGTGTATAGTGATTTATTTGACGGGATTTCGGCCCAAGTGACTACGCCAGAGGGTACGTTGGCTAAGAGTCAGGTGAGGCTGCCGCGCTTAGAGTTACCTAAGTTTAATGGGGATCTCCGTAAATGGAAACCTTTTGTCGATATGTATACCGCTACTATTCATGAAAACGCCGCGCTGTCAAATGTCGAAAAATTCAATTTCCTAACTTCATGTCTCGAAGATGCTCCATTGTCGTTGGTGGAATGCATTCCCAAATCGCACGATAATTATCCGATCGCGTTTGATACCCTGTTGAAAAGATTTGACAATAAACGTTTATTAGCTTCGTCACATTGGAAAGCCATAGATAGCGCACCAACTCTTTCGAATTGCCAGGCTTCCGCTCAGTCGCTTCGTGCGCTTATAAATATTTTTTTGGAGAACTTAGCAGCTCTGAAAAATCTCGGTTTTGCTTGCGATCAATGGGACTTTATCATGTTCCAAATGTTGATAAAACGTCTTGACACAGAAAGTATGACACGTTTCGAACTCACAATTGGTTCTACTGTTAGTTCTTCGGAAATGCCGACGTTTGCTTCGCTCATGGCCTTCGTCTCACAACAATGCAGCGCACTTGAGAATGTGAATGATGCCGCTACACCTTCGATTCGCAAACCTTCTAATGTGGTTCGCAACGTTTCTTCTTCGGTTTCTCGTTCCGTTTTGCCTAAACGCGGTTCTTCGTTTTTCGTGAAAACTAACAATTCTTGTTCGCTTTGTAATTCCGATCATTTAGTCTACAAGTGCAATGCATTCCTTGCCAAAACTCCGCAAGATCGCTATAGTGTGGCCAAACAGCAGAAGTGGTGTTTGAATTGTTTAGGGTCAAAACATCAATCAAAAGACTGTAAGTCTACGTCTGGATGTCGGATATGTTCGCAACGACATCACACGTTGTTGCATTTCCAGACCGATCGACCTGATATTTCGGTTCCTTCCACTAGTTCCGCGCCGTCTTCGGACCATCCTTCGAATTCTCATCAGGTTACTTCGTTTACTACGATGATTCCTGCCAAGTCTGCAGTTTTGTTGTCGACCGCTGTTGTCGAATTACGAAATTCTAACGGAGTCTTTGAGCCTGTGCGTGTACTATTGGATAATGCTAGTCAGGCAAACTTCATTTCCGAAAGTTGCGTTTCTCGTTTAGGTCTATCGAAATATTCGCTATCGTTTTGCATCAGTGGATTAGATCAAATGAGTTCCAAATCTTCGTCTGGCGTAACTTGTACTTATCGCTCTCGGTATGCGCCGCGTCGGGAATGTTGTCTAGAGGCCGTTGTTATTCCCAAGATTTGTGGGGATATGCCCAATATGTCGTTTTCTCCGCCGCCGTGGCCGCATCTGTCAAATATTAACCTAGCTGATCCTGAGTATCACGTTTCACAAAGCATCGACATGTTGGTGCATATTATCGCGGGCATATTGTCATTTAGTTCGACTACGGTCGGCTACCGAGTCACAGTTTACTTCGGCTAATATGCGCGTGGCTCTACCCTATGTTCTTATACCAAGACTAACACTGCAGTTGACCCTGTGACAACACTGTGGCAACATCATTTTCATTTTCATCTGTTAGTAAGTAAGTAAGAATTAATAATTTTTAATATTTTTAATATGATTTTTAATAATAATTTTTAATAATTTTTATATGAATTAATATTTTTAATATTTTTTATTTTTAATATTTTTAATTTAGTATGGACGTAAACGTTCCTCCGGGCGAGGAAGTACCACCACCAGCCCAACCACCACCACCACCACCAGCCCAACCACCACCACCACCACCAGCCCAAACACCACCACCACCACCACCTCCAATGGGGGCACTGGGGGCAGCAGTGCCGCTGCGCACTCTTCTGTTGCGGGAGAAGAACCGCCGACAGCGCCGTCGCCGTCGGGAGGTTCGGCGAGGCGCTGCGGCGGCATTGGCGGCGGCTCCGTTGGTGGCCCCTGCGGCAGCTGGGCCAGCGGCGGCGGCGGCAGCGGCCGCAAGAGCATCAGCAGAGGATGTGCATATTCAACAGAGGAGGGCCAGAAACCGCCGACAGCGCCTTCGCCGTGCGGCAATTCGGCGAGGTGCTGCGGCGGCATTTGCGGCAGGTGAAACGGCGCCTCCTACAGTGGGGGCTCGAGCGGCGGCGGCTCCATCAGTGATAGCTCCTCCTCCGGTGGCGGCTGTGCCAGCGGCGGCGGGAGCATCACCTGCGTTTATATTTTACGTGAATATAAACCATTATCATAATGTTTAATTATGATAATGGTTTAACATTTGTGACCGTTTAATTTTATGAATATAATATAGCTATAATAAAAAATTTAATTTGCATCATTGCTTTTTTTTTAATCTCCCGCTTGCGCCAACTGATAAGTCGTATAAACATTCGTTTATTAGTTAATTTGGTAAGTACATTTATTATATACATATATTGCATTATAATTATTCCATTGTGTAAACTTGTAGATTTTTAGGGTAACAAATGTGTATTCTTCCCAAAGTTCCCACCGGATCGTCAAAGCCTTCTTTCTTCTCTAGTTTTCTCTAGTTTTCTCTTATTTTAATGGTGTTAATGTAAACACCACTTATGACGGCGCCAGGGCAGCGAGCAGGTCCTCAAATGTATGCAGATGCTAACAATTGATTTAAATAAATTTCTAGCTCTGAAGAAGGCCACAATTGTGACCGAAACGTTAGCCTATTAATAATTGTTTCGTTTTATTTTGTCCAATACCCATAAACCTAAATGTGTTATTCTGTGGTTACTGGTTCTTCGTTCAATTGATTTTTGCAAATAAATTGTAAATTTTGTAGATTATTGGTGCAACTGACTCACAAAAATTGAAGGGCACCGTTCACCAAAATAAGCGGGCGCTGCTGTAAAGAATAGTACGGTGCAAACGTCGTGATTTGCCATCAAAAAAATGTTGAATTTTTATGCGTATGCGTTTTGAAATTCAACGATTTGGTGTGATTGGTATATTTTCAAACCAATAACTAGAAAAAACCAATAATTCAGCTATTCATGTTACTATTAGGAATATTAGAGTAAAAGTTAAAGCTAATTACACCCATCGTATAGTATTTGTAAATGAATCGCGCAGATGTTAGTGTGTAAAATATATATATAACTTCGGCAGTGATCTCTCTTATTCAATCAGTTCAGTCGAGTCCAGTGCGTGACTAGAGTATCATATAAATTTGTGAATATGACGGCTAAAATGATTGCGGGTAGGCGGTTTAAAAAGTTGAGTGTTTTGGATCAAATTGTTCGGATTAAAGCAGTCCTAGAAAATGAAAATATAACAACACAATCGGAATTAAATTTCGGTGAGTTATGCAATTTTCTTAATTTGCAAATTTCGGCATTAAATATAAAATATTTATCGACTATTTTTAAAAGGCACAAGAATAAAATTTTTCTAAAAAATATAAATAGCAGTAATTTATTTCATAATGTTTCATCTCCCGCCCATCAGGATAATCAAATTGAAAATTCTGTTATTCAAACCGATGCAGGTGTTGATGATGAAATCGCTTTTGAAAGTGCGATTGAAAATGAGTTGGTATCATCGACACCTTTAGCTTCGATTTTAAAAACAGAATCGATAAGCCAATTTGAAGATTCAAGTGTTGACGGAAATAGTACTACCGGATTCAATTCGGAATTTGTTAGTTTCGAGGAAACTAAAAATAAAAGTCTTGTGCTGGGTAGTAGTATTGTAGAGGGTTTGTGTTATACAAAACCTGACAAAAAAACGCCCAATTAATACCACAAGGTTCTGTAAATGAATATAATTTTGTAAAAGATATGTACTGTTTTGGAAGGAACAGTACAAGTTTCAAACGAAATTTCAAAAAAATTATCAGATAGCAAATATTTGAAAATAGTTGTAAAACGTAAATTAATTCCACAAATCAACAATGTATGCGACTTTTATTTCAAAAATGTTAATCGTGTAAAACACATGATTAATATATATGAATATTGTTTGCATCCACAATGCAAACTGTTTAAAATACGCATTGATTGTGATGTTGGAATATTTAGATTGTTCAGTTCAAACTAATTATGAATAGGTAGGCTAGCGTGAATAGGTATTACGTGACCACCACTCGCCAGAACCCAATCATAAGTCGTTTTATTCAATCATGATTGCTTGAATCACAAACGATAAAAAAAGCAGCTATATAATGTGATAAGACTATCTATTCTTTATCTATTCCATGGCTTCGACGAAATTGCGCCCAAAATGCGTCTCGCTCGGCCTTCGGTCTAACTGCAATATAAAACTAGAGGCATACCATACATACAATAAGGATCATATGGCAAACAATGCATTTATCTTTTTTGAGACTATTTGTTATTCGTTATTATTGTTAACAATCAAATTATCTTCAATTATTTTAAACTAATATAAACGAAATCGGCATTTTATTGTTATTAATATTATTGTTGTCAAATTTATTTGATATGCTATAAAAATATCGAGAAAAATATATTGATTGCAATTTGTTGCAATTAAATAATTGCAGTAACAAAAAAATTAATTTAAAATATGTGGTAACATAATTTTAATTCAAACGAAACAACTGCATTAAAAATATGTCAAATTAAAAATATGTTGCAACATATTTTAGCGAATTAAAAAGATGCTGCGAGGCACATTTTTAATTCAAGAAATAAACTGAATATATATATTTTTTTGTGCAACCGTTCTAAAATGTTAGTAATTACAGACTCCATAGCGACCGCGAAATTCGATTTCGTGTCCGCTGTCATTAGAAGCGGACGCCAAAATTTTTCGCGTACTGCATCTGTCATTTCGCGTCCTGCAAAATAAACGTCATTAAATGCATCATAAGTTTTTTGGTATTGTCTCTTAGACTTCTCCGGCACTAAATTTTTAATTGCAGAAGCTGCAATATCTTTTAATTCTGGAGGAGTACAAGAAACATCACTATCGCTCTCCATTTTACTTTTAAATGACATAATTGCAACATTTGTTTGTTCAAAATCAAGTTACGTTTTCTCTTTCCCGATCCATTTCCATAGTTACGAAAACATACTATGGAACTAGATTATACGATAAAAAAACCAAACACCATAATTACCAAAAATTTATTGCGTATTTATTAATATTTGTAATGCGGTTGCACAAAAAATGTTGTGTATATCTCGTCTGCGAAATGTGTTTAACGTCCTCCAGATTTTTTAGCCTCGGCTGACGCCTCGGCTAAAAAACATATCTCTCGGACGTTAAACAGTCATTTCGCAGCCTAGATATACAAATAACTATTAAATGCGAATTAGAAATAACATAATATATCAATTAGGGTCTTTTATATTGACTCGAATAGACAATAATCCTCATACGATCTATGGTTTTGTTGTAATTCCCACATTGACGTATAAATCAACAGGATCCTTATATAGTGTTGGAACAGTGAACTGGTTTCAAGATTCTTATACACACCACTTAGCTCTAGCAAACATTATTGCCACAAGCTTGGATTCCAACACTTTTTGGTACCCTGATCCAACAGAGTGTATAATAGAAAGTTTTTATGCAATCTGCCCCCAGAGAGTTTCAACTACTTCTGTAGACAATTGCGTTACAGATCTAATAAACTTTAATGACTCTAGATCGTGCATAATATATTCAAAGAAGAAACATGAGGCGGATAAACCGGAGTTTATACAGATGAGATCAGGGCTGCTAATCGGAGCCGGAAATATTGATATTACAGTACACAGCAAAGATTTTGGTGGATCTGTAAATAAGATTTACAGATCCACCAAATTTATAATAATTAATTTATAATTAATTTATTTATCAATTTTTTTCATCGACTATTAATTATACTTCTTTTATTTCTTTTATTTCTTGTAATAATAATAACGTGTAATTTTATATATTAGTTACTTTTAAAGTATTGATTAAAATAAAATTTTAGATAGATGCATAAAAAAAGAAATAACATAATTAAAAAGGAAGAGCAAGATTTTTCTGAGCATAAACACTGCTTATGTTAAAAAATAATTACATTCTTAATTCTTCGATAATGGATACGATGTAGTATTGAAAATATTGTAATAATATTCCACGGACTAATCAATTCTAAAAGAAAATAAACTGTAAGTGTTTAGTATTTAGGAAAGTGCATATCAGCATTTCCCTTGTATTAAAACTAAGCTGAATATAAAAGAATCAGTTATTGAGTTAGTCGATACAAGTCTGACTCTGTGTACAGACTTAATAAATATTATTCAAACTGCTACAATTTGTTTTTGTTAATTCCATAAATTAAAAAATTAAATTAAAAAATTATGAAAATTTATTAAAATATTATAAATTGGGAATAAGTTGGCCTCGATAGTTGGCCTCGAGCTAAATCACCAGCTGCCTTATTCAACCAATAGTTTCGACTATATATTATGTGTTGATGAAATGAAGGCGTGTTCTTTTTACGACTACAAATGGTTCTACATACTACATTTAAGAGGCCCCCGTTTTCCTGGTATTACACGCCCATATGTATATTAATCACGCCCTATTATAAGTTTAATTCTGCAGGCAATCCTATGCCGATTTGCATATGATTTAAATTAAATATAAAACAGGAAATTAGGAATATTCTGACAATTTCATAAAATACTATACTATTTACAGTAATTATCTTATCTAAAATTATAGAGAAATCTGTGAGGAAAAGCCAGGGTTCGTGGTTTTTGCTGTAGGAAGTCGCAACTCGCTTAAAACGCAACTTTCGCAATCAGTCGAGTCAAGCACGCGACTACAGTAGTACGATTCTATATCTCGCGAATATCTCTGTTTGAAAATATATAACTAAAATGCGTTTTTTGGGTGTAATTGTTTAAAAGGAGGAGTGTTGCAAATCAAATTGTTCGCATACAACAAGTGATACAAGATGAATGCATTTCAAATTCGGATTTAAAACCTGTTTCTGTAAATAATGAAACATACCGTAAGTTTTGCACATCTTTTAATTTAGCATTTAATTCAACCAATGTCAAATTCTTATATAATATAATGAAAAGGCACGAAGGTGAAATAATTTTTGT
Source organism: Cryptophagus acutangulus (assembly GCA_963556235.1). Classification (NCBI taxonomy): domain Eukaryota; kingdom Metazoa; phylum Arthropoda; class Insecta; order Coleoptera; family Cryptophagidae; genus Cryptophagus; species Cryptophagus acutangulus. The sequence continues at coordinate 2,498,864 of OY744569.1, forward strand.
AGAGAAAAATACTAGCAGTAGAAATATCGAAAATGTTGATTCCTCGGTTAAATCAAATTCAATTGAATGTGTTGATGAAATGCCGGTAATGCAAAACAAATCTGATGAGGAAACCCAAAGTCTTTCTATTGATAAAACTAACGGTTGTGATTTTGATGAAATTGGTTTTGAAACCGTGATTGAAAACAGCGCGATTGAATATAAACCTTCATCAACCCCCGTTTGTTTAAATTCAGAAATGATTTCTAGCTCGGAAAGCTTAAATGATAGTTTGCAACCGAATTCGCAATTTATTAGTTATGAGGCATCTAAAAGTGCAAACTTGTTGTTGGGTAGTAGTATCGCAGGTTCCTGTTATACAAATGTTGATAAAAACATTAAATTATTACCTCTAGGTTGTATTAATGAAAACAATTTTGTGAAACTTCGGGCCAATTCCTATAAAGATTGTAAATTTTTAGAAGGAAGAGTTGATATTTTGCCAGATCTTACAAGTAATTTAACAGATCCAAAATACTTGAAAATTGCTGTTAAACGGAAACTAATTCCATTGATTAATAATGTTTGCGATTTTTATTTTAAAAATGTTAATCGAGTAAAAAATATTATTACTGTATATGGATATTGTTTACATCCACAATGTAAGTTATTTAAAGTACGTATCGATTGCAATAATGGAGTGCTTAATTTATTGAGTTCTAATAAGAACTATAATCATTTAGGAAAACTTACTAGACAGCTTAGGTGTATAGAACGCGATGTGGTTAAGCGCGACTTAAAAGTGAAAAAACCACTTAAAGTTCGAATTAACCACATTCTAAAACTTAACCGAAATTTAGTAAAAACTGGTAAAAATCTTCAGATTTTAAAATCAGATAACGTTTACCGAAAAGCTCGGCAAAAAGTACAAGCCAAGCATGACCGTGATAGAAATGATTTTATTGATTTATATTTGATGACATGCGAGCCTAATAAGGACTATATTCAAGAATGCACAACACGAAAATTTGGAGTGTATTTATATAATTCACAACAAATTGAATTAATAAAATGCGAAACTACTAAGCTTTTTAAACCAATTTTACATTTTGACGCGACAGGTTCGTTGATCAGAAAGCCGGTGCACTGCACATCAGCTGGTGCCAAGTTAATGCCGCCGACAGCTCAAAAGAGAGTTTTTTACTATGCTGGTGTATTACAATTAACAAATAGTAGAATCTGCCCTGTTTTTGAATTCATTAGTGATACCCATAATTTACAAGCTATTAGTGGTTTTCTAAATCATGTAATGACGGATATCAAACGTAAAGATAGCCAGAAATGGCCAGCATTTGATGGAGTCGTTGTAGACTTTAGCTATGCATTAATAAATTCATTTGTTCAAAATTGGAACGGATGTCGTGACTTGAAAGAGTATTTAGAATATGCTTTCGGTTACATAACCAAAAATACTGATGCAGCTAGATTCGAACGATTTACTCCAATTCATATTTGCTGCTGTCACATGATGAAGATACTAATGCGACAAGTAAATAAGTTTGTACTTAATCAAAAAGCTAAAATATTTTATAAGCAAGTAGTTTCCGCATTGTTTAATATGCACGATTTTAATATGATTTGTAAATGGGCAGAGAACTTTTTTATTTTAACCGGCAGTAAACATAATAATAATTCTGTGCAATCTGCATTAAGGGAAATAAGAAATATATGTCTACATCTGGATGATATCGACAATGAAATTGATGTTAATTTTGCGATGATATACGAGAATCCACATAAAATAAAGGCGTTGCTTGTGGGCAATCCTTTTCATGAGACTTTCAATACTATCCATAAAAACATAAATTTCAATAAGATGTCAAAGAACACACCAGAAGATAATATTTATTATAGCCCAGATTATGCAAAAGTTATGTTAGTCGAGTATTTGCCACTTTTGCCGTTGTGGACAAATGTGTTTTCTAAACGTTTTAATAAACGTTTTAGTAATGCCCCAGTTGAAAACTGGTTCAATATTGTTAAAAATTCTCTTGTGGAAACAGATCGATCTTCTAAATGTAGCCGATTTATTCGCGATTTGCGAGAACCTATAGCTGCTATATTAAAGGAGTACGATTTAAAATTACCTCCACAGAAAAAGAAACGATTTAATTCAGCATTTAATTATGATAATGAACCAACTGAAGATTGGCAGAAGCCTAAACCACCTGTTTTTCCACAAAACAGACATGGCACATATTTTGATATGACGCAGTTAAAAACGATGAAAACACATAAAGATCAGTATAAAACTGAACGGCTTGAATTAAATAAAATTCTGACTAAACATTCCTATTCATCTTTGAGTCCTTCAAATAGTAATATAGAAGAATTTCTAGCAGATGACCCTTTGCCTTTAGCCGCTTTAGCTCAGCCTTTTGTGGTTACAGATAAAGCAGCAATAAAGCCTGCAATTATTAATGCTAAAAACTTTGTTTTAAATAAAAATTATTATTTAAAAGACGGGAATAATGATAGGGCTGTTACATTAAAGTTTAAAAATGATTATTTGACTCTGCATGACCTAGATTGTTTGTCCAATGTAGACCGTAATAACAAACAGGATTCGTGGATTCCTAACACTATTATAGATTTGTGTTTAAATTTTTATTTGAATGATACTAAAAGTAAAAATTTTAATCTTTTAACATCTAATAGCAGTTCGCAAATATTCACATTGAACATGAAAAATGATAATCGCTTTCAATCATTCAAATTTCAAGATAAAACGATTATGCCACTTCTTGTAAACAGTAATCATTGGTGTTTAATTTTTATTGATTTTGTGCAAGCAACATTCTCTTATATTGATCCCATGTATGCCGATGATAACGATAACGTGAGATCAGTGCAAAAACATTTGGAAAAATTTGAGACATTTGCTGCGAAGTACAATAATATTTGTAAATGCTCTATTCCTGAGAAATACAATATACTAAATTTTAAACATCAAAAACAAATTGATCAACACAATTGTGGCACTATCATTTTACAAATTGCGCAAAAATTGATAAAAAATAAAAGTGATCTTTTAGAGACTGAAAAACCAGAAATATTCAGAAGAGCTATATTAGAATTGCTTTTAAATAAGAGTGTTAAATTAGACAATAATATTTGCTTTAAATGCCAGTCAAAAAATCCCCCTTTTAAAAATTTGGACAAAGTTTTGTGGGTTCAATGTGAATTTTGCACTCGATGGCACCATACAGCTTGTGTGTATAAATCAAAAGATCAAATAAAACAAAATCAAACCAAATTAGACAAAACGGAAATACATGAAATTGAACAGATACAAAATGAGTATGATACATCTCGATTTTTTTACTGCTTTCTATGCTACAATTATTTCAAGTGTTAAAATGCGAACAATTTGAGAACAACAACATTTATTGACTTTCGCCATCAAAATACACATTTCTGCAATGTTTTCAATCAAGTGGTGAGTATAGTTTGTATTTGTATTATCCTGAAGTTAATTGCTAACTCGCTTTCAAGCTAAACGGGAAAATGTCCGTATGCAAGGGAGTGGAGTTTTAACGGGTATTACCCCGTACTATAATAATTGTACGGGGTCGAGTCCCGTACAACGTGCGTAAAAGCATTTCTCCACTTCCTGAAAGCTGCGTTAAAATTGGTCTCCGCAACGAGCTGAGCAAAATAACAATAACACGATAGCACAAAAATTAATGTTTTAAGAAATGAAATAATAATGGTAGTGGTATTCGTGTAATTTCTATTGAAGCTCAGCTCAGTGAAAAGAGGTAATTAGCACGCAGCCTTTTAAAAAAAAAAATAAAAAAAGAAAATAGGGTATACTATGGCAAGCCGTTTTACTTTAAATAGTAAAATAAATTTTACCATTTGATACGCTATAATATAGCCATTACCATTTGATACGCTATAATATTATTTTTGTTTGGAATTAAATTATTTCAGTAACAAAAAAATTATTTCCAAATATATGAGTTAACATAATTTTATTTAAAACAAAAAATATGAATTTTAAATATGTTAAATTAAATTCTTTTTTTTAATCTCCTGCAATTTTTTTTTAATACTGTGCGACTCAATAGGTGGCGCTAAAACATGGCGCGAAAACAGTAACATTCAAAAATGAAACTACTTATTGAAATCTACTAAACATTGCATTACATTTCATTAATTATCTGAATTATGCCAAATGTTTGCTCAGTTGACCAATTTGTCCAGCAATAGTCTTTTGTAGGCGGGCACTGTTAAAAAAATTAACATTGCATCATATTTAAATAGTGTTCCAAATTTGTAGAGAAGCTTTTCTAATAAAATTAATACCATTGTATTCTATATTTAAATATTTAATTAGGAATCGACTGATATATACCTCATAATGGTTCAGTTAATTAAAATCTCTAGAAATAGATGAATTTATCAAAGAAAATGTAGTTAGATTGACAGTAGTCCTAATGCCACTTGTAATTGTTGCAAAAAAGCCTACTCAAAATGTGAACTTAGCAATAACGGATACCGGATGGTTGCATACATTCATTAATTGCTCGCTTAAAAAAGAGCAAACTTTCTTGTGAAACATTGCATCATATTTAATTAATTTTCTCAATTAACTGCCGACACATTTTAATGAAATTTTTACCATATATTCCTCATTTAATTCCGAATCGAATGGTGTATGTGAAAAGTTTGCTCAGTTAAGGAAATCGTCTAGCAATAGACTTTTGTTGGTAGGGGCGCGTTAAAATAATAAACATTGCATCATATTTAATTAATTTTCTCAATTATCAGCCGACACATTTTAATGAAATTTTTACCATATATTCATCATTTAATTCCGAATCGAATGATATACAACACTACGTAGTTCAAGTTGCCAAAATGTCTAAGAATAAACTTTTTTCGCTGGACAAACCCGAATCATTTCCATGTCACAACTGTCAAACATTGCATCACATATAATTAATTATCTCAATTACCTGCCGTCACTTTTTAATGAAATTAACACCACATATTCTTCATTTAATGATAAATCGAACCATATATACCAAATATGTGCTCAGTGAACATGAAGCCTAAAAGAGCACGTTAATTTTTTTGTGTGGTCATATTGTAAGGAAAATCACTATATAAATTAAATAAAACTCGATATTATTATGAAACACTTTATTATCTATAATTTAAAACAATTTTTATAACAAATTACTCTTATTTACTTGATATTTTTGACATACAAAAACATGTAATTTTATTGCTAACTTTTTATTGCTAACTTCACACCGGTTAGTTTTTTTTATTCGTTTTATGCTTTTGTGTTTTTGAATCGTTTTATGATTCTTGTGTCTCTAAGTGTTCGTTGTTTGTTGATGTAACAATAAAGTGTTGATTAGTGAAGTGAAAATTGTGCTGTAAACACCGGCGGATCCAAGGGCGGGGCCATGGGGGTGATGGCCCCCCCCTTGGAGAACCAAGAACCGATTTGGCAGAACCACCAAAAAAAAATTGTAACAAAAAAATTGACGTAACACGTTATTCAAAAATCTTTCGAAAATTTCTTCAGATTATATGTATGGCCTTAGTTTATGTGAGCGGCAGAAATACCCTTTCCTACGTGAGACACGTGATCTACATTGCATTTCACTAGTGTTGCATTGTTTAAGGTTTAAGCGAGTTGAATAGGGCACCGCACAAACACAAACAGAGTAAGTACGTTTACTTATACCTAATTTTAACTTAATAAAAAAACTAACTTAATCAACTAAATCACATAATATCAATCACTTCACTTAATGAACTGATATGATGTAAATAGTAAACAGCTACAGTTTACAAATTCTTAAATGGTGAATCCGTTAGCTTTCGCCAATATAAATTGAATTTAAATTATTACTAGCTATTTTAAAGTATTTTATTTATACGCTAGCATGGAAGAAAAGCAAGAGGCTCAACCACCCGCAAAAAAACAGAAAACACTTTTGTCTTATTTTCGAGCTGAAGCCTTGCCTGGACCTAGTGCATCTTCTTCTGTACTGCTCAATGAATCCTCCATTTCTAGTCATGAAGAAAGTCCATCGACTAAAAGTACTCTTATCGACGACAGTTTTGATAATGACATTGGAAGATTTGTAGAAAACGTTTCAAATCTGAGTAATTTTGAAAAAAAAAATCTATTAGACAACCACTTTTCTCCAACGAAAAATTACAGTTTTCCTTATTCTGTTCATATGAAACAAGGAAAGGAAATCAAACGATATATAAATCAGGGACATTTAGATAAATATTGTTGGTTAATATATTCTCCTCTAAAACAAGGACTGTTTTGTAAATATTGCGCCCTTTTTGCATCGCAACTTATTGGAGATAATCGGTGCCAGGTAAAAGTAGGACTTTTGGTAACAAAACCATTAATAAAATTTGCAAAACTTCTTGGGAAAGACGGATATCTTGAAAATCATCAAAAATTAATTTACCACAAAAATGCTTTGGAATCTGCAAAATTGTTTTTAAGAACGTATAATCAACCCGAAAGTAACATTCAAAATTTACTTGTTTCCTCAAGGCTGACACAAGTGCAAGAAAACCGCGAACGTTTGATGCCTATAATTGATACAATTATAACTATGGGCCAACAAAATATTGCTTTTCGTGGGCATAGAGATGATGGTGCAATAGATATTTCAAACCCATCACAGGAGTCAATTACAAATGAGGGAAATTTTCGAGCCCTTCTTAAAATGAGGATACGTGGTGGTGATACGCAACTAAAGGAGCACCTTAAAAAATCAAGTTCCCGTGCCACTTATATTTCAAAAACAACTCAAAATAACATCATATACTGCTGCGGTGAAGAAATTTTAAATAAAATAAGAAGTAATATCAACTCGGCCAAATATTTTTCCATAATGTTTGATGAAACTACTGATATTTCTGCAATATCTCAAATGAGCATAATTGTAAGGTATTTGTTAAAATCAGAAGTTCGTGAAGATTTTATTGGATTTTTCGATATTCACGAATTAAATTATAGTTCTGACGAAAATAATTCTGAACCAAAAATAGATGGAAAACTTCTTGGAAACAGTGTTGTAACAATATTAAAAAAAAATAATATTGAAATGAACAGATGCGTAGGAATTTGTACCGATACGTGCAGCGTAATGATGTCAGTACAAAAAGGCGCTGTAACTGAAATTCAAAAATATGCACCTCTATCTGTACGAATTCCCTGCTATAACCACTCCCTTAATTTATCCATTTCCAAATGTTTAAATGTAGCAAGTATAAGAGATTGTTTTGGTACAATACGAGAAGTTATTGGGTTTTTCCATGCCTCTGCAAAGCGTTCTTATGTTTTTAAAAAAGAACTTAACTCAAAATTAAGTAAACTTTGTGACACGCGATGGGTGGAAAGACACAATACCTCTCTGTATTTTGAACAAAACATTATAAAAATAGTAGATGTGTTGGAAAAAATTAAAGATTGGAATGATAATGTGTCTTCTCCAAAAGCTAATATATTATTACATAGCCTAATTTCGACGCAATTTATAGTGTCCCTTAAATGTATTAATGATATATTTACTTCAACTGTTCTTCTGGCAAACTTATTTCAAAAAACATCACTTGATTTAAATTTAGCAAGTGATTTATTAAATGATTTAATAAATAATTTAAATACCAAAAGAGGAAATACTGAAACAGAGTTTGAAAAAATTTGGACAGACATCACAAATTTGGCCAGAAAATTAAATATGGAACTTTTTTTTTTTTTTTTTTTTTTTTTTTTTTTTTTTTTTTTTTTTTTTTTGATGGAGGAATGCGTTAAGCACCGGCCCCCCGTATTTCCACGGAGGAGTGTGGGACTCCTTCTTGCTCGAACAAGAAGTATACCCACTAAACCTCCATCACTGCGACGCTATAGACCATTTACTTCGGGACCGCCTTTCGGCATTACATCGAACTTACAAAACCTAGAACCGTTTCTTGTCAAACTAAAAGATCAAATTATTCAGTTAATACTGCAGAAGAATACTTTCGGCTCAGTATTTATATTCCTCTTTTGGACAATATCATTTTAGATTTAAAAACTCGATTTTCTCAGGACACTATGTACATATTGGGCCCAGGCCTGATGTGCTTAATTTTTAGCTATTTTTGGCATATCATGGGTCACATAAAATTCAGCAGGAAATATTTCCGCGGTTTGCCGTTAACGGCGATTCGCATAGTTAGGGGCTTAAAATTCGCGTTCGCCGAAAACGCTACGGTTCCCCATCACCGACAGATGAAAGCGTGGCAGTTCGATGCTATTCGGGCTATGTATATGTTGGATCATGAGCATGAGCGTACCAACATTACAAAGCAGTCAATAGCGAACTTGACGACTTGTTTCGAGAATATCTGGGTGAAGAAACTGGAACCGTGGACAATATCGTCTATGTTGACTTTCTTTTATTTTTCGAACCAAAAGTAACTAAAAACAGTTATTTTTATTACCAGAACATTTATTTATAAATATTTTTTTTTAGCAAAGATAACAGTCAGCTCGCAAATGACTGTATTTCTAAATTAGCTAGCGAAGAAACTCCTTCAACGAAGTCCATAAAACACGTTCTTCAGAATTTTATCCTCAACGACAACGACGTTGAAGTAGGGGATGAAAACGTGGAGCGCGTTAGAAAATTGTTGCGAGGAGGTAAGTGTACCTGGGAAATGGAGTATCTCGTTAGGAATCCTTCTCTAATTCACGTACCTGAAGACCTCAGAGAGCAGGTAGAGAGAAATATGAAATTTTTCTTCAAGATGAATGAGTAAGTATTTTTTTTATTTATTTTCAGTGTATGTAATTTTCAAGTAACACATTTCAGAGTGCCTAATTATGTTGTGCGCGAAATCGACGAAAGCTGCCTAATCTTCCCCATTGACCGCGTCCCCACTCCTCGTGTTGCTGCTGATGTTGCTGCTGATGTTGCTGCTGGTGTTGCTGCTGGTGATGCAGCTGATGAATCTGTGGGAAATGAGTCACTAGATGACGTCCCGGCGGGTCTCCGGGGATTTGTCCCAGAGCTAGGCGTCGATGAAAACCAAGTCGCTGCCGATGCCTTGTTTAACATAGACCCCTCCGATGACAGCGAGTTACTCGACGATCGGATTTCTGTAGTTCGGCAAGGTTCCCGAGTTGGTTATCTCATTCCAAAAGTGCCAACGTCACCAGAATGGAGGCGAACTTCTTTGATGATCCAGGATCCGGTTTCGGACACCGATGAGGATCGTCGGGAAGAGGAAGATGATCCGGATGAAGTTGCCCCTGAAGATGTTGCCCCTGAAGATGTTGCCCCTGAAGATGGCGCCGTCCCTGAAAAGGTCGTTCGTAGGCGAAAAAGGGGCCTTCACTTCACGCATAAGAAAGGCGGCAACAAGAAGGCGAAGGTCAGTTTTGAGGTAGGGGATAAAGTGATGGTTAAGTGGCAAAAGTATCCCCTATGGCCTGGCACTATCGTGAGCGCAAAACCCAATTGCTTATATGTGGTGAAGGTGCCGCAAGATGATATAGAATATAACATGACCGGCCGAGCGTTACAAGCTTTTGATGCGGCAGTATTTAAAGCTTCGGTAGAGGGACCGAAGTATAAGTCAAAGGACAAGCAGCGTGCGATTAGGGCGGCCAACATATTAGAACTAAAATTCTAAATATAAAATTTTTTTGGGAATAATAAAATAACACTGGCTTATGCGGGCCAGAAAACATTGTTAATATTTTTCGCAATTTTTTTTGTTATTAGTTTTTTGAAAGTAAAATAACACTGGCTTATGCGGGCCAGAAAACATTGTTAATATTTTTCGCAATTTTTTTTTGTTATTAGTTTTTTGAAAGTAAAATAACACTGGCTTATGCGGGCCAGAAAATTGTCGGCCTATAAAAGACAAATCGTTTATTTGGATGAGACGTGGGTATTTGCTAGAAGCGCACCTAAACGAACGTGGCAGGACGGTACGCCAAAGGGGGTACGTCGGCCAACAGGCGGTGATGGAAAACGCTTTATAATTCTACATGCGGGCAATGAACGTGGTTTTATAAACAACGCATCGTTAATATTTGCGACAAAGTCCAAGCTGGCGGATTATCAGGGTGATATGAACGCCCAGGGGCCCTATTTTTGCGGCATGTGATCGATCACCGGTGACCGATCACTTCACTATCACATCATCGAAATTTTTTAACCCTATTTTTGCGGCCAATTTTTCACCCGCGCGCATGCGCATTATATCCACTTGCTCTAAGCGCCAACTTAAATTAGGTATAAATATGAGCGCTACGTTTTAAAAGTAATTAGTTCTTTACTACAAGTCTAATAATATGTCGAGTCCGAATAACGAGCGAATTTTGAAACGTGGTCCCAGTGTGGTTGATAAACAGAAAGAATTGTTGGTTAACTACATGAGTAGTAATCCCCAATTATTATCTGGAAAGTTCAGCGCATATTTCTCAAAAAAAGATGCTAAACAAAAATGGGAAGAGTTGGCAGCCGAGCTAAATTTAGTGGAAAATGGAGTCACTAAATCTTGGCTGAAATGGCGTAAAGTAAGTTTTTTTTTATATTTATATTTATTTCATATTTATATTTGTTTTATATTTTTCAATTTTTCTAATTTATTTGTTTTTTTATAGACTTGGCAAGATATGAGGTCTTCATCTGTGAAGAAGAAAACGTCATTCACCAGGAGTTCCAATTTAACTGGCGGTGGTCATCCTCCCAAGAATGAACCCAACGATTTGGGCAATACTATTATTGATATGGTTAGTCCAATAATCGTTGACGGCTATCCTGGTGAGGATGAAACAGACATTTATTACTACACGGATGAAGATGATGATGATGTAAGTTTATATATATTTTTTACAATATTTGTGATATTAAAAAATTGTTTATTTTTTGTTTAGAACGAAACTGCACCTTGTGTAAGCCAACAACTATGCGTTGCTGGGCCTTCAGGCTTAGCAACAGTTTTGTCTTCTACTGGAGCTGAGGTAGAATCAGGGACCGGATCGAAAATCAACCCACCGCCCAGAAAACGCTCAAGAACTTCAAGGAAGGTAGAAAGATTGAAAACCTCCCACGACATGGCCGAACAAATGTTGAAGATAAATGAGGCGAAACTAGAATATGATATGAAATACAAAGACGAAAAACTACAAATAATGCGGCAGCAACTCAAAATATCCAGGGAAAACTGCAAAGTTAATAATTTTTTTTTAACCATCTTGAGTGAAATAAAAGATGATCTATGATGTTATTTATGTTTTAATATATTTTTTATTATTGTATTGTTTTGTTTTATTGAAAATAGTTATTAATAATTTAACGTTAATAACATTACATTTTTTTTATTAAAATATTAATAAAACATTAATACTAGTAATTTAATTTGAATGATCAAAATAATGATCATTGTGGATTATTAAATTGTTCTGAAAATTTCATTCGTATTGAGATAAAAGTTTAATAACTCAATGACACTAGTGCAAGCTTAACATAAGTGTATTAAAAAACAGCTCAAAAGTTGAGTGAAATTATAATGCAATTAATTGCCTATTATCTAAAATGATTATTAACTGGTAATAAAAATAAGGATTTACTCAAGTAAAAGTACACGTATGTATGCTAAGTATTAGTTTCAATTTAATGGAAACTTAATTAAATTGTAATTTCTGTTACTTATATTATAGTTGTTTGAGCGGTGGGTGGAAGAAAAGCTGGTGCCGAACTTGGATGAACCATCACTCATCGTTATGGATAACGCAAGTTATCATAGCGCAGTGGTCGATCGTAAGCCCACGACGGCTTGGAAGAAAGAAGAGCTAAAGAATTGGCTAAGGGAGCGTAACATCGATTATGTCAAATCAATGTTCAAACCAGAGCTTCTGGCTATTGCAACCTTATATAGTCCGCCCAAAAAATATAAAGTGGATGAATACCTTCGGGAGCATGGGCATGAAGTGTTGCGGCTGCCACCTTAAAGGTACATTTCCTATGACGCGTCTGACGCATGCGGCTGACGCATTGCGTCTGTCGCAATGCACTGCTACAATGTAATCATATGAAAGCGTTTCCTTAAGTGCGTCAGCCAACATCCGGCAACCGCAACCGAGAAGCATCGTGCGGCTGCACTGCTCCAGAGGCAGTATAGACGCAGCCGCTGAGTCAATCAAATCTGCAATGGCGCAATCAAAAGTGTTGTTTTCTGTGTCCGAAGATGAAGTGCTTGTGGAATGGGTGGAAAAATTTCCTTGCTTGTATGATTTGGCAAATCCAACATTCAAAAACCAAACAGTGAAAGACAATGCTTGGAAAGAAGTAGCAGAAAATGTTCAAAAATCAGGTAAGAATTTGTAAATAGGAATAAACTGCTATTATTTTAATTATACATAATTATTTATTAAAAAATGTTCAAACATGTACTTTCCATAAATACTGTATTAGTCAGTTCTAGTAATATAATTATTTTGCCATAAAACTGTTCCTGCAGGGCTGTTGAAATATTGCATGAATGCATCTCTCACATAAAAACCATCAATATTTGCAAAGCCACCAGTTCTAGTGAGTGGCAAAAAATTTTCAGTTGGCGATGGTTTGGATATGTCTAATTGGTAGTACGGTTTGTTTTGATCTTCTAGGTATGCATCTCTAAAAAAATTATGCAGGCAGCATGCTACAATGATCAAATGATCTGTAGTATCTGGCTTCAAAGCAATTGGCGTGTAAAATATGCGAAATATTTGGCTTAATAGACCAAATGCGTTTTCAGATACTCTTCGAGCTCTAGATAGAAGATAGTTAAAAATCGCTTTTTGGTTATCAGCTCTTGCCACTAGTCGTGAAAAAGGTTTCATCATATTATTATGCAGCCGGAATGCTTCATCTCCAACGAAAACTAATGGCAACACTATATCAGAGCGCGGCAGTTTGGAAGGCGGTGGAAACATATTTCCATTCGTAAATTGTTTTCCAATGTTACTTTTGTCAAAAATTCCACTATCACCTTCCTTTCCATAAGAGCCGACATCAGTAAAAATAAATTTGTAGTTAGCATCAACGATAGCAAGCAGGACAATTGAAAAAAAAAATTGTAGTTGAAATACAATGAACCACTTCGGCCAGGACAAAATATTCGCACATGTTTGCCATCTATCGCTCCAGCACAATTAGGAAAATCCCATTTGTTTTCAAATTCCACGGATTTTGTCTTCAAATCATTGCGCGACATTGGTGGTAAAAATATTGGCCTTAATTTTTGGCTTAACACTAACAGTGTTTTTTGCACAATTTTGCTTATATAACTATAAAATATTCTGAAGGCAAATGCCAATGAATGGAATGATTCTCCCGTTGCCACATACCTGAAAAAAATTATTATTTGTTTAATTTTGCAGTGGATGAGTGTAAGAAAAGATGGAGAAACATCAAAGACACCTATCAGAAAAGACAGAAGAAAGGAAAGGGAACGGGATCTTCTGCTTGCAGTAAAGGAAACCCATGGACATTATCTGACATGTTATCGTTTCTCAGCACAGTGGATCATAAGCGCCAGTAAGCTTCCTATAGGTTTAGTTTTTTTCCATTAATATTAAAATACTTTTCTATATTTAATTTACAGAAGCACATCAAACATTGACATTGATCAGGAAAATAAAAAAGATGTAACTGAAATAAACGAAGAATCTTTGACCGTACCTAATCTTTGACCCGTAAGAAATTCTGGCATCATCTATCTCTGAAACGACACCTGAAGTTCCTAAAGATCAAAATTTAGGAACAAATTCAGTTCACAAAATCAATCACCATCACAAAATAAGCGTCCAAGATATAATGATAAACTCATACAGTTGATGGAACATGCGCGACGAACGAACTGACATTTTAAAAAGACTAAGCCAAAATCGCGATGATGAGACGGATCTATTTTTTAAAAGTATAGCTATGTCTGCAAAAATTAAATCCCTCCAAATGGTATATGATTTGGAATGCCAAAACAAAAATTTGGTTTTACCACCACAACCTTTTCCGGCACTAACACAAAGTGGCTCGAGTAGTTTTGTTTACTCACCGTCACCGACATTAAATACCAGTAATGACGGTTCCACTCCAAACATTTGTTATATGTTGGATGAATTTTTGTAAATGTGTTGTAATTGTAATTAATCACTTGTTGTATCACGTTATAAACTTACTACATTAAAGATTTATAAATCGATAATATTTTATTCTTACCTCAATGTTATAGCTAATTTTTCATCTGGAGTTATAGGATATCGAACATTATTTGAAGAATTTGTCTTAATATCTTCTTCTATCATATTGAGAATGTAATTAAATTCTGTAATCATCCTTTAATAAATGTCGATTTATTAAAATATTAAAATAGCCTTCCTCCAATCTTGTTTTATACAATGGATGTACTTCAGCATTTTCGTCTTTTTCCATGTGTAGCATCAACATTTCTTCGTCTTCCACTTCTTCTAATAGTAAATTTAATAATACCTCGTTGTGACTCATTTTCACTAGTTTTCACTCATGCAACTTCTCAAGAGTTATTTGCTGCTGTATAAAGCAAACTGAACTTAAAGAAAAATGAATATCGAAAACAACAGCATGCGGCCGCCGCATGCGTTCGCCGCTTTATAGGAAATGGATACACAGCGTCAGCCGCATGCGTCAGACGCGTCATAGAAAATGTACCTTTAATCATAAATAAATAAAGTATAAATACAAACTTTTTAGTTAGTTAATTTAGTTTTATTTGTAGTATTATAGTAATAGTACAAACAGTTGTAAAATTGTGTTTAATTTTTAGGTTAGATATCATTCAAAGAAAGCCACATCGTATATAAAAAATGGTTGGAAGCCTTATAAGAAATGGCAATTATACACGGTAAAACCAATATGCGAAAGAATGTTTGGTATGTATAAAATAAAATATTTTTTTATTAACCTAGTAACTTGATTAAAATTGTGGTTACAGACACCTTGGAAAACGCCTTAAAAGCAGAAAAAATTTTAATAGAAAAATCGGACATCGAAACAACTGACCTTGAAAGCACATCTGACGTGGTAATATCTAAAAAGAGGAAAAAACGCTTACCAGCAAAGTTGAGAGAAGACAGTAGCGACTATGAAACCAGCGCTAGCGAAGCCGAAAGCACAGTAGTTAATAAGGATAATGATTTTGAGAACCCACCATCAATGCCAGTTTCAACTCAGCCGTCTCCAACATTGGAAAATGAGAGTAAGTCATTTAATCAACCAGACAATTTACATACAGAGTGTCACACTTAAGAGTGTAACAGCTGTTTATATTTTTTTATTTTTTCTACGATTTTAATAAAAATTTTAAATAAAAATACAGTACATTTTGAAAATTTAATTAAATCGGATAAAAAATAAAAATAATATAAACCTGTCACACTCTTAAGTGAGTCACACTGTATATATAGTATACCGCCATGATAAACAAGTTCTAAGGTTACAGGTTTTAAATTGTTTACAGGTTTAACAAACAATAATAATAATGATGATTTTGAAGAAGCAATAGCAACATTAGATTTAAACGACGCAGTTCAGATAGAACCATTACCAGTTGCGCTGGCTACCAAAGACGATTTAGCAGCCCTTCAAGACCGCATTGAGAAATTTATTACTGAAAAAACCAACACAATTTGAAAAGAAATACGTCTTTTCAAAAGTAATAATCAGATGAACCTCCCAAATCTTAATACTGGCTTGAAACTGAAAACAACTTTGCCATCAAAAACTTTAGACAACATAATGGAATTAGAAGAGGAAATTAAAAATCTGGAAAACCTAGCGATGTTTGTAAGTTCGCTTTGTTTCATACATTTAAAAAAAAAACTATGTTTATTTTTCAGAAACATATTCTGAACGGATTTGGAGGAAACAATATCAAAATTATTGTTAAGTACATTGTTGCTGGTATATACGACTTATCCTTGCAAGCTAGGGTCAATTGGAGTGGCAGGGAGGGAAAATTCCCCGAATCCAAACTGACACAAACTAAAATTATTATAGGTAATTATAATTATGAACACTAATTAGTAATTTGCTGATTGTTACACACAAAATATTATGCTTAATATCAAATAAATAAAATCAACTAAATGCAGAACAATTTTATAGTAATTTCTGTTTCAGAAACGATGAGAAACAGAAGTGGGAAGGGCCAAGCTGACTGCGAGGAGGAGTATAGATACCATCTGCAGCATACTTGTGACAGAAGGAGAACAGCTGAACGAAAGAAACAAGATCCTGCAGAGAAAGAAAATGAAAACTGAAAACTTAGTGCGATTGAGATAGAGATTATTTACGTTTTTTAACTTTTAAATATATATTTTTGTTTCCGTTTTTGTAGATTTTTAATTTTGAATAAAACAATTTTTGAGAATACATAAATTAAATTTATTTCCAATTTTTCAGATTTATTTAAATTAACAAATTTTTAATGTGTGATTTAGTGGCACTATAAAGTATTCATTATCATTAAGAGTAGGTAAACAACACATTTTAGATACAATAGAATCAATACTAATGTTAAATTTGCTAAATTGCTAAATTGTTTTCAAAGTAACCACTAAGAAAATAAAATGTTTTAAGGCAGCTGGGATGATCAGTTAAAGTTTTTACATTATGTAATACGCGACCGACCAAAATAATCATGTTATCAATTTTTTAAAAATGACAAGCTTGAATAATGTTTTTACTCGAAAGCATCAAACAATTATCACTTTTTGATTTTGTATTTATATTAATAGTTCCTAAATGGAGTTCCGTGTACCAAGATCCATTTTTTCCAGATAATATTAACTCTTCATTCGCAATTTCAGTCAGGAAATCACTACGACTATATTTTCGGCAATTCATATACTCAGCTGACCTATTAACACATTGTTCTAAAGGTAAGTTGCCTGGAGAATGTATCATTTTCTTAATTCTTTTTAAAAAAGCTTCGTACATATAACAAGAGTTTTCATTAAGAGGTCCCAGGTACAAAGCATCCTCAGAAATATGTAAAAGTCCATGAATATTGAAAGTGGTGTTGTGTTGCCCATAGATCTTAACAAATGTTTTTACAAAATATTCTAGCAAGCTCTGAGCATAATCGTTGTATTTAGAATAATACACATTAGATGTTAAAATTCTCATAGCCAAACTCAATGTCATAAAATGTTTGTAAATGTTCTTGTTAAGTATTTTCCGAAGAACAATCGGACCAGTATACATTAAAAATACAGAACATTCGGATGCTTTGAAGCAATTTATATATTTGAGAGATCTTGGTTTTCTTTGAAAATCTGATGGAAATAATGTGTAACATTTTTTTAGATGCTCACTTATAAGCTCAATCTTTGAGGCTCGCAATTTGTAAAGTGCTGGTTTCCCTGTCCATAGTTTCAATAGTTTTTTTACTACGCCCTCATCCACTAAATGCATTTTATCCAGTGGAAAGCATTGAATCATATTGATTGGCAATTTTTCTAAAATACTTGGATTTTTGTGCATATGATGGTCCTCATCGTAGTCGCCTTCAATATTTTTTTTACTTCTAAATAATGCATCTGATCTGAGTGAGCTGCCTAAATCAGTATAAACAAATTTATAGACGCCGTTTCTTGGTAAGGCCACACGTATTCCTTTTATATAACATTTAGTGCAACACCCATAACCTCCATGAGACTTTACTGCTTTTATAAATGCCAATGCAGGAGCGTCGCAAAGAAAAGCTTTAACTTTAACTGGATAACAAATGGAATTAAATTCATATCCTGCAGTACATAGTTTTTTTAATTCATCCACAAACTCTAACAAATAAAGATTAAGGTCTTGTGGCTTTGATCGCCCATTGTAAATTCCAACAATAAAAACTTCTGCTTTAACAAAAACATTATTTAAACTACCAAGAATTGGCCAAAAACTTGACCCTCCACTTTTATCAACTGGAGTGCCATCAATATTGAAAGTCAACGATAAATGATCCAAATTAAGTTTTTCTATTTCATTATGTACCTTTGAGAAAACCTCATTTAAATAGTAAATTATGCCAATGTGGGCATACTTTCCTTCTCCCATGGGAACAATTTTGGCCGTATTATCTTTAGGAGTTTTTAGTAATGCTCTGGGATTTTTAGGCAGTTGGCTAAAACATGTGTGTTTTTGAAGAATAGTTAACAATTTTGAAGCTGCACTTAAGTTTATATTGTTTTCTACAATCCACTCACGAATTTTGGCTTTAAATGTTTGTATATTGTCACCATCATAATGAGGCAAAGGATACTGATCTAATAATAATACCATTTGTTCGTCCTGATAATTTGCTGATAATGTTGAAGATGGATTTGATAATGACAGAGATGATGACGATGATGAAGATTGACTGATGTTGTCAATGTTACTCAAATTACACGTACCATCAGCTTCACTTTTTTCTTTTTCATTTTTTTTTAACAACATCATTATTGGAACTTTTGTCCATTGATGATGATGAAGCAATTCTTTTCACTCTATTGTGATGTCTTGTCGTAAGTTGTCTCTTTGGCATTGTTCCAATTAATAGAATTATAGAAATACAAACATCAGTTAGCACTGAACATCAGTTTATCACAAGTCAGTCACGGCGCAGTGGGACAACGAACGGCACGACCCAAGATGTCGCAACACCAGGCACACATGAGGAGGGTTCGAATCTCAAGTAAGTAACCAATCTTATATACCATATATTAATAATAAAATAGGCATTTTTCAAAGGTTTAGGGTACAGATAGAAGAATGTATAGAAAATATACACTTATAATTGGTAAATTTTATAAATAAATTTATTTACTTTCTTTAAATATATTTTTTACATTGCAGATATTTCTTTACCTGACCAATTTCAATATTCCTATACTCAAACTTTACTTAATACCGATTGAACTTTATCGCATCTATACAGCATCGATAGATATTGTGTACATAAAGAATAAAGGTTTACCTTTAAAATGTCTTTACTGGAGTATCGATTTAACTATACCCTGATAGTACCTACTTGATATCATCAGGGTATAGGCAGACGGTACCGAAATAAATATTTGAATATAGGCGCAATAAAGAGTAGATAGAGGCATGCTGCCCGGGATGTGTATATTTTTAATGAAGTACTATTAAATGCATTATTGTTATATTTCTTATTAGATTTGCGATTTCAAAATTTCTTGTGTGTAATTGAAGTACACTATATTATCAAAACGTTTATAAAAAAATAAATCAAAAATTTCGTTTAATTAATCGAGTGATTGTAGATTTAATTTTACGGTGCGATGTGAGAAAGATAGCAACCTATAGCGCCGCACACAATAGCGCGCTTGCGGCTTGTTTATATTATTTGTGTTTGCAAAACATGCTTCAACTATTCATTTCGATTAAATCTGATTAATCTGATTAAAATAGTGAAAATGCCCAAACATTGCACCCAAGAAAAAAACAAGTAATTTTAAAAGCTTATAACTATTTTAAAAACAAACAAGTTGATGGTCAAAAGATTTCCACCAAATTAGTTTATGAACGAACAAGTGCTTGTGTTGGGTCCAGCATTTCGACAATCAAAAGAATTGTGCGAGAATTCGCCAATTCTGGAACAGTTTCTTCGGCCAAACCGCGGTCAGGTAGGAAAAATATTCCAATTGACGAAACTTTTAAAGGCGTGATAAGACGAACCATTTTTCAATTTTATTTGGAAAAAAAAATTCCTACTATAGAAGAGCTTTATCATCGATTAAAAACCACAGAAGACGAAACACTTCCTTTTTGCCACTCAACGCTTTTAAAATGGGTTGAAAGTTTGAATTTTTCGTACAAAAAATTAAATAATAAGCCCATTTTAATGGAACAAAATTCTGTTGCTGCCAAACGGTCTGAATTTTTACAAAACATTCAAAAATATAGAAACGATGGATGGAAAATTTTTGATACTAATGAAACATGGTGTGGTGCAAATCATTCCAGAAAATTTGGTTGGGTTGAACAACAAATGGCCGGTGAAACCTATAACAATTTCGATGTGTACAGAAAAAATATACAGCAAGTAAATGGATATAGAGGTGGAATTAAGAAACCGTCAGGAGCTGGCCAAAGAGTAATTATTTTACATATTGGAAGTGAAGATGGATTTTTAAACGACTGTATGAAATGTTTTATCAGCAAAAAAGGTTCAGCCGATTATCATAATGAGATCAACAAAGAACATTTTGAAGAATGGTTCAGATTTGTTCTATCAGTTATTCCAGATCAATCAGTTATTGTAATAAACCAAGCACCTTATCATACCATGTTATATCCAGAGTTTAGAAACCCAACTTCAGCATGGAGAAAAGCAGCTATTATTGACTGGTTAATCAACAGACGTGTACCTCTTCCTTGCAATGTTGCGAATTTTGAAAAATTAATTAAACCTAGACTGTTAGAATTAAGTAGACCATATCACTACAAAAAAATTTATTTATTACAAAAAATTACAACAGAAGTACGCAGAGATAACGTAAAACTATTATGGCTACCTGTAGCTCATTGCGAATTCAATGCAATTGAACTTATTTGGGCGTACTTAAAAAATACTGTTGCAAAATTAAACACCACATTTAAAATTAATGATGTTTTACAGTTATGTCGTGAAACAATGGAAAATATCCCACTAGAATCACTATGGGTAAATTGTGTAGCACATTCTCGAAAAATTGAAAATTTGTATCGTGAAAACGAAAATTTGATTGACATCGTGATGTGAATATAATATGGTGTGCTATCGCACAGGTTGCTACATTAGTATGTGACGTCACGTTGGTTCTATTGAAAGTGTAATATTAAATTGTCTATAGCAACGAAAATTATATTAATTAACAAATATATTAAAGAGAAAAACAAACCCATTTAATTCTGTAGTTAAATATAAGATGGCCAATTCTGGAACATTTTCTTCGGCCAAACCGCGGTCAGGTAGGAAAAATATTCCAATTGACAAAATGGAAAATATCCCAGAATCACTATGGGTAAATTGTGTAGCACATTCTCGAAAAATTGAAAATTTGTATCGTGAAAACGAAAATTTGATTGACATCGTGATGTGAATATAATATGGTGTGCTATCGCACAGGTTGCTACATTAGTATGTGACGTCACGTTGGTTCTATTGAAAGTGTAATATTAAATTGTCTATAGCAACGAAAATTATATTAATTAACAAATATATTAAAGAGAAAAACAAACCCATTTAATTCTGTAGTTAAATATAATATCGCCAATTCTGGAACAGTTTCTTCGGCCAAACCGCGGTCAGGTAGGAAAAATATTCCAATTGACGAAAAGGAAAATATCCCAGAATCACTATGGGTAAATTGTGTAGCACATTCTCGAAAAATTGAAAACTTGTATCGTGAAAACGAAAATTTGATTGACATCGTGATGTGAATATAATATGGTGTGCTATCGCGCAGGTTGCTACATTAGTATGTGACGTCACGTTGGTTCTATTGAAAGTGTAATATTAAAATGTCTATAGCAACGAAAATTATATGTATTAATTAACAAATATATTAAAGAGAAAAACAAACCCATTTAATTCTGTAGTTAAATATAAGATCACTTACTAACAACAACGGCCACACCAAAATACTTAATAATATTTTACTATGTATTTATTCCAATATTTGATTGAAGTAAACATCAAATAAAACCGCCAAACGTAACTTGATTTTCATACTATAATTATCTAGTTCCAACGTGACGTCATGAACGAAAATGAACGAAATCTGGATAGCTCGGTAGCACACCATATTATATTCACATCACGATTGACATTGCTATTCAACCACTTGTTATTAATTTAAACGATGATAGTGACAGTTCCGATGACAGTTTTTCTAGCAAATCTTCAGACATCTAAAAAAGAAAAAAGAATAATTTCAACAGAAATTACTAAATGATTACTAAAATTACTAACAAAATTGTGAATACTACAATGAATTACTACAATGATTGTGAATAAATAAACTTACGTTATATTTTGATGAAAAAAAAAAAAAAAGAAAGAAAGAAAGAAAATTTGAATTTGATGAATTTTTTTTAATTTTGATAGTTTTTTTAGAGTCGAGGTCTGTAGTCACTGACTATTTCCACTGGTTTGCACTGACACACAGCTGTAGACCAAGGGATGTTAAAAAGTGCGGCTTAATCAAATCAATCCAAGGCCTTGTATTCGATCATAAGGTGCAGTCAAAGACCCATTAAAAAAAAAATCGGATCGGAATATGGAGGTCCGAAATATATCCGGAATTGTACACATGTCGAAAAGTCACTTTTTTGTAAAAAAATTTGATTGTCTGGTTTCTTTTACTAAAAATACGCTTGGGTAAGTTATATAAGTAACTAAAATTAAAAGTTAATATTTAAAAAACAAAAATAATAAAAAAGCTTTGATTAATAATATCAAAGTAAAATGCACTGAAAGTAATAGTATATTTGCCGCTTCGTCTTGATAAAGGCTGCGTCTTGGACAGGGCCATTTAATCATATGCCGTTTCATCGCTCCGCTTCCCCGCAAATAACAAGTGCAGTTTTCCTTTTTTAGTAAATGTAATTTAGTATTGTGGCCATAATTTAGAATTTTTAAAATTTCTTTTTATTGATTATTCTTCTATAAGTTTATCTGCAAAACTATTCAAAAAGTTCAAGTTGATAGCTCTATGAATAGCTGAGAAAACATAGGGTCATAATTTATTTATTTAAAAAAAAACTACTGATCAAATTGATTCAATTTTTCTTGTATATTGTACAGAAATATATACTTTATTTGTATTTAAAATCTAAAGTCATCAGATGTAATAATTTTTATAAAACTTACATTTAAAGTTAATAATGTTAATAAAGTTGTTCATCGCTATAGACTTTTATATTCAAGGGAAAAGAAACTTGCTTAATATATTCGGAATGCTGCATTTTCATTAAAAGTATATCAATATAAGAGTTTGGATGCCGTTTTAAACTGTTTCTACCTTCTGAACGAATCTTCCGAATGACAGGAGCGTTTTTAATGGTTTGCATGTTACCTCGATTTAGAGCTGAAAATGACACTTTTCTTGCCATATCTTTTTGATATTGATATGGTCTAGTATGCAGCAATTGATTTTAAACGACATCTCTTTCTACGCTTCTAACTTGACCGATCATCTTTTTTCCAATATGACAATAATTCTTCGAAGAACTCAATACTCTAACGTTTCTTTTATTGTTTTTGTCTGGGAAAAACTGAATCGAAATTTTAAAATTTTTGCAACCTCTATTATTGTTTATACAATACGAGAATATTGTCGTACAATGCTTTCCATATTTACATCTATAAAATGCGAGTGTACATGAAGTATTAACATAATTTTGAAGTTTGGATTTTAATATTAATTTATAATAATAAGAGTTCAAGTTTCCAGAAGTTTTATCATATATTGCATCCCAATCATCATGATTTAAATCAAATTCTCCTTCAAAGTAATTACAAACGGAATAGTTGGATCTCTTTATAAAATTGTGTTGCGAACTACTTTCATTAATTGAACCAGAAGGTAGTGTACAATCTATATTAACTTTTGAGAGATTTAAAATGGCTTTCGGGACGCTTATAATTTCGTCAGTTGTGTTCTTTATAATTTTAAATTCAATTGTGTGATCATCACAATGTTCTTCAATTTTGCGTTCAATGTGGTCATTACTTGAATTTAATTTCGAACCGTGGTTGGAAGAGAAAGACAATGACATGCCCGTATCATCGTTTTTCAATATCGGCGAAGAAGTGCCAACTTTATTAATGGTGTTCGGAATTCGTTTTTTAGATGTTTAGTTATTTGTACTTGTTATTTAAATAGTTGAGAGACACACCTGTTTTGTAGTGAGGCTAGAGCGGCAAAAAAAGGCACCAATTTTTTTGTAGCATATACGCGTTTGACGATCAATTGTTCACGAAGAATAAGACTTATCGACACTTGCGTTGAGTACTTGGCAAAAGTCGAATCGTTTTCCTTCAACTTTAGTAAATTTTCGTTTTAATTTGCAATTGAGCATTTTGATTAATGATACGCGCTTCACCTGTGACTGATGATTTCTCTCATTTTTCCTAACCAAAAATTACTCTTTCTTTTCCTATTTCCGCACCTTTTTTCCCATATTAAATATTTCGTTTCGCTACGTCGCTGTCCAGCCGTCTCGCGCCTAGCCGCCACTTTTCGCTTTATTCTTCATCATTTAAGGTAAGTGCTATTTTGCTGCTTTGTTTCTTTGCTGCTGTATTTTTCACTATTTATAATTGCCAAGCGGATTACATCTATCCCGACCATATAAATTTCGCCGCGTTATTAACAAATGGTAAGATTAAAACGTTCGCTAGCTTTACTTATACTTGATATATTGCTACTCGACGAACTTGATTCACTTATTAACACATTTGGTTCTATATTTGAATTTGAAGGATTTTCTGAGAAATGATTGGAACTAGGTATATCCCCAGATTTATCAATATTTGAAGACATATCACTACGTGATGAACTTAATTCTCTTATTGTATCTGGCTCCGATTGCAATAAATTATTTGAAATAATTTAATCAGTAACAGCGGTTATATTTATTTCAGAATTAAAATATTGTTTAATATTACCAGTGTTCCTTTGGATGCAAATATACATTTTGTACTGGTCATTTCTCCTAGCATTTTTACCCCCTTTATTACATTTGACAGCTTCAGCAAAAATCTTAGCATACCGATTTAACTGTAATAATTGTTCATAAGTAATAGTAGTGTTCTGTACGTTCGTTTTCGTTTTGTTTTAATTGTTTTATTGTAAAGAGACAGAGAGAGATAGATTTTTTGCTTTAACATTCCTAGTTTTGAGAAGCGGCGAATTTTGTGTTTTTGCACTATTTTTGGCGTTCGAGCGTTCACGATTGTGGCCAGCGGAGCCGCTCTCCCGCTTCGACCGTTAACGTTCCGCAGTTCGCTTTTGCTATCTCGTTTGCGCGCCGTATTCTTACTCGCACTCTTTTCGCTTTTTTGCAATTCGTTGCATTTACCACGAGGCTACCTTTTTCCTTCAAAATTTCCTTTCATTCATTCTTTCGCTTTTCCTTCCTGCTTCGCTTTTCGCATCCTAGCTTCGCTTTTCGTCTTTCGTACCACCAGGACGAGGATCACCATCAACTTTTCAACGACAACAGCCACCGAACCAAAGGTAAGTGCATTTTCGTTATTCGCCGTGTTCTCTTTTCGCTTATTTTAATTTGGTGCGAAACCGATTGAACTTCACATTAACAAGTAGAGTTGATATTTTTCAGTTTATAAGCTACAAGTTTTGCTTGATTTTTTACGTTTAATTGATTCATTTTCACTTTTTAAAATCACTCAATTTAAATTGAAATGAATATTAAAACAAATTCAATCAATATCACGAATACTGTATCATAAAAGCAACAAACAGAACAAAATGTTTGCCTACTGCTTTAAAACTATAAAGTAAAGCAATACTCTATGTACGAGTTAAAGCATATCCTGCGCCCTCATCCTGATAGCAAGCGCGGCGTCGCAGTTCCTAGAAGTCATGTGATGTTTTGATGATTTTACCATAAGTCACCAATTCCCATCCCCATTCGTTTCTGCACCGCATTCCCATCCCCATTCGTTTGTTAAACCGTCGTATCCTAAACATGGGAAACCGCCAGCCAGCTCCAGCAAAGTAAGTTCAAATGCATTAATATTTACTTTCCACTTCGGTGGAAAGTGTTTCAATACTATCTTGAGATGTAGTTAACCATGGACCATATTAACTTTAACATATTAACCAATTAATGATGTTTCTTCTCTTTTAGGGTTTTACCAACCGTGACGGCAATCCCCGACAATCCGACCACCGGCTGTGGTACCGGCACCAGCTGTGTTGGCGGCGCCGGCTGTGGTACCGGCACCAGCTGTGTTGGCGGCACCGGCGGTGGGGCCGCCACCAGCCCCAATAATTATTGTCATGCCACCAATCTACCAACCACCGATGTATGCAAGGTAAAATATATGTTAAGTTTATAATACTTAATTTTAATTATTATTGAATTTAATAAAGAAGGCCAAGACGCCGTCGTGCAGGACATCGTGGCGGGAGGGGTCGTGGCAGGAGGGGCCGTGGCCAGCACTATGTTCCGTATTACATCCCTAATAGGGATGCACATAGCTTCACCACCACCAGCACTGAAATGTACCCTTACGTGTACGACAATCAAGAATACGAATATTACTAATTGTTGTTATAATAATAAATACATTTTTTTACATCCTATACACTTTTTACATACATCCGTTATACGCTTTTGTCCCATCACCAAACTTATAGGGTAAGTCAGTATATTCCTTAAGTAAATTTTAAAAATAGTTTGGATATTTAAAATTGACCGGAAACCTTTAAACTTTTGAAATATATGGAAAATTACTCTTGAGCGCTGGACGCAGAAATTAATATTTCATCCCTTATACGCTTTTGTCCCATCACCAAACTTATAGGGTAACTCAGTATAGTCCTTAAGTAAATTTTAAAAATAATTTGGATATTTAAAATTGACCGGAAGACTTTAAATGTTTGAAATTTATGGAAAATTACGCTTGAGCGCTGGACGCGAAATCTAATATTTCATCCCTTATACGCTTTTGTCCCATAACCAAACTTATAGGGTAAGTCAGTATAGTCCTTAAGTAAATTTTAAAAATAGTTTGGATATTTAAAATTGATCAAAGATCAAATATCCAAAATTAGAAATACAATTATATATCTTAAAAGTGGTTAACTGAAAGACACGCTCTTATGAATGGTCTTGTCATCTTACTCTATTAACTTTTTAGTATTGTTATTAATAGATCGCTTAGAGTGATTCAAATGTAAACTTTTTCGATTGTTATTATTTTTTGTTTAAACAAATAGTTTAACAGGAATCACCAAATTATTGGCTGCATGACGACTGCATTCTAATATTCAAACTACAACCAAAATCGACTTTTTGAAATTATTAATATTATAAATATTTAAGCTTATATTTTAAGTGGCCGTCGCCGCATTTCATTCTGGTGGCAATGGTGAACATCGAAAAAATTTGCTGTTGAATCGTTCTATGCGATCTGATTATAAAAATAACAAAAAGTTTCAACAACATTTTCAGCAGCACGCCTTCGAAATTCCATATATCACTTTCCATATATTTTTTGGTAATTTCTATTATTTAATGTTGTACATTGTCACTAGAATAACGTCTACACCAAGTTTGAATATTTTATCTCAAATGGTTTATAACCGCATTTTTTAAAATTATTTTTCTTAACTTTTCAGACAGCTATATAGCTATTTTGTACAGAGGTAAATGTGGCCCAATCATCATATTTTGAAATTTGAACCATTGTAAAGATTATTTATTTTAACCATTAGCATTTTTTTAGGCTGTTTTAGGAAGATCTTACAGGCACACTCTGTATGTACTACAGTGTATTCGCCCTCTTAATCGTGAATAAATCATGACATGATAGTATAGATACTTATAGCTAGCAAATTTAAAATTACATACAGCTTTCAGGGTTTGTTGATAACCAATTATTGTGGTTACATTTTTAAGATTTGATCTCTATCCAGTATTCGCGATACCAACGATGTACAAGCAATTAGTGGTTTTACAAACCATGTCATGACTGACATTAAAAGCAAATTTAATCAACAATGGCCTGTATTTGATGGAGTCGTTGTAGATTTTAGCTATGCGTTAATAAATGCATTTGTTCAAAATTGGAACGGATGTCGCGATTTAAAAGAGTATTTGCAGTATGCTTTCGGCTATATTACTAAAAATACTGATAAAGCAAAATTTGAACAATATACTCCTATTCATATATGCTGCTGCCATATGATGAATATTTTAATGCGTCAAATAAATACGTTTGTAGTGAAGCAAGAAGCCAAAATTCTTTATAAGCAAGTAGATGCAGCATTATTTAACATGCAGTAAATGTAACAATAATTCTGTGAAATTGGCGTTAAGGGTAATAAGAAATATATGCCTGCAATGTGATTTGGATGACATCGACACAGAAATTGATGTAAATTTTACGATGATATTTGAAAAAAAAACGTAAAGTAGAGGCATTGCTTTTGGGCAATCCTTTCTATGATGTTTTCAATACAATTCATAAAAGCATCAATTTCAGTAACGTGTCAGAAACCACATCAGTAGATAATATTATTTAAAGCCCGGCTTTAGCAAAAGTTATGCTAGAAAAGTATTTGCCACTTTTGCCTTTGTGGACAAATGTGTTTTCAAAACGCCGAAATAAACGATTTAGTAATGCCCCAGTTGAAAACTGGTTTAATGTTGTGAAAAATTTATTTATGGAATCTGACCGATCTTTTAAAAGTAGTCGATTTGTTCGCGAAATGCGCAAATGCATAGCTAGCATATTAAAAGAGTATGAATTAGATTTACTTTTAAGAAAAAGGAAACAATTTAATTTAGAAATTAATAAAGCCAATGAACCTACTGAAGATTGGCGTAAGCCACGGCCACCTGTTTTCCCCCAAAACAGACATGGCACCTATTTTCATATGACACAATTAAAAACATTGAAAATAGATGCTGCTGACAAAACTGAACAGGTTCAATCAAATGACATTATGGCTGAATATTCATATTCTTCATTGGATCCTTCAAATAGTCTAGAATTTCAAGTAGATGATCCTTTGCCTCTAGCTGAGTCTTATATGCTCGCTTCTGTGGTTACAGAAAAAGCAGAAAATAAAACTAAGGCAGAACTTACTTCGAAAAATTTTGTTTTAAATGAAAATTATTATTTAAAAGACGGGGTTCATGATATGGTTATTATGTTAAAGTTTAAAAATGATCATTTGACTTTGCATGATCTAGATTGCTTGTCCAATGTAGATCGTGATAACAAAAGAGATTTGTGGATTTCCAATACTCTAATAGATTTGTGCTTGAACTTCTACTTAAATGATGCGAAAATTAAACATTTTAATCTACATTTTAATCTTTTAACATCTGATCGCAGCTTGCAAATATTTATTTTAAACATGGAAAATGATAGTCATATCAAATCGTTCAAATTTCAAAAGTATTATGCCACTATTTGTTAACAGTAGTCATTGGTGATTAATTTTTATTGATTTTGTGGAAGCATAATTGTCTTTTATTGATCGTATGTATGCCGATGATTACGATAACGTGAAATCAGTGCAACTATATTTGGAAAAATTTAAGAGATTTGCTGCTAAGTAAAGTATTGTTCAAATTATTTAGAATTGACTAAAGAATTATAGCAATAAACACAGCGGGTGGTTTATGGCATTCCCATTACAGGGCGTTAGAGCAGGTAAGGACCGTATTAATTTTTGAGAATGAGAGAAAGCAGATAAATAAATATATAAATAAACAAAAATAAAAATGACAAACAATAGACAACCAATTAAACAGTTAAACAGACAAACAAACAGTTTCAAACGGTTAAACAAACAAACAGGGTTGTTCTGGATGTCATGCCAAACTAGACGTCCCAGAATTCGCTCTTGTTCCATGGGGTGCGCTCTCCGGTAAGGGTTGCAGATCTGTCCCTTGTGCAAGAATCGAAAAAAGCGCCACCCCTACTACAGAGGCCCTTCAGCCATTGGCGATTGATGGCTTCTACCACGTATCCCCTCCATATCCATTCCGCTGTATATTGTACTGCGCAAGCTGAGGCGTGTCTGTAGATGTAGGCGACGCGCCGTGAGTGCGCGGTGAGGGTGGTGAGCATCCCGTCTTCCAGAGCGTTCTATGTGCTAGGGCACGTTTCGGGCTTTTGGGATTTTTGGTATAGAAGCATGCCGCCGCCAAGCTGCGCCGCAAGTTCAGCGCGCTTGTGCACTCTCTACAAGGGTCAAAAATTTGACTCAGTTGGACCTTGTTTTGGTCATTATGTTAAACAAGACGTCCCAGAGTTCGTTTCAGTTGTGGGGGGTGCGCTCTCCGGTAAGGGTTGTGAATATCAGCTTTATGTGGAAATTGAAAAAAGCGCCACCCCTCAGGAGTCCCTTAGGCTGTTTGCGGTTGATGATGTTCTTTTCAGTAGCCTGCGCTGTGTACCCGTGTTACCCCTTCCTTTGTTCAACTGTATCGTACGTGCTCGGGATTTGTCGGTATTGTCCTGTATTCCTTAATTGCTTATCCTGTGCCTTTTTCTTTCTTGTCAGATTTCATTCTAGTACTGTTGACACTGTCTGTAGTTAGCTTTAACATGGGTGTTATAGTTGATTATTTCACTCTGCGGCTGAAGGCTGGCTTAGAAACCGCCCCAACCTGGCGGTCGCAGTTAGTATATATAGCCCAGTTTCATCAATTTTTAGGACGTTTGCCAGGGGCTGAAGTATCTCCTGGAAAGTACGTTGTGTTTGAGCAAGTAAAAGTTGGGTATTTTCAACATAAAAAGCATTAACTGATCAACACAATTGTGGGACTATTATTTTACAAATTGCGCAAAAATTGATGAAGGGCGATGATAATCTTTTGGAGACAGAAAATCCACAAATATTTAGAAGGGCTATATTAGAATTGCTTTTAAATAATAGCACAAAACTAGATACAAATATTTGCTTTAAATGCAATTGAGAGTCAATTTAAATGCAACAAAGAGTCCCCCTTTTAAAAATTTGGAACAAGTTTTGTGGGTGCAATGTGAATTTTGCACTTGATCGCATCATTCAGCGTGCGTGCATAAATCAAAAGGTACCCCCAAAACTGAATTAACCAAAAGGGAAATTCAAGAAAAACAAAAATAATATGAAACGTTCAAAGTGCATACAATTGACAGTTCAAACGTAAACAAATCGGGGCAGTTGAGTGCAGTAAAATCATTTTCCAGTATTCACATTACTGGATAGGTTGACCTACCAATATAACATGCGTAAAAAAACACTAAACATAATTTTTAATTCTTACATTTAAGAAGAAGGTGAAATTGTTAAAGTGGGCGGCGATCACGGCGATCCACGTGATAGCGATGAGCGCAGTGATCCACATGGGAGAATTAATGTCGGTGACATTTATGCAGGAAATCGTAGAAATAAGTAAGTTTTAATTTACGACAATGATATTTTTTTAATTAATGTTATTAATTTAGCCAGGCAGAGAGAATCGTTAGCGAGAGGAGAGAGAGAGAGGGAGGATGCGGTATGTATGCGGCACTAGGTGGCACTAGAGCCAACTACACCGCTCCCTCGGCTCTAAAAACGGTGTGCGGTAGGTGAGGAGTCTCGTAATATATTGTGTAGAATTTTCAAAATGTATATTAGTATTGATCTATTGTCCAATACTATATATTAAAAATGGTTGAAATACTGTAAGTATTTTTTTATATAAATTTAATTTTTAATATTCAAATTATATTTTTAAAATATTTAAATATTAAATGTATAAGAACTAAACTGGAAAACAAAGCTGATTTTGCAATTTTTGAAAAAGCGGTAAAAAGATTCAATTTTGGCGTGGCTGATGATGAAGATGAAAGTACTATAGCTGCACTGATTGCGAAGATTGATCAAAATAATGGGCCTTTTCCATTGGATCTCACTACCACACAACAAAAAAGAAAATACACTGATGGAAATCCAAAAAACTTAACAAAAAAAAAATCAACATCTTGAGCTGTTTGATAATGGTGAGTGCGATATTCTATGTACCAGTGATGATAATATGCTGCTGTTGGATGACACGGATATTGAAGAAGAAATTGCAAAACTACCACGTCGTAGAGGTCTTAATGAAATTGATTTTCAATAATCATTTAAACTCTTCTAAGGTTCAGTGTTTCAATTTTTCAGAGATCGTTTGTTGTGGGAAAATCAAATGTTGCCAAAATTAAAAATGTTTTATTTATATTGTAATGCCCCGAAAATAATAATAAATCGGAGAGGTCGTAAATTAAAATGTAAAGATCCAGACTATCATAGTGGATTATCATACGCAAATAAAGTCCCTCGAAAAAGGGAAGAAATATAAAATTGATAAATTAAGATCCATCACAACAAGATATGGGCGAATCGTGATTGCTGATCTAGAAGAGGGCTACAAATCTGTGTATCTGCCAAAACGTGTCTCTGAAAAAATATCAGATGAACAGTTGGATCTTTTTGATTCAACTTTCGTAACTATAATAGCGGATGTCGGGAATTCTGTTGATCTAGCGTTTAGTATCCACACCTAAAATGAATATGGAGAATCGTAATTTTAAAGTACTAAGTGTTTCGGAAAATATAAGTAGACGTTTTCACTCGGGGTGGACACAAGTTTCGGTATCCCTACATCCCGACTTATCTTCACAAACATTAAACGAATGGATTCAATCAACATTTGACGAGCTTCTACAAATTTGAAAAATCGATACGGCGTAGAAGACCACGACAAAGTATGTTTGGAACTTCTGTTAGTTCACCAGATAGAGACCTGTAGGAATGTCTTATAGAAATGCCATAAATTTGACATTCGATGTTATATTTAATGCTTTAGCAAAGATTGTTCAAAGTAACAACGAATTTATTGTGGGACCCAATTCTTCACCATTACTAGTAAATTTTTGTTATACTAAAACACCTATAGGACGTGGTAAGTTAAAAAATATTTTTTTACCATTTACCGAATATTGCTTAAAAAAATGATGTATTGTAGTTGTTCAAAATTCCGATAATTTATGTTTTGTTCGTTCATTAGTACTAGGTATTGCTAATCATACCGATAAAATTAAATTTATTAAAATGCATAAAAATGAAAGTTTACAGAAATCTTGGGCATTAGATTTATGTACAAAATCTGAAATCCAAATTAATGAAAATGGTGCAACTTTGGAAACCATTATAAAATTTCAAAATTATTTAAAAGACCAATTTATAATAACTGTATTTTCGGGAATTACATCAAAAGTAATATTATTTAAAGGTCAATCAAGTAATGTAAATGCTAAACATATCGATATTGTTTACTCGGAGGAAATTAATCATTACAATTTAATTACAAAAATTACAGCTTTTACTAATACTAGTTATTATTGTAGAAGTTGTAACATAAGTTATAATCAACACGCTCGTCATCGTTGTTTAATAGCTTGTACAAAATGTTATAAAGAACACAATTCTTCCGATAAAATTGTCTTTTGTAATTTATGTAACCAAAATATTTATGGAGGGAGATGAATGTTACAGTATACACATAACCCAAAAATATTTATCAAATGGTACAACTATTTGTGAGGGTATCAAATATTGTAAAGAATGTAGAAAAGTCTATAGAGTGGATAGTGAATATATACATAAATGCAATTTTATTTTTTGTAAAATTTGTAAAAATCATGTAGATTCAAATCATTTGTGCTACATGCAAAAAATTAAAATCAACAGGCATTCTTTTTCAGATAACACACTATATGTTTTCTTTGATTTAGAATGTACGCAGGAATTGTCTATAAAAAATGAAACAAAAAACAATCCATTTGAACATGTACCAATTCTATGCGTAGCACAACAATGTTGTTATAAGTGTTTTGAAGATACTACAAATATGTGTAATATGTGTGGTATACGTCAACATATTTTTTATCAAAATCATCCTGTAAAATATTTTATGGACTATTTGTGTAAATTAGCAAGACAAATTTTTAAACAAGTAATTGTGTTTGCACATAATTTTAAATCGTACGATGGCCAATTTATTTTAAAGTATATATTGAACGAGTTAGAATACATACCAAAAGTTTTAATTAATGGTAATAAAATTTTACTTATTGAACTTCAATCTGGTGTTAAATTTATTGAATCTTTAAATTTTTTTCCAATGGCTCTTACAAAGTTACCAAAAACCTTTAATAATGAAGGATTAGAAAAAGGATACTTTCCTCATTTTTTTAATGAAACGGAAAATTTAGAATATAATGTAACTTTACCAGATAAGAAATTTTATGGTTGTGAATCAATGTCAATAAATGAAAAAAAATCTTTCGATATTTGGTATGAAAATTTACATCAATCAAATAACACTTTTAATTTTAAAAACGAGTTAATTAAGTATTGTATAAACGATGTTACCATTTTAAAATCCACATGTATAAAATTTAGAAAACTTTTTTTTAAATGAAAATAATGTAGATTTAGACGAAATTATCTTATAGAAAATACTATTGGTATAATCCCACATGGTGGTTATAGAAAAAGTGATAAATTTTCGTTCAAGTCTTTATTGTGGCTCAAATTTATTAAACATAAGAGAAATATACGAATAATTTCTAGCGAAAATGGTAAAGAAAGGCGAATTCTTGGTCGTAAAGTAGATGGGTATTGTGAAACTAATAATACAATTTTTGAATTTCAAGGTTTGTTTTTTTCATGGTTGCAAATCTTGCTTTCCAAATAATCGGGATGTTGAAATATTAAAATATAATGATACGTTTGAAATTCGGTACGAAAACACAATAAATAAAATCGAGATGTATAGAAAAGCGGGATATCAACTTAGAGAAATGTGGGAATGTAAATTTAATGAAATGTTACTACTTAATGCTGATCTAAAAAAAATTGTTAATACGCAAAATTTACCGGTTGAACCATTAAACCCGCTAGATGCAGTTTATGGGGGTCGCGTAAAAACTATTAAATCATTATATATTTGCGAAAATGATGAAAATAGTATATTATACAACAAGCATATAATGATGGCAATTATTCATGAAGGTGATGTTTGCGAGACGAGCCGCAGGCGAGTTTCGCAAATCACCTGAGTGAATAATTGCCATTATATGCGAGTAGAATACTATTCTTTGTCCACACTTACCCTTGAAATATATAAAAATTTATATTGTACTTTCTGTTATCATCAACAAATCAAATATTTTAGGTTATCGTATTCTTCTTCTTCTGTTTTAAATGACGAAAACGTATAGAGAGTGTCTACTATCACGGCAATTGTGGTAAAAAAGCAAACGTATATTTATTTATAAGAAATATGTAAAATAATATGTTAATATTAAAAAATATGTTAAATAATATGTTATAATTTGTTTACTTATTTATATAGCATATATAAATATTTTAAAAAATTCAAAAATCGCCACTCAGGTGACGCCACTTACATGTGTCAAATAATTTGATTTGAAAATTGAAACGTCAAGTATTTCTCCACATTTCGACTCATTTAGTTATTTGTAATTTAATAATTTATTATTAAAACAAGCATTATGGAAACCGATAGCGAAAATGAATTGTGTACTCCACCAGATATTAAAGAAGCTGCACAAATCGCATCTCTGAATTTGCTGCCAGAAAAATCAAAAAATTTGTATATGGCGGTATACAAAACCTTTATGGAATGGAGAGCTGTGAAAAATATACATTCTTTTTCGGAATCAGTCTTATTAGTCTACTTTACTGAATTAGCAGCTAAATATAAATCATCAACATTGTGGAGCCAGTACTCTATGTTGAGAAGTACGCTAACATTAAATCAAGGGGTCAAAATAGAAAGTAATTCGAAGTTGCGTGCATTTTTGAAACGCAAGTCAGAAGGATTTCAAGCAAAAAAAGCGAAATTTTTTTCTCCAGATAATATAAAACAATTTCTTGCTGATGCATCTGACCAAAAATAAGATACATCTGGATGGCCGCCTAACACTGATGATATTCATGAGAAACAAAAATATTTAAATGAATATTATGTGAAGGAAGGTATGCTGGATACCCAAAAAATAGGATATAATCCAGGACTACGTGCCGTATCAAAATTACAATTAACTGCATTATGGGGAAAATTTGGAATGAGGGATATTTTCACGCAAGTTGAATTCTGGCAATACGTATGAACAATTATTAAATTATTTAAAAAATCCTGGTATGAAAATACATTCTACATTGTTAATCTGTGAAGAAAAGGTTATGGTTACCTATTCATCAATTAGTGAAACGACTGTGCCCCATAAGTGCGTGAATGTACCCATCGCCGCATATACAACATGTTTGGCACGACTTCATCTCTATAATTCGCACGACTTCATCTCTATCATATTTGGCACTGTTGATGTTTACCATCCTCCCCTTGAGTTAGAGCTAAATACCTCAGCTGGTCCTACAATAGACGTTACTAATAGTACTCAACGTTTTGATTTTGGCAAAACTGACTTTGCCAATCTGAACTTTTATTTTACTAACCAGGATTGGAGCTGCTTAGATAATACTTTAAACATTAATGAAGCATCTGCGGTTTTTTATGATATTTTTTTTCGGGGTATACAGTATTACACGCCTAATAAATCTGTCTTGTCTGACAAATATCCGTCCTGGAAGAGCATTAACTGCATCAAGTCCATTAACTGGAAGAATAGACTGTATAAAAAATACCAAAAATCGGGGCTTGCATCGGACTACGCTAATTACTCTACTGCGCGCAAGAATAGTAAGGAACTGATTGACCTTAGCTACCATTTATTTGTTACCAAAACGGAGCACTTAATTCCTTCTGACATCAAACATTTTTGGTCCTACGTAAAAAACTTGACAAAGCACTCTGGTTTGCCTAACTCCATGATATCGAATGATACGGTCGTCGAAGGCCCTGTCAATATTGTCAATGCATTTGCTACTTATTTTAGCTCATGCTACTCTTCTCACGGCTACTTGGATACGTCATTTGTTTCTGAGACTATTGCCTGCTCTCAATCGCTGGTCACTCATAAATTTACTACCGAAGAAATCAGACTGAAACTTAATTCTCTTGATCCGAAAACAAGCGTAGGTCCTGACGGAATCCCTTCTATAATTCTAAATCGGTGCTCTGAAAGTTTATCCATGCCTCTACAAAAAATCTTCCAACTTTCGTTCGATCAAGGAACTTTTCCGGATATTTGGAAAAAATCAACTTTGGTCCCAATATTTAAGTCAGATGCGAAAAACGATGTCAAGAATTACAGAGGCATTTCTTTAATTTCCTGTATACCAAAAGTCTTCGAATCAATCATCACAGATGAGCTTCACTTTACTTTCAAACATGTCATCTCTACGCAACAGCATGGTTTCCTCAAGGGTCATTCCACGGCTACCAACTTAGCCGTGTATCATAACTTCTTGTCGTCTAATTTGGAACGACGTCTTCAAATTGACTAGATCTACACTGATTTAGCTAAGGCTTTTGACAGCGTTTCGCATGTGCTACTCGAGGTTAAACTCAAAGCGTTTGGTGTTAGTGGCGTTTATCTTGAGTGGATTGTGTCGTATCTCTCGGGTCGTGTACAGTGCGTTAAAATATGTGATAGTTTTTCTGATTCGATTAATGTTACAAGTGGCGTTCCTCAGGGTTCCCATATGGGTCCTATATTGTTTCTATTATTTGTTAATGACGTTGTCAATTGTTTCCACTTTTGTAAGTGCTTACTGTATGCGGACGATATAAAATTGTTTAGCAATATTTCAAATATTTCGGATTGTGTTAATGTTCAAAAAGATTTGGATAATTTATCTCTTTGGTGCAGAAATAACCAACTACACTTAAATATCGCAAAATGTAAGGTGATGCGCTTTGCAAAATCCGACAAATGCATTTATTTTCAGTACACCGTGGATAGCACTGTTTTAGACCATATTGAACAATTCAATGATCTTGGGGTCATTTTTGATAAATCTTTATCTTTTACTCCTCACGTTGATAGCATTGCACTGAAAAGCTTTAGAATGCTGGGGTTTGTAAAACGCCATACGTTGAATATCAGCGACACTAAAGCGATTCAATCGTCTCCTATATGGTCTCCTTACCATGCCTGTCATATTAACCGCTTAGAGCGAGTGCAGAGCAGATATACAAATTTTTTTTTATTTAAATATAAATTCCATATTCAGGATGTTCCTGCCTGCACTCGCTTGTTGCTGGTTGGTATCCATTCACTACAGCATCGTAGAAGTAATGCTGCAATACTTTTTTTATTTAAATTGTTAAATGGAATCGCTGATTGTTCTGAACTTTTACGTTTAATTACTTTTCGGGTTCCTACTCGTTGTACTAGAACTCAAACTTTGTTTTTTATACCTCAACATCGTACTAGATACGGAGGCAATAGTATAATTCCCAGGACCTTAAATTTGTATAACTGTTCCTACCATAATTTTAATTTGTTTAACGGGTCGTTTCTAGCATTTAAAGCCAAATTAGCAAGGGGTTTTCCTTAACTTGTTTTTTTTCCTTCCTTTTTTGTTATTACTATTTGCTTTGAGAATTTCACCTTATTTTTAAATGTGTACTAATTGGAATTTATTTTCTGTATGTATAATTGCGTTAAATAAATAAATACTTAAAACCTTTATCTAACAGAATACTATACTATGATACTGATTCAATAATATTTACATACCAATCTGGTGATTGGTTACCTGAAACTGGTAATTTTCTTGGTATGATGACCAAAGAATTAGAATCATATGGCTCTAATGCATACATTTCTAAATTTTATTCATGTGGTCCAAAATCATATGCATTCGAAGTTACAGATGGAATTAAAATATTAAATACTATTCTAAAAATTAAAGGGGTAATTTTTTATTATTTGCTACTAATTTTTATTACTAATTTATTTCTAGTTTATTACTAATAAGTAACATTTTTTTTTCTCTTTGTTTTTACAGATATCTCTAAACTCCGGAAATCAATCAACAATAACTTTAACACCTTCTCTAATTTAGTTGTTTCCGAAGAACAACGTAGAATCAACGATGAGAAATGGGTGAAAAATCAAATTCAACTATCCATTCCAAACAAAACTGTTCGTGTCAAACCGTTTCGAGTGGCAACTATAACATCACAATCAAAAATTATAATACCCGTGTATTTGAAGAGGCAATGTAGTGATAATTACGATTCGTATCCATATGGTTACAAAAGACTAAATTTGTAATATTTAGGTTTTTTTATCAACTTATTTTTTACTTATTATTTTAAATTTTAGTTTTTTAACTTATTATTTTTATTTTTAGTTTTTTACTTATTATTTTTAATTTCAGTTTTTTTTACTTATTATTTTTAATTTTAGTTTTTTTACTTATTATTTTTATATATATTTGAGTAATTTTTAAAATTATACTCATATTTTCAATAGACATCATGAAAGTAGTTTTTGTTGATATGCAAGGCTTTGTTAAATTTAATAATAAAAAACGTAATTTTATTCCAAAAGAAGTAAGTATTTTTAATGGAAATTCTCTGGCACATTTTTTATTCAAACCGCCTATAAAATTTAATCTGCTAAATGACGATGAAAGAAAATAAGCAATTTGGTTGGAGAAAAACTACCACGGAATCCGTTGGAGTGACGGGTACATCGATTACAACAAGATATTAGAACTGTTACATTTTACTACAAAAAATGCTGATACCATAATTGTAAAATGGTATCAGCACTAATTGCATAAATGAAAAAACCGACATTCAATATCTTAACAACATATATCGTAATTTGATTTGTAAATAATTATTGTCATGAATTGCTGGTTTTAACACTGATAATGTTAAGTTATATATAAATTCCTCACTCAAAAAAACCAATCGAGTGCGTTTAAAAATTAGTCTGACCATGTCCATCCAATAAGTAACTCGCGTTAAACAAATTTGACTATGTGTTGGTGAATGTTCCATTGATCAATTGTACTGTCCAATTAATGTATATGTTAGGATCAAACACCGATTTCGGCCAATGGTCGAAAAAACCGACCAGAATGCGTTCTGGCTGTTGTCGAATTGCCAAAATGCAACACGTTGCATTTTGGCAATTCGACAATAGCCAGAACGCATTCTGGTCGGTTTTTTCGACCATTGGCCGAAATCGGTGTTTGATCCTAACATATATAACTTCAAATTCCACAACGACTTCAATCAACACACAAAATTGGTGATATCATGTGTTGGTAAAAATTAAAATTGAATTGCTTCTATTTCTATCAGGTAAATTTAAAATTAAATTAAATTAAACATTTTTCTTTTGTATAAATTAAACGAACTAACTTTTCACTGAATGTAATAAACTTAAAGATTTTTTCTTATACATTAACATTAAAATTTGTTTCACAATTGTTTTTGCACCATTTTACTTATAAGTAAATAGTAATAAGAAATTTTAGAAAAGTAAAAATAAAAAGAAATAAGAAATTTAAAAAAATAAAAAAAAAATATAGTTGTGATATGATTGATTGTTTGTAATGATATTAAATAATTATAGATGCTCTGATGAAGCCTACATTGTAGGCGAAACCGTTAGCTGAACGAGAAATTTTGAGTTTCTTTTCAAATCATTGTCCTTTACCGGCTACTCTAATTCAACATAATTGTAAAAGGTAATCAAAAGTACGATTTTCTTAAACAATTATTTAAAAATAAAAATGTTTCATCAGATTTTACTGATGTAGAACATCCAAATTTTAAATTATCTAACTCTAAGCCGAAATGTATGTTTCATAATTCTAATTATTGTCATTGTTCATTATCAAATGTATTTTTATTATATAACAAATTTATTGAATATAAAATATAAATGTAATTTTGAGTTTAAGTACGCATTATATATTAAATTTTTATGTCATTATATTTAGTTGTTTTATTTTTTACACGTACCTATCCTTATTCGCAAGAATAATGGTTTCCAAACAACCCACCTCATTGTTCAAGAACCGCAATAATGATTCCCATAAGGAACCAATCGAGTGGCCCGACAAACTTTATTACCCTCGACCAAATGGCTTCCAAAACACCAATAGGAAAACTAAGATGGTGGTAATGGTCGAACCTAAGGCAGAGGCGGAACCTAAGGTGAAGCCGAACCTAAGGCGGAGGCG
Organism: Cryptophagus acutangulus; assembly: GCA_963556235.1. NCBI lineage: Eukaryota > Metazoa > Arthropoda > Insecta > Coleoptera > Cryptophagidae > Cryptophagus > Cryptophagus acutangulus. The sequence goes on from OY744569.1 coordinate 2,539,881, forward strand.
AAATGTATGGCGGAACCTAAAGCGGAGGCTGAACCTAAAGCGGAACCTAAGGCGGAGGCGGTCCTAAAGGGGGCGGAGTTAACTGACGGCAGTGGGACCACCCCCTGTCTGCCTATAGTATCCCCTTACTACTAAGTAGTTTTTGATCTGTTGTATTTTCTTTCAACGTCAAATTGCCAATCTTGATATGGTTTATAAGCAAACGGTGTGGAGAAATGGAATTGAATTAATAAAGTCGTCTATGGATAAATTTAGTACATGATTTATACACAGTATGTATTTCTTTTTCAATTTTATAAAAGTTATGAATTTTTTATTGCTAACTTTGCATGGGTCTGAAATGTTGGTTAGGTAGCACCTGATTAAAACAAATCCATTCTAGTTAATTTTTAAAAACAAAGAAAAAATTTATCATATAGCCTTTTCGTTTCATGTGCACTGAACTTTCACACAGTTCACTCTTGCACGGGGCCAGTTCACTACTGCTGTTCACTACTGCAATTCACACTGTGATCTTGAGCAACGTTTCAGAGCAAAATTTTATTATTATTATTGCACTAATATTGAATCGAACATCGAACTAGTTTTGCTCGCTGCCGCTAATGCGCACTAGTACAACTATTGTCATGAAATAGACTAGTACTTATTGAGGTTAAGTATTTCAAGCCAAGTGTAGTTTACAAATCATCGAGAATTAAAACTTAATTGTATTTCCTAAAAATGTGGCAACCAGTGCTTAATAGCGATGGAAGCTTTGAGCTGGATGAAGAAAAAAAATGAGGGGTTTAAAGACACACAGAAAAAAGGATTTCAAAACCTAGATGATGAAGATGATACATTCTGTAGAACTATTGCAAATGAGTTAAAAAAAATTACCGACATAGAGAAAAAGAAAAAAATGAAACTAAGCTTGTTAACTATGGTTATGTTTCCGGATAAATAAATAAGTTCAAAATAATTTTGAATTTTTTATTAAGATAAGATTTAAGTACGCGTTACATATTCCAGCTGCCCTGATTTAAATCCATCTTTTGTCAAAAAAAAAAATGAGAATATGTCCCTGAGTTCTTTTCCATATTTGGTAGGGTTATTTGCACCTAGCCTTCTACATTTATTTAATAAACAATAAAATAAACTCAAAGTACTACTATTGTTTATAATAAACACTACTATTTGAGAATGGACCTTTCAAATATATTTATTTATTTAATATGTTTGTGCTGTTTTCAATTTCGTTTCTCCACTGTCCTGGTCGATGTTCATTATCCACATAATTGTTTGGGCAATACTTTTGGCTGCATTTATCTAATTTAAAATTTGGTAACTTATTAGAATTCTTAATGAAATTATGTAAACAAACAGTTGCTTTAATTATACTGTCTACATTTTCAGGACTTTCACAAATTGTCCGTAAAAAAATTCTCCACCGGGCTACTAATATACCAAAAGCGTTTTCTATAGTGCGCCTGGCTCTCGCTTGTCTATAATTGAAAACCAATTGTCGAATGCTTAAATTTCGTCCGAGATATGGCCTTAAAATTTCTTTTCGAAGTGGAAAAGCTTCATCTCCTAAGAAAAAATATGGAAGTTCTAAATCACAGGAACCAACTTTTTCTGGTGGAGGTATATCCAATCTATTTTCGTCCATAGCAATGCCAAAATCAGAATGTTTCAAAATACCTCCATCACTATCCGAACCATATGCTCCAATATCTACTAGCGTAAAGTAAGTTATATGTAGCATCACATACAGCTAATAACACTACACTAAAAAAAGTTTGTAGTTATAAAAAAGAGAACCGCCTTTAGGTGGTGCCTGAATGCGAATATGTTTTTCATCTATTGCACCAAGAGTATGCGGAAAGTTCCACTGTTTGGAACGAATTTGGCAAAAACACTTAAATGTTCTACAATATGGGCTCAATATTCGATGATCAAAGCTGAACTGAATATAAAACATGATATAAACATTGCAAAGTACACTAAAGTTATTGCATTTTTAAAACGACAAAGCGAAGGGTATAAACCTAAAAAATCAAGAATATTAACCCAAGAGCAATTTCACAACTTTTTGCTTAACGCACCGGGCGATATATATTTGGCTACAAAAGTAAATTTTACATAAAAAAACAAAATTTCATTATAGCACCCAATTTTTTTTAGGTTATGTTGATATTTGGAGTTACCGGTGCGTGCCGTTGCGACGAACTATTAAAAATAAAAGTAAACGATGTAGAATATTTGGGTACAGCAATTTTGTTAAAAATTCCCGACAGCAAATCCAAGCAGTCGCGCAGTTTTACTATAATTGGGGATTTTTATTTAAACATTTATCGGAAATATGCAGTTCTTTGTCCAAATGATATGGATTTATCAAGATTTTTTGTCAAATATCAAAACGGTAAATGTCATCGTGTTGTAATAGGAATACACAAAATATCAAAAGTGGCAAGAGACGTCGCATTATATTTAAAATTACAATATCCGAATGAGTATACAGGACACTGCCTTCGACGAACATCAGCAACACTTTTAGTAGATAATGGTGGTGATATAACTTCTTTAAAAAGACATGGTGGCTGGAAATCAAGCACTGTGGCTGAAAGATATATAGAACAATCGCCTGAAAATAAAAAACAAGCCGCAAAAAAAATATTAGCTTCAGTTGACATCAGTGAGCCTAGGCCTAGTACATCGCGAGCAGAAATAAACACATATGAAGCTACTTCATTTACTGAACTGGATGTAGCTCAGGAAAATATTACCAAAAAACCGGGTACACATGATACAAGCAGCACAAGCACTGTAATAAAGAAGAATTTAAATTAACTCATAAATATAGATAACAATACGGCTACTACTAATTTAAAATTCAATTTCTCTAATTGTTCTATAACATTTAATACGAACGTTAACAAATAAAATCATTAGTGATGCTAAAATCCAGTATTTTTAATAAGCTGTGTTTTTAAAGTTGTAGATTGAAGAAAAAATAGCATATATCACTCGGCATAGAACGTCTTTTCGTGTTTCGCCCATTTTGCAGCCTCGGCTATAGCCTCGGCAGCAATTCTGAGCTCAACACGAAAAGACTGCATTCTATGCCTAGTAATATAATATACTATTTTATTTAAGATACAAGACTATTTTGAAAAGAAAAACTGAAGCCAAAAAAATGAATAAAACTTCTGGAAATTGTCGAGCGCAGGTTCAGTTTGAAGCCAAAATCGATAAAATTAAGGCAATTGACGACAGTGTCGAGCCAGAGGTGCTAATGGATGCTACCAATCTGAAAATAAATAAAAAGACGACTAACTCCCACCAAAAAAGAAGATTTGAAAAAAAGTAAAAGTGTGCCTGAAGTGCTATTTGAAATTCAGCGAATGAAAGAAGAAAATAAAGAAAAAAGACATCAGGAAAAACTTGAATTACTTGAAGTATATTTTTGGCTCCACCAGCAAAATTGAAGACCAATAGTTTCGGTTAGTATAGTTAAATTATTAATCAGTCATCAGTTTATCTAATTCTACACTGCTCAAAAGTGAAAGTGGCACCCCCTAAAATTTAGACTGTTTTTGAAACGTAATAACTTTGGAAACCCACAACGGATTTTAATTCGGTTTTCGAAGTTCGATTGCGCCATTGTTTATTTACAGGTCATCTTGGTATGAAATTTCAAAAGTCTTAAACATTCTTTTTACATGATGGTATATAAAGCAGTGTAAAATTGGTCTGAGTTCAACCATCTCCCGTTGGCGTAATAAATTTTTTTTATGAATTTTAATGAAAAAATCTACAAATTTGATGTCTTATCTCGAGACTGTTTTGAGATTTTTTTAATTAAAAGCCTAACGACGAAGAGGTAATTATTTTTAACACCAAATGCATTTTTACCGTAAAAGTGGTCACAGCTTTGTTAATTTTAAAGATAAGTACATGCAATTGACCACAATTATTCTTTGCACTGTTCTTGACAATTTCAGATGGAATTCGCTTGAATTTATAGGTAAAGAGTCGAGAATAATTTTTTTTTCATTTTTTTGGAAATTTCAACAACAAAATGATATAAAATTTAAATTTTTTTGCTTAATACATTGTTTTTATTGTTTTTAATAAAAAAAATCTAAAAGTTTGATGTCTTATCTCAAAACAATTTTGAGATTTTTTTAATTAAACATCTAACAACGAAGAGGTGAATATTTTTAACACCAAATGCATTTTTACCCTAAGAGTGGTCAAAGCCCTGTTAATTTTAAAGATAAGTATATAAAATTGAACACGATCACTCTTTGAATGGTTCTTGACAATTTGATGTGCAACTCGCTTCAATTTATAGCTAAAAGATCAACAATAAAATTAAAAAAAAATGTTATAAAACACAACAATTAAAAAATAAACATTTTAACAATATAACAATCTTTATTTAACAATATAACAATATAACAACAGATATCTTTTAACTTTTATTTTCAACATTCAACATTTAACACAAACCACAATTGAACCACTTGTCTACCGGGTTTAAAATCTTTTATTAAGTGCCACTAATAAAAAAACAGAACAATTAAAATAATTAATATTTTAATTGTTGTGTTTTATAACATTTCTTTTTAATTTTATTGTTGATATTTTACACTGCTTTTAATTTTAATTTTATTTTTTAGATTTTAATTTTACACTGCTTTATATACCATCATGTAAAAAGAATGTTTAAGACTTTTGAAATTTCATACCAAGATGACCTGTAAATAAAGAATGGCGCAATAGAAATTTGAAAGCCGAATTAAAATCCGTTGTATGTTTCCAAAGTTATTACGTTTCAAAAACAGTCTAAATTTTAGGGGGTGACACTTTCACTTTTGAGCAGTGTATATTAATTATTTTAGCTATAACAACTTTGTGCAGCTTACCTTGTACTGACCGACTGTTTGAATGTGATGTACCGAAAGCAGCGATCTCTTAGTTTATTTAAGGTTTTATGTTTAGAAATAGAAATATTGTTTCAAAAGTTTATTTAATATATGTATAAAAGTTTATAAAGAGTGTTTTTTGTTTTTAATATAGTATAAAGTTACATATCATTATTTATTGCCTCATTAAACAAAATATGCGCCATTTCATTCCTTTTTTGTTCTCCGAGTCGTTTCATTTCTTGCTCGCTTTGGTCATTATCAAAGTCGTCTATAATATATTCGTCAAATATTTCATCAATTTGTAAATCATTATTGTCAATACACAAATTGTGCAAAACACAACAGCTTATGATCATTTTTGATTTTTTTTCAACCGAATAAAAATCACTGCCAATTAGTTGCCTAAATCGACCCTTTAGCTTTGCAAATGCATTTTCAATTTTCACACGTGATTGTCACGTGTTACGTACACCATCAACGCGTCATTCCTGGGTTCAAGGTTGCTGGTGTTCACATTTTGCGCTGACAGCTGGTGACATTGCAAAAGACTTGGTGCGAGATGATGACATTGCAAACGACTTGGTGCCTAAAACTCAGGTTAAAATTGGATAACACTTACCGAATTGGATTTCCTGGACTACTGGACACACCTGGAGCACTTGGTGAGTAAACGGAATACATATTTGTATTAATTACAGCTAATCAGTTTCGTTTTCAGGAGGCTTCGATTGGGTCGCAAAAAAGGCTCCGTTACAAAACTAAATTGCAACAGTGTCGTGAATTAATTGAACTTCATCGTACATCAAATTGTTCATCAAAACTGCTCAGAAGCATCGAACCAGAAGGAAGTTAATGGTCCAGCTATCCTTCCAGAAATTGCTGACATATATTTTAGATGCTTTTAAAGGTAAAAGTAAAAAACTAGTTATCATAAAAACAACACGCCTTCCCGCATACCAACAAAATGGCTGCAATTATATAAATAATAAATATCCAATAATTCATATTGCGACATTGCGTAATTGTCTGTAATGTGTTTAAAGTTTATTATTCCTTTGTGATAATTATCTCAAAAGGAGTTTCATCCAATCACTAGAATTTTATTTGTTCTAAGATTTTAGAAAGAGAATTTTATTTGTTCTAAGATTTTCCCTCGCCTAATTTAGTTGCTAGAGAAAATGTCGGAGAATTCATGAGAAATTACACCACAAATCCCGAAATGACACGGATTTTTGACCAAGATCATACATCAATAGACCAATTGACTAATAGTCTGATGACAATGACACCATTTTATGCTCCTCTAGCACATGAGATTTTAAAGAATTCTAATGCTGGGCTTGTTGTAAGTCTACAAGATAGGTTTACCAATGTCCAATCAATTGTGAGATTAGCAGATGAAGCTTCATCCTATGATTTGTATAAACAAATTTCAGAATCAGATGACAACTATCATAGAAGATTTCAAAACTTGTTCCGATCTGCTGCATACTCAGCTCGACATGGCCCTCATTTTGAAGGGATTCATCAGTTTCTAGAAAAAATTCCATGTTCATATATTATCAGTCGTGAGATGAGACAACATTTCTGGGGGATGGACATTATAGGAGTGTCTCATCCTGTTCCTTGGGAGCAGATGTCAACGATACCTTTTGACGCAATGAGCCCGGAAGCTCAGACTGATTGTATGATAACAGAACTGTCAGAGGAATTCTTGGCTGATAAATACGGATATCGAGAGACATTAGGTCCATACTTACCCTACTTTGGATCTTTTACAGCTGAGAGATTACGTAAGCCTAATCTCAAGTTCACTCAGTCGCATCCATTTTTAAGTTCACTGAGAAATCTGCTTCATATTGCTAGTTGGGCCATCCGATTGAATAGTAAAAATCTCTTGTCGTTGATTAATGACTTAGTTAGAGATAAAGTGGATGTAATTCCAGAGCTTAAGAATAATCCGGAGATTCTCACAGACATCACTCCGTCATCCTATGGCGGGAGCTTATCTCATAGATTTCATTCAGTAGCAGAAGCAACAGGATCTCTAATCAACAGCAATGCTGCTTCGACATCTCATATTCGAACTTCTACCAATAATATGAAAACATATGTCAAAGGAGGGGAAGATTACAATATCTTTTTTCAAGAAAATTTTCTTTACATTCAATCCAAACTCACACAGATGAGAGAAGATTACTTAGTTAATCCTTCTAATTGTTATGGGAATGTCATTGGATGCCCTACATGTACTCATCCTGTATCAAACATCTGTTACGATCTAGAAGAGTCATTATCTGCGGCAGCTGGGCCAGCGGCGGCGGCGGCACTAGGAGCAGCAGTAGATGTGCCACTGCACATCCAGCAAAGGAGGGCCAGAAACCGCCGACAGCGCCTTCGCCGTCTGGAGATTCGGCGAGGCGCTGCGGCGGCATTGGCGGCGACTCCAGAGGGGGCTCGAGCGGCGCCTCCAGTGGGGGCTCCTCCTACAGTGACGGCTGTGCCAGCGGCGGCTCCAGTGGGGGCTCCTCCTTCAGTGGCGGCTGTGCCAGCGGCGGCGGGAGCACCGGCTTTTATACTTTATGTAAACATAAACCATTTTCACAATAATGGTTAATGTTTACCATGTTAGTTAAATGATATAATAAAAATTTTGCAACACTGCAGTTGACCCTGTTGACATCACTGTGACAACATATCTCTAACACTGTTCTTCATCTCCATACCCTGCAAGATATTGATGCAAGTAAGTAAGAATTTATAATTTTTAATTTGTAGTAATATACTTTAATAATAATTTATTTAGTAGTATATTTATTTATTTATTTTTTTGTATTTAGTATGGACGTAAACGTACTTAACGAGGGAGTGGAGATCGTACGGCCTCCAACACCACTACCGCTACCACCACCACCTCCAATGCCTCGTCAGCGGGTGGCGGCGGCTGAACTGGGGGCGGCAGTGCCGCTGCACACCCTCCTGAAGCGGAAAAAGAACCGCCGACAGCGCCTTCGCCGTCTGGAGATTCGGCGATTCAGAGAATTCATGAGAAATTACACCACAAATCCCGAAATGACACGGATTTTTGACCAAGATTATACATCAATAGACCAATTGACTAATAGTCTGATGACAATGACACCATTTTATGCTCCTCTAGCACATGAGATTTTAAAGAATTCTAATGCTGGGCTTGTTGTAAGTCTACAAGATAGGTTTACCAATGTCCAATCAATTGTGAGATTAGCAGATGAAGCTTCATCCTATGATTTGTATAAACAAATTTCAGAATCAGATGACAACTATCATAGAAGATTTCAAAACTTGTTCCGATCCGCTGCATACTCAGCTCGACATGGCCCTCATTTTGAAGGGATTCATCAGTTTCTAGAAAAAATTCCATGTTCATATATTATCAGTCGTGAGATGAGACAACATTTCTGGGGGATGGACATTATAGGAGTGTCTCATCCTGTTCCTTGGGAGCAGATGTCAACGATACCTTTTGACGCAATGAGCCCGGAAGCTCAGACTGATTGTATGATAACAGAACTGTCAGAGGAATTCTTGGCTGATAAATACGGATATCGAGAGACATTAGGTCCATACTTACCCTACTTTGGATCTTTTACAGCTGAGAGATTACGTAAGCCTAATCTCAAGTTCACTCAGTCGCATCCATTTTTAAGTTCACTGAGAAATCTGCTTCATATTGCTAGTTGGGCCATCCGATTGAATAGTAAAAATCTCTTGTCGTTGATTAATGACTTAGTTAGAGATAAAGTGGATGTAATTCCAGAGCTTAAGAATAATCCGGAGATTCTCACAGACATCACTCCGTCATCCTATGGCGGGAGCTTATCTCATAGATTTCATTCAGTAGCAGAAGCAACAGGATCTCTAATCAACAGCAATGCTGCTTCGACATCTCATATTCGAACTTCTACCAATAATATGAAAACATATGTCTGTAGTATATTACTATATTCTAGGTATATAGATTTATACATTATAGTTGTCATGTACGAGGTCATATATAATAAAAGTGTTTTGTTAATATTAAGTTATAAATAAGTTCAAAGGATCTTTCGAAAGTTGACATATTCTGAAATAGTGCAGATGTGTTTCTCGGAAGGTACGACTAAAATATAGTTAATAGTATAGTATAAGTTTACTAAATATAATTATAAAATTAGTATATGGTTGTCACATACATTTGTAAAGAAGAGAAAATGTTTTATGAGGGTAGTTCCTAAAAATAGTAGATGGACCTTTAAGGGATGCTACCCAAAAGAGAAATCTTCTGAAATGAAATAATATAAATAGTTAGGAAAGAGCTGAAGTGGGATCAGAAAATAGACATAAGTTAGAAGTAGCAGTTGAAGTAAAGTGAATTAAAATAAAGATTATTAACAAGTATTAAGGGACTTTAATTTACATTCCTGTTCGAGTAAGAGAAGTTAATAAAAGTGCAACACAGTCCAGAGGATACTACATTGAAGTTAATAAAAGTGCAACACAGTCCGGAGGATACTACATTGGTGGCAGCGGAAATAAAAGTTCTAAATACTTTGGAAGCTTCCAGGAAAACAACATCAGCAAAAACTCAATCAAGATCGAAATATTTCAACGATGAAATATTTCATGTAAGTGTACAATTTCCTATTTTTTTTTTCCTTTTCTTGTTTTATTAAACTACCAGTTGATTTTTATTTAATTGTAAACATTTGATATTATATAAACTAATTTATTTCATCAATAATAAAAAAAAAAAAAAACAATTACCTTGCTTTGCTAATAATAAAATTTAAATATTTTTTTTTCATAATGCCTCTTGATAATACAGTTCCAGTTGCAGTTGCAAAACTTGACACCGATTTTTTAAAATTTGTAAATATAATTCCAATTTGCAATGGAGATAGAGATTCTCTTGAGAATTTCATCACTGCAATGCAAGCATCTTTAACAATTTTAAATCCCGCTTCACATAATAACTTTTTATCAATAATAATTGCAGTCAAAATGGAAGGAGAAGCAAAAACATTGCTATGTAATAAAAGTTTTAGTCGTTGGGAAGAATTAAAAAAATGCCTAACAGACAAGTACTTTACAAAAAAACCATTTACTTTTTGGAATATGAAACTAATTAACTGTCGACAAGAATTTAACGAATCTGTACAAAAATATGGAGAAAGATTAAAAGAAATTTACCACAATTACATAGAATCATGTGACCATTTCCAAAATTTAAGCGAAGCTAATTTTACACAAACAAGAAATGCTTTAGATGAAACGTTAGGGCCAATTTTCAGAAAAGGATTAACTAATCCATTAATTAAAGCCACATTGATAGGATTAGCATTATCAAATATAGATGAACTAATAAAAAAAGCCGTAACATTAGAAAATGAATTAACAAAAGACCCAGATAATAAACAATATAAACGTGTAAATTTTGTAGCTACTAATTGTAATTTTTGCGGTAGAAACAATCATCATAGCGAAAATTGTCACTTCAAATTTCAAAATAATAGAAATTTTAATTACAGAAATCAAGGAAATTTAAATAATAACACCCATAACAGATTTCAATACAATCCACATTATAGAAATTCTCAACAAAATTTTGTTAGAAATCAAAATAATACAAACCCTCAGTATAATACAAATAATTATTCAGAAAATCAAAATAACCCTAATCATCAATATACTACAAATAATTATTTAGGAAATCAACATAATTTGCCATCTAGTTCGGGAAACGCATACGGTCTTTCCAACGAGCGCAGACAATAGAAAGACCATCAAACATAAATTACGTTACACAAAATACATTAAATTCAACAAATAATAAAAGTATCATGTTAAACCAAGAATTAAATAGTCATTATAAAACTAATGATATAATAGAATTAGAAGAAATATTAGTTGTAGATAATATTAAAATTAGAGATAAAATAGTAGGAAATAAATTAGAATTAGGTATGGCATATTTAGATAAAGACCAAATGAAAGAAACATTCATAGAAAATAAAGAAATAATTATATTAAAAAATAATGATTTAGAATTAATTAATGAAAATGATTTAACATGTTGCAATACAATCATAAAAGAAGTATTAAATGTAGAAGATATCCAAAGAAAATCACCAATTAAAACCATAAGAATGTATTTTGGAAATAACGTAGATAAAAACTGCGCATAATTAACACCTGATTCTGGATCAGATGTATCGCTTTTAAAATATAGTAATTTAATAAATAAAGAAATAATAAAGTATGATAAATCCTTAAAATTACAAGGTATCGGTTTACATCCAGTATATACTATTGGATATTGTAATTTAGAGATTTTAACAGGTAAAAGTACCATAAATCATAATTTTTTTATAGTTAACGATAATTTTAATATTAAAACAGACGGATTATTAGGTGCAGACTTTTTAAATAAGTATAGTTGTACACTTGATTTTAAAAATAATTTATTGTCAACAGGAAATTTTAATTGGCAATTACTTAATTCTAATGTAAAAAATATTATTTTACCTGCTAGAACTGAAAGTATAATTCAAATATCAACAATAAATTATCCTGAAAATACAGAAGTAATTTGTCATAAAATAAACATTGATAAAGATATTATTATTGGATCTAATATTTCTACTGTTAGAAATAATAGTATTATTTTGAGTGTTTTGAATTCAAGTGAAAAAGACTCTAATTTAGATATTAACAATTTAAATTTAGAATTAACGGAATTTAAAGAATCATCAATTTGTTCAATTTTAACAAATATAGAACAATGTAATTCTAATTATGATCGCATTGATCAACTGAAAAGTTTTATCAAAACAGAACATTTAAATCGCGAAGAAATTGATGCATTATACGATATTTGTTTTGATTTTTCCGATATATTTTATCTAAAAGGAGATAAATTATCTTGTACAGATAAAATTAAACATAGTGTTCCGTTAATACCTGGGGCAAACATTGTTAATACTAAACCATATAGACTTCCATTTGCCCAAAAAACTATTATAGAAGAAGAAATCAATAAAATGATGGAAAATGAAATAATCAAACCTAGTAATAGTCCATATAATTCACCTCTTATTATGGTACCCAAGAAACCAGACGCTAATGGTGTTAGGAAATGGAGAATTTGTGTAGATTTCAGAAAATTAAATTCAGTCTCAATTGGTACGAGTTTTCCACTTCCAAGAATAAATGACATTTTGGATTCATTAGGAAAAGCAAAGTATTTCAGTACTTTAGATATGTCTTCTGGTTATCACCAAATTGAAATGGCTGAAGATGATAAAATTAAAACCGCGTTTTCAACAGAGAGAGGTCATTTTGAATTTAATCGAATGCCTTTTGGTTTAAAAGGTGCTGGTGCAACTTTTCAACAATTGATGAATTCTATTTTAACAGGTTTACAAGGTATAAAATGTTTCGTTTATTTAGATGATATAGTAGTGTATGCTACAAATGTTAAAGAGCACAATGAAAGATTACTAGAAGTTTTTCATAAAATTAGAGATGCCAATTTAAAATTGAATCCAGAAAAATGTAATTTTCTTCGAAAAGAAATTGGATATTTAGGTCACATTATAAATTCAGAAGGAGTCTCACCAGATCCATCTAAAATAATAGTCATTACAGAAACACCAACACCACTTACTGAAAGTGATCTTAAGTCATTCCTAGGGTTAGCTTCATACTACAGAAGATTCATAGCAGGTTTTGCTAAAATTGCTCAGCCTTTACATAATTTATTAAAAACTAATGTTAAATTCCTGTGGTCAGATCAATGTGAACACGCATTTAGAACACTAAAAAGCCTTATTACATCTCCACCTATCTTACAATTCCCAGATTTTGATAAACAATTTATTATAACCACTGACGCTAGTAATAAAGCAATAGGAGCCATTTTATCACAAGGTGAAATTGGAAAAGACTTACCTATATCATTTGCAAGTCGCACATTAAACGCAGCAGAAAGAAATTATAGTACCACAGAAAGAGAAATGCTAGCCATTTCTTGGGGAACTAATTATTTTAGACCATACGTCTTTAATACAAAATTTTTAATTTGTACAGATCACAAACCCTTGGCACAAGTATTTAGAATAAAAAATCCAGGATCACGTTTAGATAGATTTAGATTAAAATTAGAAGAATATACTTATACTATTATTTATAAACCAGGAAAGAATAATGGGAATGCCGATTTTTTAAGTAGAATACCATACTATAATAATAAAAATAATAAAATAAACAATATCCCAGAAAACAACATTGTACTAATTAATAATTCTGATAATAATAAACTGATGTATCAGACGTCCCTTTCGATACATTTATAGAATTTCAAAAACATTCAAAAAGTAATAACGTCGTCAATGACAAAGTAAAAGAAACAGATGATTATTTTTTGAATATTAAAACCGATTTTCATTTAGCAAATTTTTTTTCTATTCATTTTGAAATTAAGGATAATGATATCATGTTAAACGATTTAGATGTTAAATTTGATGTAATTAATAAATTAGATACAAGTAACATAAGAGTAGGTGAAATATTACAGATTAATAATAAAATAAATTTATTTTGTTTAATGCACAAAGAATTCGAAACAAATAATGTCGATTTAGAAATCATTTGGAAATTGTTAAATACATTGAAGAATTTGTGCGAAAAATCTAACGTAAATAAAATAGCAATTGGTAAGATGGATAATATACAAGAAGGTATTTGGTGTAAAATAAAAGTTATGATTAGATATATATTCTCGAATAATAATATTGATGTTTTAATTTATAATAAACCTAATAAAGATACAACAGAATTTAGTACAGAAGAAAAAAATGCGATAATTAAAGAATATCATAATACTCCGTTAGGTGGTCACCAAGGTATTAATAGAACGTATAATAGAATTAAACTTTTGTACAAATGGCCAAATATGAAATCTAATATTGAAGATTACATTAAAAAATGTGAAAGTTGTCAAAAAAATAAAACATTCAAAGACAAATCAAAACAACCAATGATAATAACAACTACTGCAACAAAACCCTTCGAACAAATAGCTTTAGATATTGTAGGACCTTTGACAGAAACAAATAATAAAAATAAATATATACTAACTATTCAAGACAATTTAACAAAGTATTCAATAGCAATACCCTTACCAAATCAAGAAAGTGAAACTATTTCAAAAGCATTTGTAGAAAATTTAATTTGTAAATTTGGAACACCATTCACAGTCCTTACTGATCAAGGAACCAATTTTTTGAGTAATTTGTTTAAAAACATTTGTAAATTATTAAAAATAGATAAAATTCAAACAACTAGTTATCATCCAGAATCGAATGGTCAACTTGAGAGATCGCATAGAACATTGGCAGAATACTTAAGACATTTCATAAACGAGAATCAAGAAGATTGGGATGATTTTGTTCAATACGCAATGTTTGTATATAATACAACTCCTCATACTGCAACTTCATACACACCTTTTGAATTAATATTTGGTCATAAAGCATGTTTACCTTCAATTTTTTCAAAAGACCCAACCTTTAATTACATTTACGATGATTATATAAATAATCTAAAATACAAATTTCAAAAATCACATGAAATAGCTAGAGAAAACATATGTAAAATTAAAGAAAAATATAAAGTAAATTTTGATAAAAATAGTAAAGAAAAATATTTCAAAATTGGAGATAAAGTACTTTTACATGACGAAACACCGCGACGTGGTCGAAGTAAAAAATTATCACCCATTTGGATAGGACCTTATGAGATAGTATCTAAAGATTCAAAGGTTAATTATTCTATCAAGAAAGGTAGAAAAACCCAAAAAGTTCATGCTAATCGTTTAAAATCTTTTTATGAATAATTAATTTTGAGAACTATAGTAAAAAAAAAAAAAAAAAAAAAAAAAAAAAAAAACAATAATAATTAGGATTATTATTTTATAGGTTTATTAGTGTTCTTGGTTATCTAATACAAGGATACCTACAATTCTCGGACAATCACCAAGAAGAATTATATAACATAACAAAGTATGAAAATTCTCCCGGCATTCATTATGAAAGAATTGGAGAGACACGATTTTACAATAAAGAATGGAAATTAGTTACATATGTAGATATAGATTTATTTTCAAATAAGTTACAAGTTTTAAAAAAACAACAAATGTTAACAAATAACATTTGCTCATCAAATAAATTAAGTTCATTAGATCATATATGTAACATTTTTGGAAGTACGTCTAAAATAATATTAAACAAATTAGGATTAGAATTAGAACAATTAAAACAATATGTAGGTAACAGTGCTGAAAATTCTAGAAAAAAACGTGGATGGTTTAATTTTGTAGGAAGTGGTTTTAAGGTTTTATTCGGAACACTTGATTCTGATGACGCAGACGCTATAAATGAAAATATAAATAAGTTTGCAAATAACGAACAATCCATAACACAGTTAATTAAAGAACAATGTAAGGTAGTACAGTCGGCAATAGGAAATTTTAACAGTACATTAGGAACACTAGATTATAATGAAAAAATTTTAAGTCAGAATATAAAAAAAATTACTAATCATATTAATTTAGAAATTGCAGAAATCCAATATATTGAGCTAAGATCAGAATTACAAGAACATATTGCACTCTTTCAATTAGTCCTTCAACAATTTCAACTAGAAATAATGACATTAACTAACGCAATTTTAGAAGCAAAAGTAGGAAATCTACATCCTTCAATAATGAGTCCAAATAAACTTATTCATGAATTAGGTTCTTTATTTGATTTATTACCAAGAGGGTTAGACTTACCTGTTCCCATTGATAAAGATAATATTCATTTAATATACAATGTTATAAAACTTCAAATTTATTGCCAAAATAACAAGTTAGTTTATGTAATAAATATACCCCTGTTAGAAAACATACTGTTTCACATATTAAAAATTAATGAATTTCCAACTAAAATAGACAACTTCTCATATATGGTCATAGAACCCGTTTCTCCATTTTTACTAATTGACGAAAATAAACAACAATTTATTGAATTTTCATATTTTAATTTAGAAAATTGTAAACAAATAATACCTTTAAAATATATATGTAAACAATATAAACCAGCACTTTTCGCTCATTTATATCCATCATGTGAAGTAAAACTGTATCAAGGAGTATCTAGATTACCAAACATTTGTAAAAAACAAAGCAAAGTAATTAATGTAGATCATAGTATTTTTATTCCCTTACAAACATCTAATACTTGGTTATATGTAATACCAGATGTAGAAACTTTAACAATTGGTTGTAATCATTTGTCCACACCTTCTGATATTGTATTAAAAGAAACTGGTAGCATCACAATCAATAACAAATGTAAAGGATATTGTACAGTTACAACTTTAATTCCTCGGAATAGTGCTTTCATTAAAACAATACCCAGTGAATTCGTACCAGCAATAGATATTTTTGAAGAATATTGCAAAGATAAAAAAACTGACTGCAAATTAAATATCAGTGAACTAGTGATTAACAACAACTATAAACAATTACATAAAAATTTAGACAATTTAGAAGTGATAAACCATAAACTGAACAAAATTGAAGAAATGTCCGATCATGTTTTTGAAAACAAATCTAACACTGGAATTTACTCGCATGTGTCTATTATTGCTTATACATTAGCAGTATTGACAGTATTATATGTTAGTTATAAGGTTTATAACAAGTGTTTTAGAAGATGTGGTTGTTTAGGAAAATTATGTATTACTATGAATCAACATGTAAACACACATAATAATGAGAACGAACCGGAAAATCCTAGTGAAATTGTATACTATAGTATTAATGATAAAAATAAGGATGAATCCAAACCATCAGTTTCTTTCGGCAGAGCTTCACTTAGGAATAAATAACAAATTATTTTTATATAAATTCAATTAGATTAGGAAATCTATTAAAATTTTGTAACAAAATTTTTTTCTTAGAGGGGGAGGTGTAGTATATTACTATATTCTAGGTATATAGATTTATACATTATAGTTGTCATGTACGAGGTCATATATAATAAAAGTGTTTTGTTAATATTAAGTTATAAATAAGTTCAAAGGATCTTTCGAAAGTTGACATATTCTGAAATAGTGCAGATGTGTTTCTCGGAAGGTACGACTAAAATATAGTTAATAGTATAGTATAAGTTTACTAAATATAATTATAAAATTAGTATATGGTTGTCACATACATTTGTAAAGAAGAGAAAATGTTTTATGAGGGTAGTTCCTAAAAATAGTAGATGGACCTTTAAGGGATGCTACCCAAAAGAGAAATCTTCTGAAATGAAATAATATAAATAGTTAGGAAAGAGCTGAAGTGGGATCAGAAAATAGACATAAGTTAGAAGTAGCAGTTGAAGTAAAGTGAATTAAAATAAAGATTATTAACAAGTATTAAGGGACTTTAATTTACATTCCTGTTCGAGTAAGAGAAGTTAATAAAAGTGCAACACAGTCCAGAGGATACTACATTGAAGTTAATAAAAGTGCAACACAGTCCGGAGGATACTACATGTCAAAGGAGGGGAAGATTACAATATCTTTTTTCAAGAAATTTTTCTTTATATTCAATCCAAACTCACACAGATGAGAGAAGATTACTTAGTTAATCCTTCTAATTGTTATGGGAATGTCATTGGATGCCCTACATGTACTCATCCTGTATCAAACATCTGTTACGATCTAGAAGAGTCATTATCTGCGGCAGCTGGGCCAGCGGCGGCGGCGGCACTAGGAGCAGCAGTAGATGTGCCACTGCACATCCAGCAAAGGAGGGCCAGAAACCGCCGACAGCGCCTTCGCCGTCTGGAGATTCGGCGAGGCGCTGCGGCGGCATTGGCGGCGGCTCCAGAGGGGGCTCGAGCGGCGCCTCCAGTGGGGGCTCCTCCTACAGTGACGGCTGTGCCAGCGGCGGCTCCAGTGGGGGCTCCTCCTTCAGTGGCGGCTGTGCCAGCGGCGGCGGGAGCACCGGCTTTTATATTTTATGTAAACATAAACCATTTTCACAATAATGGTTAATGTTTACCATGTTAGTTAAATGATATAATAAAAATTTTGCAACACTGCAGTTGACCCTGTTGACATCACTGTGACAACACATCTCTAACACTGTTCTTCATCTCCATACCCTGCAAGATATTGATGCAAGTAAGTAAGAATTTATAATTTTTAATTTGTAGTAATATACTTTAATAATAATTTATTTAGTAGTATATTTATTTATTTATTTTTTTGTATTTAGTATGGACGTAAACGTACTTAACGAGGGAGTGGAGATCGTACGGCCTCCAACACCACTACCGCTACCACCACCACCTCCAATGCCTCATCAGCGGGTGGCGGCGGCTGCACTGGGGGCGGCAGTGCCGCTGCACACCCTCCTGAAGCGGAAAAAGAACCGCCGACAGCGCCTTCGCCGTCTGGAGATTCGGCGATTCAGAGAATTCATGAGAAATTACACCACAAATCCCGAAATGACACGGATTTTTGACCAAGATCATACATCGACCAATTGACTAATAGTCTGATGACAATGACACCATTTTATGCTCCTCTAGCACATGAGATTTTAAAGAATTCTAATGCTGGGCTTGTTGTAAGTCTACAAGATAGGTTTACCAATGTCCAATCAATTGTGAGATTAGCAGATGAAGCTTCATCCTATGATTTGTATAAACAAATTTCAGAATCAGATGACAACTATCATAGAAGATTTCAAAACTTGTTCCGATCTGCTGCATACTCAGCTCGACATGGCCCTCATTTTGAAGGGATTCATCAGTTTCTAGAAAAAATTCCATGTTCATATATTATCAGTCGTGAGATGAGACAACATTTCTGGGGGATGGACATTATAGGAGTGTCTCATCCTGTTCCTTGGGAGCAGATGTCAACGATACCGTTTGACGCAATGAGCCCGGAAGCTCAGACTGATTGTAAGATAACAGAACTGTCAAAGGAATTCTTGGCTGATAAATACGGATATCGAGACATTAGGTCCATACTTACCTACTTTGGATCTTTTACAGCTGAGAGATTACGTAAGCCAAATCTCAAGTTCACTCAGTCGCATCCATTTTTAAGTACACTGAGAAATCTGCTTCATATTGCTAGTTGGGCCATCCGATTGAATAGTAAAAATCTCTTGTCGTTGATTAATGACTTAGTTAGAGATAAAGTGGATGTAATTCCAGAGCTTAAGAATAATCCGGAGATTCTCACAGACATCACTCCGTCATCCTATGGCGGGAGCTTATCTCATAGATTTCATTCAGTAGCAGAAGCAACAGGATCTCTAATCAACAGCAATGCTGCTTCGACATCTCATATTCGAACTTCTACCAATAATATGAAAACATATGTCAAAGGAGGGGAAGATTACAATATCTTCTTTCAAGAAAATTTTCTTTACATTCAATCCAAACTCACACAGATGAGAGAAGATTACTTAGTTAATCCTTCTAATTGTTATGGGAATGTCATTGGATGCCCTACATGTACTCATCCTGTATCAAACATCTGTTACGATCTAGAAGAGTCATTATCTGCGGCAGCTGGGTCAGCGGCGGCGGCGGCACTAGGAGCAGCAGTAGATGTGCCACTGCACATCTAGCAAAGGAGGGCCAGAAACCGCCGACAGCGCCTTCGCCGTCTGGAGATTCGGCGAGGCGCTGCGGCGGCATTGGCGGCGGCTCCAGAGGGGGCTCCTCCTACAGTGACGGCTGTGCCAGCGGCGGCTCCAGTGGGGGCTCCTCCTTCAGTGGCGGCTGTGCCAGCGGCGGCGGGAGCACCGGCTTTTATATTTTATGTAAACATAAACCATTTTCACAATAATGGTTAATGTTTACCATGTTAGTTAAATGATATAATAAAAATTTTGCAACACTGCAGTTGACCCTGTTGACATCACTGTGACAACACATCTCTAACACTGTTCTTCATCTCCATACCCTGCAAGATATTGATGCAAGTAAGTAAGAATTTATAATTTTTAATTTGTAGTAATATACTTTAATAATAATTTATTTAGTAGTATATTTATTTATTTATTTTTTTGTATTTAGTATGGACGTAAACGTACTTAACGAGGGAGTGGAGATCGTACGGCCTCCAACACCACTACCGCTACCACCACCACCTCCAATGCCTCGTCAGCGGGTGGCGGCGGCTGCACTGGGGGCGGCAGTGCCGCTGCACACCCTCCTGAAGCGGAAAAAGAACCGCCGACAGCGCCTTCGCCGTCTGGAGATTCGGCGATTCAGAGAATTCATGAGAAATTACACCACAAATCCCGAAATGACACGGATTTTTGACCAAGATCATACATCAATAGACCAATTGACTAATAGTCTGATGACAATGACACCATTTTATGCTCCTCTAGCACATGAGATTTTAAAGAATTCTAATGCTGGGCTTGTTGTAAGTCTACAAGATAGGTTTACCAATGTCCAATCAATTGTGAGATTAGCAGATGAAGCTTCATCCTATGATTTGTATAAACAAATTTCAGAATCAGATGACAACTATCATAGAAGATTTCAAAACTTGTTCCGATCTGCTGCATACTCAGCTCGACATGGCCCTCATTTTGAAGGGATTCATCAGTTTCTAGAAAAAATTCCATGTTCATATATTATCAGTCGTGAGATGAGACAACATTTCTGGGGGATGGACATTATAGGAGTGTCTCATCCTGTTCCTTGGGAGCAGATGTCAACGATACCTTTTGACGCAATGAGCCCGGAAGCTCAGACTGATTGTATGATAACAGAACTGTCAGAGGAATTCTTGGCTGATAAATACGGATATCGAGAGACATTAGGTCCATACTTACCCTACTTTGGATCTTTTACAGCTGAGAGATTACGTAAGCCTAATCTCAAGTTCACTCAGTCGCATCCATTTTTAAGTTCACTGAGAAATCTGCTTCATATTGCTAGTTGGGCCATCCGATTGAATAGTAAAAATCTCTTGTCGTTGATTAATGACTTAGTTAGAGATAAAGTGGATGTAATTCCAGAGCTTAAGAATAATCCGGAGATTCTCACAGACATCACTCCGTCATCCTATGGCGGGAGCTTATCTCATAGATTTCATTCAGTAGCAGAAGCAACAGGATCTCTAATCAACAGCAATGCTGCTTCGACATCTCATATTCGAACTTCTACCAATAATATGAAAACATATGTCAAAGGAGAGGAAGATTACAATATCTTTTTTCAAGAAATTTTTCTTTATATTCAATCCAAACTCACACAGATGAGAGAAGATTACATAGTTAATCCTTCTAATTGTTATGGGAATGTCATTGGATGCCCTACATGTACTCATCCTGTATCAAACATCTGTTACGATCTAGAAGAGTCATTATCTGCGGCAGCTGGGCCAGCGGCGGCGGCGGCACTAGGAGCAGCAGTAGATGTGCCACTGCACATCCAGCAAAGGAGGGCCAGAAACCGCCGACAGCGCCTTCGCCGTCTGGAGATTCGGCGAGGCGCTGCGGCGGCATTGGCGGCGGCTCCAGAGGGGGCTCGAGCGGCGCCTCCAGTGGGGGCTCCTCCTACAGTGACGGCTGTGCCAGCGGCGGCTCCAGTGGGGGCTCCTCCTTCAGTGGCGGCTGTGCCAGCGGCGGCGGGAGCACCGGCTTTTATATTTTATGTAAACATAAACCATTTTCACAATAATGGTTAATGTTTACCATGTTAGTTAAATGATATAATAAAAATTTTGCAACACTGCAGTTGACCCTGTTGACATCACTGTGACAACACATCTCTAACACTGTTCTTCATCTCCATACCCTGCAAGATATTGATGCAAGTAAGTAAGAATTTATAATTTTTAATTTGTAGTAATATACTTTAATAATAATTTATTTAGTAGTATATTTATTTATTTATTTTTTTGTATTTAGTATGGACGTAAACGTACTTAACGAGGGAGTGGAGATCGTACGGCCTCCAACACCACTACCGCTACCACCACCACCTCCAATGCCTCGTCAGCGGGTGGCGGCGGCTGCACTGGGGGCGGCAGTGCCGCTGCACACCCTCCTGAAGCGGAAAAAGAACCCCCGACAGCGCCTTCGCCGTCTGGAGTTTCGGCGATTCAGAGAATTCATGAGAAATTACACCACAAATCCCGAAATGACACGGATTTTTGACCAAGATCATACATCAATAGACCAATTGACTAATAGTCTGATGACAATGACACCATTTTATGCTCCTCTAGCACATTAGATTTTAAAGAATTCTAATGCTGGGCTTGTTGTAAGTCTACAAGATAGGTTTACCAATGTCCAATCAATTGTGAGATTAGCAGATGAAGCTTCATCCTATGATTTGTATAAACAAATTTCAGAATCAGATGACAACTATCATAGAAGATTTCAAAACTTTTTCCGATCTGCTGCATACTCAGCTCGACATGGCCCTCATTTTGAAGGGATTCATCAGTTTCTAGAAAAAATTCCATGTTCATATATTATCAGTCGTGAGATGAGACAACATTTCTGGGGGATGGACATTATAGGAGTGTCTCATCCTGTTCCTTGGGAGCAGATGTCAACGATACCTTTTGACGCAATGAGCCCGGAAGCTCAGACTGATTGTATGATAACAGAACTGTCAGAGGAATTCTTGGCTGATAAATACGGATATCGAGAGACATTAGGTCCATACTTACCCTACTTTGGATCTTTTACAGCTGAGAGATTACGTAAACCTAATCTCAAGTTCACTCAGTCGCATCCATTTTTAAGTTCACTGAGAAATCTGCTTCATATTGCTAGTTGGGCCATCCGATTGAATAGTAAAAATCTCTTGTCGTTGATTAATGACTTAGAGATAAAGTGGATGTAATTCCAGAGCTTAAGAATAATCCGGAGATTCTTACAGACATCACTCCGTCATCCTATGGCGGGAGCTTATCTCATAGATTTCATTCAGTAGCAGAAGCAACAGGATCTCTAATCAACAGCAATGCTGCTTCGACATCTCATATTCGAACTTCTACCAATAATATGCAAACATATGTCAAAGGAGGGGAAGATTACAATATCTTTTTTCAAGAAATTTTTCTTTATATTCAATCCAAACTCACACAGATGAGAGAAGATTACTTAGTTAATCCTTCTAATTGTTATGGGAATGTCATTGGATGCCCTACATGTACTCATCCTGTATCAAACATCTGTTACGATCTAGAAGAGTCATTATCTGCGGCAGCTGGGCCAGCGGCGGCGGCGGCACTAGGAGCAGCAGTAGATGTGCCACTGCACATCCAGCAAAGGAGGGCCAGAAACCGCCGACAGCGCCTTCGCCGTCTGGAGATTCGGCGAGGCGCTGCGGCGGCATTGGCGGCGGCTCCAGAGGGGGCTCGAGCGGCGCCTCCAGTGGGGGCTCCTCCTACAGTGACGGCTGTGCCAGCGGCGGCTCCAGTGGGGGCTCCTCCTTCAGTGGCGGCTGTGCCAGCGGCGGCGGGAGCACCGGCTTTTATATTTTATGTAAACATAAACCATTTTCACAATAATGGTTAATGTTTACCATGTTAGTTAAATGATATAATAAAAATTTTGCAACACTGCAGTTGACCCTGTTGACATCACTGTGACAACACATCTCTAACACTGTTCTTCATCTCCATACCCTGCAAGATATTGATGCAAGTAAGTAAGAATTTATAATTTTTAATTTGTAGTAATATACTTTAATAATAATTTATTTAGTAGTATATTTATTTATTTATTTTTTTGTATTTAGTATGGACGTAAACGTACTTAACGAGGGAGTGGAGATCGTACGGCCTCCAACACCACTACCGCTACCACCACCACCTCCAATGCCTCATCAGCGGGTGGCGGCGGCTGCACTGGGGGCGGCAGTGCCGCTGCACACCCTCCTGAAGCGGAAAAAGAACCGCCGACAGCGCCTTCGCCGTCTGGAGATTCGGCGATTCAGAGAATTCATGAGAAATTACACCACAAATCCCGAAATGACACGGATTTTTGACCAAGATCATACATCGACCAATTGACTAATAGTCTGATGACAATGACACCATTTTATGCTCCTCTAGCACATGAGATTTTAAAGAATTCTAATGCTGGGCTTGTTGTAAGTCTACAAGATAGGTTTACCAATGTCCAATCAATTGTGAGATTAGCAGATGAAGCTTCATCCTATGATTTGTATAAACAAATTTCAGAATCAGATGACAACTATCATAGAAGATTTCAAAACTTGTTCCGATCTGCTGCATACTCAGCTCGACATGGCCCTCATTTTGAAGGGATTCATCAGTTTCTAGAAAAAATTCCATGTTCATATATTATCAGTCGTGAGATGAGACAACATTTCTGGGGGATGGACATTATAGGAGTGTCTCATCCTGTTCCTTGGGAGCAGATGTCAACGATACCGTTTGACGCAATGAGCCCGGAAGCTCAGACTGATTGTAAGATAACAGAACTGTCAAAGGAATTCTTGGCTGATAAATACGGATATCGAGACATTAGGTCCATACTTACCTACTTTGGATCTTTTACAGCTGAGAGATTACGTAAGCCAAATCTCAAGTTCACTCAGTCGCATCCATTTTTAAGTACACTGAGAAATCTGCTTCATATTGCTAGTTGGGCCATCCGATTGAATAGTAAAAATCTCTTGTCGTTGATTAATGACTTAGTTAGAGATAAAGTGGATGTAATTCCAGAGCTTAAGAATAATCCGGAGATTCTCACAGACATCACTCCGTCATCCTATGGCGGGAGCTTATCTCATAGATTTCATTCAGTAGCAGAAGCAACAGGATCTCTAATCAACAGCAATGCTGCTTCGACATCTCATATTCGAACTTCTACCAATAATATGAAAACATATGTCAAAGGAGGGGAAGATTACAATATCTTCTTTCAAGAAAATTTTCTTTACATTCAATCCAAACTCACACAGATGAGAGAAGATTACTTAGTTAATCCTTCTAATTGTTATGGGAATGTCATTGGATGCCCTACATGTACTCATCCTGTATCAAACATCTGTTACGATCTAGAAGAGTCATTATCTGCGGCAGCTGGGTCAGCGGCGGCGGCGGCACTAGGAGCAGCAGTAGATGTGCCACTGCACATCTAGCAAAGGAGGGCCAGAAACCGCCGACAGCGCCTTCGCCGTCTGGAGATTCGGCGAGGCGCTGCGGCGGCATTGGCGGCGGCTCCAGAGGGGGCTCCTCCTACAGTGACGGCTGTGCCAGCGGCGGCTCCAGTGGGGGCTCCTCCTTCAGTGGCGGCTGTGCCAGCGGCGGCGGGAGCACCGGCTTTTATATTTTATGTAAACATAAACCATTTTCACAATAATGGTTAATGTTTACCATGTTAGTTAAATGATATAATAAAAATTTTGCAACACTGCAGTTGACCCTGTTGACATCACTGTGACAACACATCTCTAACACTGTTCTTCATCTCCATACCCTGCAAGATATTGATGCAAGTAAGTAAGAATTTATAATTTTTAATTTGTAGTAATATACTTTAATAATAATTTATTTAGTAGTATATTTATTTATTTATTTTTTTGTATTTAGTATGGACGTAAACGTACTTAACGAGGGAGTGGAGATCGTACGGCCTCCAACACCACTACCGCTACCACCACCACCTCCAATGCCTCGTCAGCGGGTGGCGGCGGCTGCACTGGGGGCGGCAGTGCCGCTGCACACCCTCCTGAAGCGGAAAAAGAACCCCCGACAGCGCCTTCGCCGTCTGGAGTTTCGGCGATTCAGAGAATTCATGAGAAATTACACCACAAATCCCGAAATGACACGGATTTTTGACCAAGATCATACATCAATAGACCAATTGACTAATAGTCTGATGACAATGACACCATTTTATGCTCCTCTAGCACATTAGATTTTAAAGAATTCTAATGCTGGGCTTGTTGTAAGTCTACAAGATAGGTTTACCAATGTCCAATCAATTGTGAGATTAGCAGATGAAGCTTCATCCTATGATTTGTATAAACAAATTTCAGAATCAGATGACAACTATCATAGAAGATTTCAAAACTTTTTCCGATCTGCTGCATACTCAGCTCGACATGGCCCTCATTTTGAAGGGATTCATCAGTTTCTAGAAAAAATTCCATGTTCATATATTATCAGTCGTGAGATGAGACAACATTTCTGGGGGATGGACATTATAGGAGTGTCTCATCCTGTTCCTTGGGAGCAGATGTCAACGATACCTTTTGACGCAATGAGCCCGGAAGCTCAGACTGATTGTATGATAACAGAACTGTCAGAGGAATTCTTGGCTGATAAATACGGATATCGAGAGACATTAGGTCCATACTTACCCTACTTTGGATCTTTTACAGCTGAGAGATTACGTAAACCTAATCTCAAGTTCACTCAGTCGCATCCATTTTTAAGTTCACTGAGAAATCTGCTTCATATTGCTAGTTGGGCCATCCGATTGAATAGTAAAAATCTCTTGTCGTTGATTAATGACTTAGTTAGAGATAAAGTGGATGTAATTCCAGAGCTTAAGAATAATCCGGAGATTCTCACAGACATCACTCCGTCATCCTATGGCGGGAGCTTATCTCATAGATTTCATTCAGTAGCAGAAGCAACAGGATCTCTAATCAACAGCAATGCTGCTTCGACATCTCATATTCGAACTTCTACCAATAATATGAAAACATATGTCAAAGGAGGGGAAGATTACAATATCTTTTTTCAAGAAATTTTTCTTTATATTCAATCCAAACTCACACAGATGAGAGAAGATTACTTAGTTAATCCTTCTAATTGTTATGGGAATGTCATTGGATGCCCTACATGTACTCATCCTGTATCAAACATCTGTTACGATCTAGAAGAGTCATTATCTGCGGCAGCTGGGCCAGCGGCGGCGGCGGCACTAGGAGCAGCAGTAGATGTGCCACTGCACATCCAGCAAAGGAGGGCCAGAAACCGCCGACAGCGCCTTCGCCGTCTGGAGATTCGGCGAGGCGCTGCGGCGGCATTGGCGGCGGCTCCAGAGGGGGCTCGAGCGGCGCCTCCAGTGGGGGCTCCTCCTACAGTGACGGCTGTGCCAGCGGCGGCTCCAGTGGGGGCTCCTCCTTCAGTGGCGGCTGTGCCAGCGGCGGCGGGAGCACCGGCTTTTATATTTTATGTAAACATAAACCATTTTCACAATAATGGTTAATGTTTACCATGTTAGTTAAATGATATAATAAAAATTTTGCAACACTGCAGTTGACCCTGTTGACATCACTGTGACAACACATCTCTAACACTGTTCTTCATCTCCATACCCTGCAAGATATTGATGCAAGTAAGTAAGAATTTATAATTTTTAATTTGTAGTAATATACTTTAATAATAATTTATTTAGTAGTATATTTATTTATTTATTTTTTTGTATTTAGTATGGACGTAAACGTACTTAACGAGGGAGTGGAGATCGTACGGCCTCCAACACCACTACCGCTACCACCACCACCTCCAATGCCTCATCAGCGGGTGGCGGCGGCTGCACTGGGGGCGGCAGTGCCGCTGCACACCCTCCTGAAGCGGAAAAAGAACCGCCGACAGCGCCTTCGCCGTCTGGAGATTCGGCGATTCAGAGAATTCATGAGAAATTACACCACAAATCCCGAAATGACACGGATTTTTGACCAAGATCATACATCGACCAATTGACTAATAGTCTGATGACAATGACACCATTTTATGCTCCTCTAGCACATGAGATTTTAAAGAATTCTAATGCTGGGCTTGTTGTAAGTCTACAAGATAGGTTTACCAATGTCCAATCAATTGTGAGATTAGCAGATGAAGCTTCATCCTATGATTTGTATAAACAAATTTCAGAATCAGATGACAACTATCATAGAAGATTTCAAAACTTGTTCCGATCTGCTGCATACTCAGCTCGACATGGCCCTCATTTTGAAGGGATTCATCAGTTTCTAGAAAAAATTCCATGTTCATATATTATCAGTCGTGAGATGAGACAACATTTCTGGGGGATGGACATTATAGGAGTGTCTCATCCTGTTCCTTGGGAGCAGATGTCAACGATACCTTTTGACGCAATGAGCCCGGAAGCTCAGACTGATTGTATGATAACAGAACTGTCAGAGGAATTCTTGGCTGATAAATACGGATATCGAGAGACATTAGGTCCATACTTACCCTACTTTGGATCTTTTACAGCTGAGAGATTACGTAAGCCTAATCTCAAGTTCACTCAGTCGCATCCATTTTTAAGTTCACTGAGAAATCTGCTTCATATTGCTAGTTGGGCCATCCGATTGAATAGTAAAAATCTCTTGTCGTTGATTAATGACTTAGTTAGAGATAAAGTGGATGTAATTCCAGAGCTTAAGAATAATCCGGAGATTCTCACAGACATCACTCCGTCATCCTATGGCGGGAGCTTATCTCATAGATTTCATTCAGTAGCAGAAGCAACAGGATCTCTAATCAACAGCAATGCTGCTTCGACATCTCATATTCGAACTTCTACCAATAATATGAAAACATATGTCAAAGGAGGGGAAGATTACAATATCTTTTTTCAAGAAATTTTTCTTTATATTCAATCCAAACTCACACAGATGAGAGAAGATTACTTAGTTAATCCTTCTAATTGTTATGGGAATGTCATTGGATGCCCTACATGTACTCATCCTGTATCAAACATCTGTTACGATCTAGAAGAGTCATTATACTGGTAAACAAACACGATATTATGCAGACCACAATTAATTCGATGAGCACCAAAATGGACCTATTAGTCAGCGAAACCGGGCAACTGCACAAAGAAATTTCCACACTAAAGAATAATGCGAATAAAAATATCAACGCAAAGCCGAATTCTTTACAAATTCCTCTCAAGGCTGTTCCCGCTAAAATTCCTCGAGCGCGCACACATTCCGATTCGATTGGAAACGGTGCAAAGGTCACGACACCAAGTTTGGGTGCGAAGTCGGACCATTCGAATCTTCCTAGCGCTGGCAACCAGCAAAGCAGCAGCAGCAACGAAACACTTCTCGTCGGGCCTACGTTTGCAAATATCGCTTCTGGAAATGCCTCTGGTGACTCTTTCCAAACCGTGTTACCACGTCGCAGAAGAAAAGTGTCTTATACACAGGGTACTGCATCAACTTCAGCAACTGATGCCTTTCAAGCTACTCCACGTAGAATGTGGCTTTATATCGGCAAGGTCGCCAATCAAGTGGATGTTGAAACGATCAAAAAATTCGTCTTATCGAAACTTACTGACAAGGATGCTGTTGAGGTACTTGAAGCTCTTCCAGTTAGAGGTACGGCCAAATCCTTCAAAATGGGAATACGTCAGGACTGTTACGAACAGGTAAACAAAGCCGAATTTTGGCCAAAAGGTGTTTTTGTAAGGCGATTCAACTTCGGCCGAAACAATTATGCCGATTTCCAAAAAGAACTGAAGACGGCTCCGAAAACTCCGGAAATCGTGGATCAAGCACAGACTACAACGCCACTACACCCGACAACAAATTTTCAAAAGGTTCCAACGCCAATGGAGGTAAAGTAGACTTAACTGTCTACTATCAAAACGTTCGCGGTCTACGTACCAAAATGAAGACTTTATCCCAAGCGATCAATATGTGTTCCTTTCACATAATTATCGTCACAGAAACATGGCTTAACTCCGATTTTGATAATTCAGAGTTTAATGTTACTAATTACCACATAATTAGAAAAGACCGCGACGTTGAATATACTGGTAAATCTCGTGGAGGTGGCGTTATGTTCTTAATTCGTAAGGATATTGCCTTTTTGGTTGTTACTTCGGCAAATTCTTGTCTCCTGATGGAGGAACAATGGATTTTGATAAAATATCACTCCGAATCGTACCTATTTTGCGCATTGTATTTACCTCCTGGGTCGAGTGAAAGCATGTACACGGCGCATAGTGATTCTGTACTAGAGTGCATGGAAAAATACTGCTATTGTAACACGTTTCTGTTCGGTGGCTATAATTTACCTGGTGTTGATTGGAAGAATGATGAGCTTGGGATTGATCCTGCATACTACACACCTAACGCTACTTCACTAATCGAAACCTTTTCGTTTTTGAACTTGTTTCAACTTAACTCTGTGCGCAATCTTAATAACGTTGTTCTTGATTTAGTGTTTTCGAATTGCAATAACCTTGTGACTAAACTAGCGTTAGACGAATTAATCACTTGTGATGTGCACCATCCCCCGCTTTTATTTTCGATTCCAACAGGTGCTCAACTTATAGACCACCTACGCACCGAAGAATTTTGCTACGATTTTAAACATTCTAATTTTAATGGCATTTCTACCAGCTTATTGAACATCCACTGGGACACTGTTTTCACTGACAAAGCTCATAGAGATCATAGAGATCGCTCATCAAAGCTCACTGATGCTCATAGACGATACAAAGTTACTCGTTCTGATAGCGATTATTTGCATTTTAAACAACTGCGGGTATTGTGTAAATTACAGGCTAAACAATGTTATGCTGACTACGTTTCTGGTGTGGAGCAGTCAATTAGTAGATGTCCGAAATACTTTTGGAAGTATATAAAAGACTTGCGCAGCGACAATTCGATACCCTCATCGGTAACTCTTGATGATGACCATGCTTCAGATGGGCTTGCTATTGTTAATATGTTTGGAAAGTACTTTGCGTCTGTTTACGATGATAAGTTAGCTAGCCAACAACGTACTTATAATTTTGGCAACTTTAACAACTACTCGAATTTAAGTATAGGTATTTCAGAAGTTCTTCATGAACTCAACCAGTTAAATGCCAACAAAGTTGACCCTGGTCCAGATGGGATTCCGTCTGTACTACTGAATAGGTGTGCTTACTCGTTTGCTAGACCTCTGTGGATTCTATTTAATAAGTCTCTTTGTAATGGTAGTTTACCTGATATCTGGAAGATATCATTCATTACTCCAATCCACAAGTCTGGCAACAAATCACTAGTTCGGAATTACAGACCCATCTCTATTTTGTCAGTGATTCCAAAAGTCTTTGAGTCTCTTGTGACGAATACCTTGTCAAAAGCTTTTTGTTCGTTGATAGTGAAATCACAACATGGTTTCTGTAGAGGACGATCTACAGTCACAAATCTATTAATATATGAAAATTATATTTCACACGCGTTGATAAATGGCAAACTAGTCGATTCGGTCTATACTGACTTCTCTAAGGCTTTTGACAAGGTTTCTCACAGTATTCTTCTGGATAAGCTGGCATCATATGGTATTAGTGGGCAATTATTAAACTGGATTAAATCATACTTGTTCGATCGTAGGCAAATTGTCCGTATTAAAAACTTTCAATCTGATGAAATAATTGTTACCTCTGGCGTACTGCAGGGATCGCATCTTGGTCCCTTGTTGTTCAATTTGTTTTTAAATGACGTCAACGATGTTATTAGACACTGTAGGATACTTCTATTTGCCGATGATATTAAGATATATTCCGCCATTGACTCCATTAATGATAGAATCTTGTTTCAAACAGATCTAGATGATTTTTATGAGTGGTGTGTGATAAATAATATGTCTCTCAACATCGAGAAGTGCAAACACATGCAGTTTTATAGAGGTAGATCTTGCTTAGCTTCGTCTTATAACATCAACGGGCGAATTTTGGATAGATTGGACAGCATTTGTGACCTTGGTGTGTTTTTCGAAAAAAACTTATCATTCTCCAAGCATATCGAGAAAATTAGTAAAAAAGCGCTCAAGCATCTAGGCTTCATCAAGAGACACACCCGCGAATTTAATTCTATCAAGACACTTAAAGTGCTTTTTGTGTCCTTGGTGAGGCCACATTTGGAGTACGCATCGAATGTTTGGTCACCTTCGTATGAAGTGCATAGCGAGCGCATTGAAAAAGTCCAGCGCAAGTTCTTACGATATGTTGCTTTTAAGAGCTTTACGGATCCGGATGATTATCATTCGTTGCATCGACTCGTTGATTTGCCCACGCTTGCGGAACGTAGAATTAGATGTGACATAATTTTAATGTTCAAAATCCTGAACAGCATTATTGATTGTGCTGATCTGCTTGCACTGGTTAAACTACACGTACCCTCTAGATCACTAAGATCGAATATTACGTTTGGCATTGAATCACACAGAACCAATTTTGCTGACCATAACGCTATAAATCGCATTTCGAAGCATGCTAATTTTATTTTTACTGGGGATGTTGATGTGTTTAACACCACGCTTACTCGTCTTAAACATATATCCTTGCCGATGTAATTGTACCTTTTTGTTATGTCTTTACTGTATCGTATTTATTCAAATATCTGTATCTTGTTTTACACTTTGTTTTTACACTTTGTCCGTTTTTTACAATCCATTCTACTTGTAATTTCTGTATTTTTTGTATGTTATGTAAGTACTCGATTTTATAAGTTTTCTTGGGCAAGTCCCGTTTTAAAAAATAAAAAATAAATAAATAAATTATCTGCGGCAGCTGGGTCAGCGGCGGCGGCGGCACTAGGAGCAGCAGTAGATGTGCCACTGCACATCTAGCAAAGGAGGGCCAGAAACCGCCGACAGCGCCTTCGCCGTCTGGAGATTCGGCGAGGCGCTGCGGCGGCATTGGCGGCGGCTCCAGAGGGGGCTCCTCCTACAGTGACGGCTGTGCCAGCGGCGGCTCCAGTGGGGGCTCCTCCTTCAGTGGCGGCTGTGCCAGCGGCGGCGGGAGCACCGGCTTTTATATTTTATGTAAACATAAACCATTTTCACAATAATGGTTAATGTTTACCATGTTAGTTAAATGATATAATAAAAATTTTGCAACACTGCAGTTGACCCTGTTGACATCACTGTGACAACACATCTCTAACACTGTTCTTCATCTCCATACCCTGCAAGATATTGATGCAAGTAAGTAAGAATTTATAATTTTTAATTTGTAGTAATATACTTTAATAATAATTTATTTAGTAGTATATTTATTTATTTATTTTTTTGTATTTAGTATGGACGTAAACGTACTTAACGAGGGAGTGGAGATCGTACGGCCTCCAACACCACTACCGCTACCACCACCACCTCCAATGCCTCGTCAGCGGGTGGCGGCGGCTGCACTGGGGGCGGCAGTGCCGCTGCACACCCTCCTGAAGCGGAAAAAGAACCGCCGACAGCGCCTTCGCCGTCTGGAGATTCGGCGATTCAGAGAATTCATGAGAAATTACACCACAAATCCCGAAATGACACGGATTTTTGACCAAGATCATACATCAATAGACCAATTGACTAATAGTCTGATGACAATGACACCATTTTATGCTCCTCTAGCACATGAGATTTTAAAGAATTCTAATGCTGGGCTTGTTGTAAGTCTACAAGATAGGTTTACCAATGTCCAATCAATTGTGAGATTAGCAGATGAAGCTTCATCCTATGATTTGTATAAACAAATTTCAGAATCAGATGACAACTATCATAGAAGATTTCAAAACTTGTTCCGATCTGCTGCATACTCAGCTCGACATGGCCCTCATTTTGAAGGGATTCATCAGTTTCTAGAAAAAATTCCATGTTCATATATTATCAGTCGTGAGATGAGACAACATTTCTGGGGGATGGACATTATAGGAGTGTCTCATCCTGTTCCTTGGGAGCAGATGTCAACGATACCTTTTGACGCAATGAGCCCGGAAGCTCAGACTGATTGTATGATAACAGAACTGTCAGAGGAATTCTTGGCTGATAAATACGGATATCGAGAGACATTAGGTCCATACTTACCCTACTTTGGATCTTTTACAGCTGAGAGATTACGTAAGCCTAATCTCAAGTTCACTCAGTCGCATCCATTTTTAAGTTCACTGAGAAATCTGCTTCATATTGCTAGTTGGGCCATCCGATTGAATAGTAAAAATCTCTTGTCGTTGATTAATGACTTAGTTAGAGATAAAGTGGATGTAATTCCAGAGCTTAAGAATAATCCGGAGATTCTCACAGACATCACTCCGTCATCCTATGGCGGGAGCTTATCTCATAGATTTCATTCAGTAGCAGAACCAACAGGATCTCTAATCAACAGCAATGCTGCTTCGACATCTCATATTCGAACTTCTACCAATAATATGAAAACATATGTCAAAGGAGGGGAAGATTACAATATCTTTTTTCAAGAAATTTTTCTTTATATTCAATCCAAACTCACACAGATGAGAGAAGATTACTTAGTTAATCCTTCTAATTGTTATGGGAATGTCATTGGATGCCCTACATGTACTCATCCTGTATCAAACATCTGTTACGATCTAGAAGAGTCATTATCTGCGGCAGCTGGGCCAGCGGCGGCGGCGGCACTAGGAGCAGCAGTAGATGTGCCACTGCACATCCAGCAAAGGAGGGCCAGAAACCGCCGACAGCGCCTTCGCCGTCTGGAGATTCGGCGAGGCGCTGCGGCGGCATTGGCGGCGGCTCCAGAGGGGGCTCGAGCGGCGCCTCCAGTGGGGGCTCCTCCTACAGTGACGGCTGTGCCAGCGGCGGCTCCAGTGGGGGCTCCTCCTTCAGTGGCGGCTGTGCCAGCGGCGGCGGGAGCACCGGCTTTTATATTTTATGTAAACATAAACCATTTTCACAATAATGGTTAATGTTTACCATGTTAGTTAAATGATATAATAAAAATTTTGCAACACTGCAGTTGACCCTGTTGACATCACTGTGACAACACATCTCTAACACTGTTCTTCATCTCCATACCCTGCAAGATATTGATGCAAGTAAGTAAGAATTTATAATTTTTAATTTGTAGTAATATACTTTAATAATAATTTATTTAGTAGTATATTTATTTATTTATTTTTTTGTATTTAGTATGGACGTAAACGTACTTAACGAGGGAGTGGAGATCGTACGGCCTCCAACACCACTACCGCTACCACCACCACCTCCAATGCCTCGTCAGCGGGTGGCGGCGGCTGCACTGGGGGCGGCAGTGCCGCTGCACACCCTCCTGAAGCGGAAAAAGAACCCCCGACAGCGCCTTCGCCGTCTGGAGTTTCGGCGATTCAGAGAATTCATGAGAAATTACACCACAAATCCCGAAATGACACGGATTTTTGACCAAGATCATACATCAATAGACCAATTGACTAATAGTCTGATGACAATGACACCATTTTATGCTCCTCTAGCACATGAGATTTTAAAGAATTCTAATGCTGGGCTTGTTGTAAGTCTACAAGATAGGTTTACCAATGTCCAATCAATTGTGAGATTAGCAGATGAAGCTTCATCCAATGATTTGTATAAACAAATTTCAGAATCAGATGACAACTATCATAGAAGATTTCAAAACTTTTCCGATCTGCTGCATACTCAGCTCGACATGGCCCTCATTTTGAAGGGATTCATCAGTTTCTAGAAAAAATTCCATGTTCATATATTATCAGTCGTGAGATGAGACAACATTTCTGGGGGATGGACATTATAGGAGTGTCTCATCCTGTTCCTTGGGAGCAGATGTCAACGATACCTTTTGACGCAATGAGCCCGGAAGCTCAGACTGATTGTATGATAACAGAACTGTCAGAGGAATTCTTGGCTGATAAATACGGATATCGAGAGACATTAGGTCCATACTTACCCTACTTTGGATCTTTTACAGCTGAGAGATTACGTAAACCTAATCTCAAGTTCACTCAGTCGCATCCATTTTTAAGTTCACTGAGAAATCTGCTTCATATTGCTAGTTGGGCCATCCGATTGAATAGTAAAAATCTCTTGTCGTTGATTAATGACTTAGTTAGAGATAAAGTGGATGTAATTCCAGAGCTTAAGAATAATCCGGAGATTCTTACAGACATCACTCCGTCATCCTATGGCGGGAGCTTATCTCATAGATTTCATTCAGTAGCAGAAGCAACAGGATCTCTAATCAACAGCAATGCTGCTTCGACATCTCATATTCGAACTTCTACCAATAATATGAAAACATATGTCAAAGGAGGGGAAGATTACAATATCTTCTTTCAAGAAAATTTTCTTTACATTCAATCCAAACTCACACAGATGAGAGTAGATTACTTAGTTAATCCTTCTAATTGTTATGGGAATGTCATTGGATGCCCTACATGTACTCATCCTGTATCAAACATCTGTTACGATCTAGAAGAGTCATTATCTGCGGCAGCTGGGCCAGCGGCGGCGGCGGCACTAGGAGCAGCAGTAGATGTGCCACTGCACATCCAGCAAAGGAGGGCCAGAAACCGCCGACAGCGCCTTCGCCGTCTGGAGATTCGGCGAGGCGCTGCGGCGGCATTGGCGGCGGCTCCAGAGGGGGCTCGAGCGGCGCCTCCAGTGGAGGCTCCTCCTACAGTGACGGCTGTGCCAGCGGCGGCTCCAGTGGGGGCTCCTCCTTCAGTGGCGGCTGTGCCAGCGGCGGCGGGAGCACCGGCTTTTATATTTTATGTAAACATAAACCATTTTCACAATAATGGTTAATGTTTACCATGTTAGTTAAATGATATAATAAAAATTTTGCAACACTGCAGTTGACCCTGTTGACATCACTGTGACAACACATCTCTAACACTGTTCTTCATCTCCATACCCTGCAAGATATTGATGCAAGTAAGTAAGAATTTATAATTTTTAATTTGTAGTAATATACTTTAATAATAATTTATTTAGTAGTATATTTATTTATTTATTTTTTTGTATTTAGTATGGACGTAAACGTACTTAACGAGGGAGTGGAGATCGTACGGCCTCCAACACCACTACCGCTACCACCACCACCTCCAATGCCTCGTCAGCGGGTGGCGGCGGCTGCACTGGGGGCGGCAGTGCCGCTGCACACCCTCCTGAAGCGGAAAAAGAACCGCCGACAGCGCCTTCGCCGTCTGGAGATTCGGCGATTCAGAGAATTCATGAGAAATTACACCACAAATCCCGAAATGACACGGATTTTTGACCAAGATCATACATCAATAGACCAATTGACTAATAGTCTGATGACAATGACACCATTTTATGCTCCTCTAGCACATGAGATTTTAAAGAATTCTAATGCTGGGCTTGTTGTAAGTCTACAAGATAGGTTTACCAATGTCCAATCAATTGTGAGATTAGCACATGAAGCTTCATCCTATGATTTGTATAAACAAATTTCAGAATCAGATGACAACTATCATAGAAGATTTCAAAACTTGTTCCGATCTGCTGCATACTCAGCTCGACATGGCCCTCATTTTGAAGGGATTCATCAGTTTCTAGAAAAAATTCCATGTTCATATATTATCAGTCGTGAGATGAGACAACATTTCTGGGGGATGGACATTATAGGAGTGTCTCATCCTGTTCCTTGGGAGCAGATGTCAACGATACCTTTTGACGCAATGAGCCCGGAAGCTCAGACTGATTGTATGATAACAGAACTGTCAGAGGAATTCTTGGCTGATAAATACGGATATCGAGAGACATTAGGTCCATACTTACCCTACTTTGGATCTTTTACAGCTGAGAGATTACGTAAGCCTAATCTCAAGTTCACTCAGTCGCATCCATTTTTAAGTTCACTGAGAAATCTGCTTCATATTGCTAGTTGGGCCATCCGATTGAATAGTAAAAATCTCTTGTCGTTGATTAATGACTTAGAGATAAAGTGGATGTAATTCCAGAGCTTAAGAATAATCCGGAGATTCTCACAGACATCACTCCGTCATCCTATGGCGGGAGCTTATCTCATAGATTTCATTCAGTAGCAGAAGCAACAGGATCTCTAATCAACAGCAATGCTGCTTCGACATCTCATATTCGAACTTCTACCAATAATATGAAAACATATGTCAAAGGAGGGGAAGATTACAATATCTTTTTTCAAGAAATTTTTCTTTATATTCAATCCAAACTCACACAGATGAGAGAAGATTACTTAGTTAATCCTTCTAATTGTTATGGGAATGTCATTGGATGCCCTACATGTACTCATCCTGTATCAAACATCTGTTACGATCTAGAAGAGTCATTATCTGCGGCAGCTGGGCCAGCGGCGGCGGCGGCACTAGGAGCAGCAGTAGATGTGCCACTGCACATCCAGCAAAGGAGGGCCAGAAACCGCCGACAGCGCCTTCGCCGTCTGGAGATTCGGCGAGGCGCTGCGGCGGCATTGGCGGCGGCTCCAGAGGGGGCTCGAGCGGCGCCTCCAGTGGGGGCTCCTCCTACAGTGACGGCTGTGCCAGCGGCGGCTCCAGTGGGGGCTCCTCCTTCAGTGGCGGCTGTGCCAGCGGCGGCGGGAGCACCGGCTTTTATATTTTATGTAAACATAAACCATTTTCACAATAATGGTTAATGTTTACCATGTTAGTTAAATGATATAATAAAAATTTTGCAACACTGCAGTTGACCCTGTTGACATCACTGTGACAACACATCTCTAACACTGTTCTTCATCTCCATACCCTGCAAGATATTGATGCAAGTAAGTAAGAATTTATAATTTTTAATTTGTAGTAATATACTTTA
Source organism: Cryptophagus acutangulus (assembly GCA_963556235.1). Classification (NCBI taxonomy): domain Eukaryota; kingdom Metazoa; phylum Arthropoda; class Insecta; order Coleoptera; family Cryptophagidae; genus Cryptophagus; species Cryptophagus acutangulus. Next base: position 2,578,430 of record OY744569.1, read on the forward strand.
ATAATAATTTATTTAGTAGTATATTTATTTATTTATTTTTTTGTATTTAGTATGGACGTAAACGTACTTAACGAGGGAGTGGAGATCGTACGGCCTCCAACACCACTACCGCTACCACCACCACCTCCAATGCCTCGTCAGCGGGTGGCGGCGGCTGCACTGGGGGCGGCAGTGCCGCTGCACACCCTCCTGAAGCGGAAAAAGAACCGCCGACAGCGCCTTCGCCGTCTGGAGATTCGGCGATTCAGAGAATTCATGAGAAATTACACCACAAATCCCGAAATGACACGGATTTTTGACCAAGATCATACATCAATAGACCAATTGACTAATAGTCTGATGACAATGACACCATTTTATGCTCCTCTAGCACATGAGATTTTAAAGAATTCTAATGCTGGGCTTGTTGTAAGTCTACAAGATAGGTTTACCAATGTCCAATCAATTGTGAGATTAGCAGATGAAGCTTCATCCTATGATTTGTATAAACAAATTTTAGAATCAGATGACAACTATCATAGAAGATTTCAAAACTTGTTCCGATCTGCTGCATACTCAGCTCGACATGGCCCTCATTTTGAAGGGATTCATCAGTTTCTAGAAAAAATTCCATGTTCATATATTATCAGTCGTGAGATGAGACAACATTTCTGGGGGATGGACATTATAGGAGTGTCTCATCCTGTTCCTTGGGAGCAGATGTCAACGATACCTTTTGACGCAATGAGCCCGGAAGCTCAGACTGATTGTATGATAACAGAACTGTCAGAGGAATTCTTGGCTGATAAATACGGATATCGAGAGACATTAGGTCCATACTTACCCTACTTTGGATCTTTTACAGCTGAGAGATTACGTAAGCCTAATCTCAAGTTCACTCAGTCGCATCCATTTTTAAGTTCACTGAGAAATCTGCTTCATATTGCTAGTTGGGCCATCCGATTGAATAGTAAAAATCTCTTGTCGTTGATTAATGACTTAGTTAGAGATAAAGTGGATGTAATTCCAGAGCTTAAGAATAATCCGGAGATTCTTACAGACATCACTCCGTCATCCTATGGCGGGAGCTTATCTCATAGATTTCATTCAGTAGCAGAAGCAACAGGATCTCTAATCAACAGCAATGCTGCTTCGACATCTCATATTCGAACTTCTACCAATAATATGAAAACATATGTCAAAGGAGAGGAAGATTACAATATCTTTTTTCAAGAAATTTTTCTTTATATTCAATCCAAACTCACACAGATGAGAGAAGATTACTTAGTTAATCCTTCTAATTGTTATGGGAATGTCATTGGATGCCCTACATGTACTCATCCTGTATCAAACATCTGTTACGATCTAGAAGAGTCATTATCTGCGGCAGCTGGGCCAGCGGCGGCGGCGGCACTAGGAGCAGCAGTAGATGTGCCACTGCACATCCAGCAAAGGAGGGCCAGAAACCGCCGACAGCGCCTTCGCCGTCTGGAGATTCGGCGAGGCGCTGCGGCGGCATTGGCGGCGGCTCCAGAGGGGGCTCGAGCGGCGCCTCCAGTGGGGGCTCCTCCTACAGTGACGGCTGTGCCAGCGGCGGCTCCAGTGGGGGCTCCTCCTTCAGTGGCGGCTGTGCCAGCGGCGGCGGGAGCACCGGCTTTTATATTTTATGTAAACATAAACCATTTTCACAATAATGGTTAATGTTTACCATGTTAGTTAAATGATATAATAAAAATTTTGCAACACTGCAGTTGACCCTGTTGACATCACTGTGACAACACATCTCTAACACTGTTCTTCATCTCCATACCCTGCAAGATATTGATGCAAGTAAGTAAGAATTTATAATTTTTAATTTGTAGTAATATACTTTAATAATAATTTATTTAGTAGTATATTTATTTATTTATTTTTTTGTATTTAGTATGGACGTAAACGTACTTAACGAGGGAGTGGAGATCGTACGGCCTCCAACACCACTACCGCTACCACCACCACCTCCAATGCCTCGTCAGCGGGTGGCGGCGGCTGCACTGGGGGCGGCAGTGCCGCTGCACACCCTCCTGAAGCGGAAAAAGAACCGCCGACAGCGCCTTCGCCGTCTGGAGATTCGGCGATTCAGAGAATTCATGAGAAATTACACCACAAATCCCGAAATGACACGGATTTTTGACCAAGATCATACATCAATAGACCAATTGACTAATAGCACAGAATAATGATCCTTACAGAAGCCGCACTAGAAAAGGAAGTCTCTAATGCGAGAGAGACAGAAGTGCACTACTGATTTAAAGGGATTTTCGTGTCTACTCGGCAACTCTCATATTAAGTCGTAAATTAATGCACAATTCTAACCTAACTTATTGAGTTATTGTTTACGTCATTTGTATTTGTTCATCGGTTCTGTTAAGTTCTAGTGTTCTGTGCAATTTTGTGTTATATTTTCGAATCGTATTGTGTATATTAAAGTCTGTGATGACTGAACTGACACCCAAGAGAAAATGGGGCACTGCCTGTGCTTATAAGGATTGCGGCTATAGATTTTATTCGGATCCTGCTACATGTCGACGCCGTTTTTTCCGATTTCCTCAAGACAAGGCATTATGTGAGGTTTGGATTAAAAATTGTGGCCGTTATGATTTGTTTGGGAGAGATTCTAAACAATTGTACAATAATTTTGGATTGTGCTCCATACATTTTCGTGATGAAATGTTCATAAACTCGGAGAAATCCAGGCTTTTGGCTTCTGGCGTACCTATAAAGTACATATCAACAAATCCAAATGTGAAGACAGGATTTACATCAAACGCGGCTATACCTTCAACTATTATTTTAAATAATGAAATATCTAATGATGAAGAAAATGTTTACGATGAACCGCCAATCAAAAAACTGAAAGTGTTGCAAAACATTATTCTTCCAGGAAGGTGTCCCATGATGTCAGCAGTTGAGACTCAGACATCCAATTTATTAACTCAAAATTCACCAAGAAAATTGAAATTGTACAATAAAATCAGCACTCTCGAACTAGAAAATGATAAATTAAAAAGAGAAATACAAAAAATGCAGGTGACACATAATCACGAGTCAGACTCAGACGTCAAATGTTTCAAGTCTTTGTGTGACAAATTTTTAACCCCTGAAGTGTCAAAATTTGTAAAAATTCAAACTGATCTTTTGAACAAAAATGGTCATGGGCGACGTTACTCTAACGAATTTAAAAAATTTGCGTTATCTTTGTATTTTTTGGGACCGAAATGCTATAGGATGTTGAATAAAACATTTATTTTGCCTTCAAAATGTGTTTTGGACAGATTTGTCCAAAAGGTTCAGTTTTCTACTAGAATTAATAAAAATCTTTTCGACTTTCTAAAACTGAAAGTTGACAAAATGGATGTTTTAGATAGGATTTGTACAATATGTGCTGATGAAATAAATATCAAGAAGAACCTATTCTATAATTATGGAATGGATGAAATTATTGGATTTATGGATACTGGAGAAACTAAAACTTCAGCACCAGCATGTTCTGCTGGTGTCATTATGGCTAGAGGAATACGTAGTAAATGGAAACAACCATTAGGATACTGGTTTTCTGAAACAAGCTGCAAAGGTGCTGAACTTAAAAACATTTTAGACAAATACATTTGTGAAATGACACGAATTGGGTTGGATGTTAAGATGTTGATAACAGACCAAGGCTCCAATTTTACTGATCTTGCCAAACTTCTCAAAGTTACACCAAATAATACGCAATTTATTTTGGGTGGGAAAGAATTGTTATTTTATTATGATCCACCTCATTTGATCAAATCGATCAGAAACAATCTATTAAATAATCAATTTCATTGGGATGACAAGAAAACATCATGGGATCATATTAAGACATTTTATGATAATGACAACCAGTTAAATAATAGATTAGCTCCAAAGATTACCAAGACTCATATAGAACCCAACAGTTTTCAAAGAGAAAAAGTTAAGTTGGCTACACAAATTTTAAGTGCTACGATGGCTGCTGGTTTAAATACATACGTACATTTAAATATTTTGCCAAAAACTGCAATTCCTACAATAGAATTAATTTCTAGATTTGACAAACTGTTTGACTTATTCAATTCATCCAACTTTAACAGCTTCAAAGAATTCAACAAACCATTTCAAATGCAGAAAAATTATGTAGATTTTCTACAAGAAACACAGTCATTTCTTAACCAATTGAAATTAGTTAATAAAGCTGGAAAAGATATGACTAACTATGTTAAGTGTTTAAAGGGATGGCAAATAAACATAAATTCATTAATTCATCTTTATACTGATTTAAATAGTAAACATGGTTTTAAATTTATTTTAACTAGACGATTAAACCAAGACTGCCTGGAAAACTTTTTTGGTAGTGTTAGACAACAAAGTGGAAACTGCATTAATCCTACGCCCATACAGTTTTCTAGGGTATTTAAAAAACTGTTTTTAATGCAGTTTTTTCACACAGAACATATGAATTGTTTTGAAGACTTCGATAATCTTCTATCAAACTTTTCAAATTTTGCAGAAAACAAATGCAATGTACCTACTATACATGAACAAGTCAAGGAACCCTTTAGTGTTAGTATTTGCGATTATAGAAACATGACTTTACCAGAACAAAACGCATTTAAATATGTTGGTGGCTATATAATAAACTGTTGTTTAAAAGTTCATTCTTGCGAGACTTGCATGAAATTTGCCAAAGACGATGCGGCGCTAGACAACAGCAACATCTTTCTACATTTCAAGGCATACTCTACTCCAACTTCTGCATTTGGAGGACTAAAAATTCCACATGAGTCATTTTATAATTATTTGTACGCATTGGAAAATTTGTTTTTCAATAATTTTGAAAAATATGCGACAGAAGTAAATGTAGGAAAAAAATTATTGCTTTTAATAACAACAAATATTAAGAATTTTAACCACCCTTGTACGAACTTTCCTTTCGAGTTTTTTCTTAAATTCTTTATTAGATTTAGAATTTTTTATGTGATGAAGTTTACGAACCGAGATTATAAGGAAAAGGGGAGGAAAAATCAACGGCTCCATATTTTTATGAATTTGTAATAATTATTATTTAATTAGCAATAGTTTGATTATAAATATTGTTTATAAAACTTTGTTGTTTTCAAATGTATTTTTCATAAATAAATATTTATTTTAAATATAATAATGTCTATATCTTATTTGTGCATGCATTTATTAATTAAAGAGACAACCTCATTAGTTAAAAGTAGATTATTTTATACAACCGGATCTAACTATAAAAACTATTTAAGTTTATTTACATCAAAAATAATTAATATTAAGCTTGTAGTCACTTTCTATTCTTTAATTTAATTCTTAGTTATAATTAAGTTCTTAACGACCCCATCTTTAACATCTAATCAGCGAATTTTTATACCCACACATCTCTAATACACTACTAGTTTAAAGAGCCAAGGTCATAGCGGCGAATTGTAGAACATCAAAGTGTCCGACGAGAGTGCGGCTTCTGTAAGGTTTACTATTCTGTGCTAATAGTCTGATGACAATGACACCATTTTATGCTCCTCAAGCACATGAGATTTTAAAGAATTCTAATGCTGGGCTTGTTGTAAGTCTACAAGATAGGTTTACCAATGTCCAATCAATTGTGAGATTATTAGCAGATGAAGCTTCATCCTATGATTTGTATAAACAAATTTCAGAATCAGATGACAACTATCATAGAAGATTTCAAAACTTGTTCCGATCTGCTGCATACTCAGCTCGACATGGCCCTCATTTTGAAGGGATTCATCAGTTTCTAGAAAAAATTCCATGTTCATATATTATCAGTCGTGAGATGAGACAACATTTCTGGGGGATGGACATTATAGGAGTGTCTCATCCTGTTCCTTGGGAGCAGATGTCAACGATACCTTTTGACGCAATGAGCCCGGAAGCTCAGACTGATTGTATGATAACAGAACTGTCAGAGGAATTCTTGGCTGATAAATACGGATATCGAGAGACATTAGGTCCATACTTACCCTACTTTGGATCTTTTACAGCTGAGAGTCCTTCAGTGGCGGCTGTGCCAGCGGCGGCGGGAGCACCGGCTTTTATATTTTATGTAAACATAAACCATTTTCACAATAATGGTTAATGTTTACCATGTTAGTTAAATGATATAATAAAAATTTTGCAACACTGCAGTTGACCCTGTTGACATCACTGTGACAACACATCTCTAACACTGTTCTTCATCTCCATACCCTGCAAGATATTGATGCAAGTAAGTAAGAATTTATAATTTTTAATTTGTAGTAATATATTTTAATAATAATTTATTTAGTAGTATATTTATTTTTTTGTATTTAGTATGGACGTAAACGTACTTAACGAGGGAGTGGAGATCGTACGGCCTCCAACACCACTACCGCTACCACCACCTCCAATGCCTCGTCAGCGGGTGGCGGCGGCTGCACTGGGGGCGGCAGTGCCGCTGCACACCCTCCTGAAGCGGAAAAAGAACCGCCGACAGCGCCTTCGCCGTCTGGAGATTCGGCGATTCAGAGAATTCATGAGAAATTACACCACAAATCCCGAAATGACACGGATTTTTGACCAAGATCATACATCAATAGACCAATTGACTAATAGTCTGATGACAATGACACCATTTTATGCTCCTCTAGCACATGAGATTTTAAAGAATTCTAATGCTGGGCATGTTGTAAGTCTACAAGATAGGTTTACCAATGTCCAATCAATTGTGAGATTAGCAGATGAAGCTTCATCCTATGATTTGTATAAACAAATTTCAGAATCAGATGACAACTATCATAGAAGATTTCAAAACTTGTTCCGATCTGCTGCATACTCAGCTCGACATGGCCCTCATTTTGAAGGGATTCATCAGTTTCTAGAAAAAATTCCATGTTCATATATTATCAGTCGTGAGATGAGACAACATTTCTGGGGGATGGACATTATAGGAGTGTCTCATCCTGTTCCTTGGGAGCAGATGTCAACGATACCTTTTGACGCAATGAGCCCGGAAGCTCAGACTGATTGTATGATAACAGAACTGTCAGAGGAATTCTTGGCTGATAACTACGGATATCGAGAGACATTAGGTCCATACTTACCCTACTTTGGATCTTTTACAGCTGAGAGATTACGTAAGCCTAATCTCAAGTTCACTCAGTCGCATCCATTTTTAAGTTCACTGAGAAATCTGCTTCATATTGCTAGTTGGGCCATCCGATTGAATAGTAAAAATCTCTTGTCGTTGATTAATGACTTAGTTAGAGATAAAGTGGATGTAATTCCAGAGCTTAAGAATAATCCGGAGATTCTCACAGACATCACTCCGTCATCCTATGGCGGGAGCTTATCTCATAGATTTCATTCAGTAGCAGAAGCAACAGGATCTCTAATCAACAGCAATGCTGCTTCGACATCTCATATTCGAACTTCTACCAATAATATGAAAACATATGTCAAAGGAGGGGAAGATTACAATATCTTTTTTCAAGAAATTTTTCTTTACATTCAATCCAAACTCACACAGATGAGAGAAGATTACTTAGTTAATCCTTCTAATTGTTATGGGAATGTCATTGGATGCCCTACATGTACTCATCCTGTATCAAACATCTGTTACGATCTAGAAGAGTCATTATCTGCGGCAGCTGGGCCAGCGGCGGCGGCGGCACTAGGAGCAGCAGTAGATGTGCCACTGCACATCCAGCAAAAGAGGGCCAGAAACCGCCGACAGCGCCTTCGCCGTCTGGAGATTCGGCGAGGCGCTGCGGCGGCATTGGCGGCGGCTCCAGAGGGGGCTCGAGCGGCGCCTCCAGTGGGGGCTCCTCCTACAGTGACGGCTGTGCCAGCGGCGGCTCCAGTGGGGGCTCCTCCTTCAGTGGCGGCTGTGCCAGCGGCGGCGGGAGCACCGGCTTTTATATTTTATGTAAACATAAACCATTTTCACAATAATGGTTAATGTTTACCATGTTAGTTAAATGATATAATAAAAATTTTGCAACACTGCAGTTGACCCTGTTGACATCACTGTGACAACACATCTCTAACACTGTTCTTCATCTCCATACCCTGCAAGATATTGATGCAAGTAAGTAAGAATTTATAATTTTTAATTTGTAGTAATATACTTTAATAATAATTTATTTAGTAGTATATTTATTTATTTATTTTTTTGTATTTAGTATGGACGTAAACGTACTTAACGAGGGAGTGGAGATCGTACGGCCTCCAACACCACTACCGCTACCACCACCACCTCCAATGCCTCGTCAGCGGGTGGCGGCGGCTGCACTGGGGGCGGCAGTGCCGCTGCACACCCTCCTGAAGCGGAAAAAGAACCCCCGACAGCGCCTTCGCCGTCTGGAGTTTCGGCGATTCAGAGAATTCATGAGAAATTACACCACAAATCCCGAAATGACACGGATTTTTGACCAAGATCATACATCAATAGACCAATTGACTAATAGTCTGATGACAATGACACCATTTTATGCTCCTCTAGCACATGAGATTTTAAAGAATTCTAATGCTGGGCTTGTTGTAAGTCTACAAGATAGGTTTACCAATGTCCAATCAATTGTGAGATTAGCAGATGAAGCTTCATCCTATGATTTGTATAAACAAATTTCAGAATCAGATGACAACTATCATAGAAGATTTCAAAACTTTTTCCGATCTGCTGCATACTCAGCTCGACATGGCCCTCATTTTGAAGGGATTCATCAGTTTCTAGAAAAAATTCCATGTTCATATATTATCAGTCGTGAGATGAGACAACATTTCTGGGGGATGGACATTATAGGAGTGTCTCATCCTGTTCCTTGGGAGCAGATGTCAACGATACCTTTTGACGCAATGAGCCCGGAAGCTCAGACTGATTGTATGATAACAGAACTGTCAGAGGAATTCTTGGCTGATAAATACGGATATCGAGAGACATTAGGTCCATACTTACCCTACTTTGGATCTTTTACAGCTGAGAGATTACGTAAACCTAATCTCAAGTTCACTCAGTCGCATCCATTTTTAAGTTCACTGAGAAATCTGCTTCATATTGCTAGTTGGGCCATCCGATTGAATAGTAAAAATCTCTTGTCGTTGATTAATGACTTAGTTAGAGATAAAGTGGATGTAATTCCAGAGCTTAAGAATAATCCGGAGATTCTTACAGACATCACTCCGTCATCCTATGGCGGGAGCTTATCTCATAGATTTCATTCAGTAGCAGAAGCAACAGGATCTCTAATCAACAGCAATGCTGCTTCGACATCTCATATTCGAACTTCTACCAATAATATGAAAACATATGTCAAAGGAGGGGAAGATTACAATATCTTCTTTCAAGAAAATTTTCTTTACATTCAATCCAAACTCACACAGATGAGAGAAGATTACTTAGTTAATCCTTCTAATTGTTATGGGAATGTCATTGGATGCCCTACATGTACTCATCCTGTATCAAACATCTGTTACGATCTAGAAGAGTCATTATCTGCGGCAGCTGGGCCAGCGGCGGCGGCGGCACTAGGAGCAGCAGTAGATGTGCCACTGCACATCCAGCAAAGGAGGGCCAGAAACCGCCGACAGCGCCTTCGCCGTCTGGAGATTCGGCAAGGCGCTGCGGCGGCATTGGCGGCGGCTCCAGAGGGGGCTCGAGCGGCGCCTCCAGTGGAGGCTCCTCCTACAGTGACGGCTGTGCCAGCGGCGGCTCCAGTGGGGGCTCCTCCTTCAGTGGCGGCTGTGCCAGCGGCGGCGGGAGCACCGGCTTTTATATTTTATGTAAACATAAACCATTTTCACAATAATGGTTAATGTTTACCATGTTAGTTAAATGATATAATAAAAATTTTGCAACACTGCAGTTGACCCTGTTGACATCACTGTGACAACACATCTCTAACACTGTTCTTCATCTCCATACCCTGCAAGATATTGATGCAAGTAAGTAAGAATTTATAATTTTTAATTTGTAGTAATATACTTTAATAATAATTTATTTAGTAGTATATTTATTTATTTATTTTTTTGTATTTAGTATGGACGTAAACGTACTTAACGAGGGAGTGGAGATCGTACGGCCTCCAACACCACTACCGCTACCACCACCACCTCCAATGCCTCGTCAGCGGGTGGCGGCGGCTGCACTGGGGGCGGCAGTGCCGCTGCACACCCTCCTGAAGCGGAAAAAGAACCGCCGACAGCGCCTTCGCCGTCTGGAGATTCGGCGATTCAGAGAATTCATGAGAAATTACACCACAAATCCCGAAATGACACGGATTTTTGACCAAGATCATACATCAATAGACCAATTGACTAATAGTCTGATGACAATGACACCATTTTATGCTCCTCTAGCACATGAGATTTTAAAGAATTCTAATGCTGGGCTTGTTGTAAGTCTACAAGATAGGTTTACCAATGTCCAATCAATTGTGAGATTAGCAGATGAAGCTTCATCCTATGATTTGTATAAACAAATTTCAGAATCAGATGACAACTATCATAGAAGATTTCAAAACTTGTTCCGATCTGCTGCATACTCAGCTCGACATGGCCCTCATTTTGAAGGGATTCATCAGTTTCTAGAAAAAATTCCATGTTCATATATTATCAGTCGTGAGATGAGACAACATTTCTGGGGGATGGACATTATAGGAGTGTCTCATCCTGTTCCTTGGGAGCAGATGTCAACGATACCTTTTGACGCAATGAGCCCGGAAGCTCAGACTGATTGTATGATAACAGAACTGTCAGAGGAATTCTTGGCTGATAAATACGGATATCGAGAGACATTAGGTCCATACTTACCCTACTTTGGATCTTTTACAGCTGAGAGATTACGTAAGCCTAATCTCAAGTTCACTCAGTCGCATCCATTTTTAAGTTCACTGAGAAATCTGCTTCATATTGCTAGTTGGGCCATCCGATTGAATAGTAAAAATCTCTTGTCGTTGATTAATGACTTAGTTAGAGATAAAGTGGATGTAATTCCAGAGCTTACCCAAGCAACATTGCCTTGTGTAATATACGTATATTAAATGTGCAAATGATTTAAAAGTGGTAGTTGGTATAAACAATTCCAGTAAATCATAAACTTATATTCAACAGTACGTTTATTGTACGTTTATTATACATTGAAATAATACTGATAGGTTATATTCAGGGTTTAATAGAAGTATATCGTAAACATATATTTAACAATTTTCTAAGCATTTTTAAAACGTTTACCGCATCCAACTTTAAAATGAAAGGTTTGTCAAAAACGTCGATACCATGTTCGTAACCAACGTATAATATACGATTTGTTAAACGTAAAATATATTAGTGATAATACAAGCCTTTTTCAAAATAATAATTAATATACCTCTAAAAAACGTATATTATCTATCATTAGTTAACTGTATTTAAAACGTGTAAAATCTTATTGTTAATTCTATTATATGTTATCTATTGTTAATTATTTTTAAACAAGAAGTAATCGTAGATCATTACTATTTGTTCAATCGGTTCTTAAATATCGGCTCTAAAATATGAATATACGATTTATATTAAATTTTGAATAGATTATTGAAAAATGTTTTGTAAACAGGGGGCAAACACGCTACCGGTAGCGGACCCACACATATAGCAACATTAAACTCGTCCAAGACTGCGAAAAGTAAATTAGTGCGCAAGCACAGTCCGCACTTATAGTCAGTCTAACTTGGTTCGGTGCCACAGTACTGTATGCCTATTATGTTGTGCGAATTTACAAGTGTTTTGATAATTAGTACCAAGTAGTGGTTGATGACAAAACATTGTGGATTTGGGGCTGGGTAAGTAATAATTAAATTATAATTTAAAATGGCTCTTAGTATAACTGTATACTTTGTTTTAGATTCACATTTATTTCTACGAAAACTTCAACAACGAGCATTGTGCTACCAGTAGCGGAGCCACCCATCAAACATAGTTCGACTCGTCCACGTCTACAAACAGTAAGTTATATTTTTATTATATTTCAAAACGGCATTTTAATATAACTAAAACTTTCTTTTAGATTCATATTTATTTACTCGCACAAACAACTATAATTATTTACATATTTTATCTAATAAAGTTAGTTAATATTAATATTGCTACTATGTCTAATTTAAAAAAAATTTCTAATAGACATTTGAGGAGAAAAATTGTAAAAAATACTAAATTGGCTCTTGAAAGCCTGACTATACAAAGCAACACTGCTGTTTTTAATTCTAACTATAATTTAAAAAATAAAAATGTAATTTTATCTAGTACAGAGCAATCTCAAAACAGTCCATATTTAGAAAATGACTGTATGCCCCTACAGCATTATCATAAGGCGACACCGTCAAAATTAGACAATGAATTTCCGAACGGGTTAGAATCAGATCAAACATGTAAAATCACCAACGATTCATACGAAACAAATTTTTTACGTAAATTAAAAGACTGGACAATGGAAAATAATGTCACACATAAATGTATTAACGGCTTAATTCCGATAATAAAAGAATGCTATCCATTTTTACCAAAGGATGCCAGAACTATTCTAGGAACACCTACCTCTATTCAAACAATTCACTTAAATAATGGAGATATGATATATTTTGGTTTAGAACAAGCAATTTCGCAAAGACTAAAATGTGATGGTAAGGTCGAGCAGCTTCTTATTAAATTAGAAATAAATGTAGATGGCATACCAATCTACAATAGTGCCTCTTTAGAATTCTGGCCGATATTAGTGCGTAGCAAAAATTTAATGAATGATAGTCCTTTTGCGGTTGCGATCTTTTGTGGAACGGGTAAGCCTGATACTATTGAAATGTTTTTTGAAGATTTTGTGAATGAATGCAAAATTATTTTAGAAAATGGAATTGAAGTATCAAACATTAAATATTGTATTGAAATAAGTTTTTTTACATGCGATGCTCCGGCTAGGGCTTATTTAAAACAAATAAAAGGTCATACAAGTAAGTTTGGTTGCGAAAGATGCAATATAAAAAGCGAATATGCAGATAAAAAACGATTTTATCCTACCCACTTAGATTTTGAACCAAGGAAAGATGCCGATTATAATTTAGAAATAGTAGATGCTAATCATATTAAGAAAAAGTCTCCACTAGGGCATTTAAACATAGGATTTGTCTCAATCTTTGTTTTAGATCCGATGCATCTAATTTTTCTGGGAGTTACTAAAAGATTATTGTTGATGTACTGGATTGAAGGAAAACGAAATGTCAAGTTATCAAAATCTGTTATCACAAAAATTGATAAAAGTATAAAAATAAAGAAAAAATATATTACTAAGGAATTTAATAGAAAGATGAGATGCCTTAAAGATGTAAAAAGATGGAAGGCAACGGAGTATAGATTTTTTTTGATCTATTTTGGTCCTTTGCTTTTACGATCTTTAATTAATAATAATTTATACAAACATTTTCTATTATTACACTCATCAATTTTTATACTAAGCAATGAAAAACTATTAACTAAATATATTGAAACCGCTAGATCATCCTTAAAAAAATTTGTTCAAGAAGGCACCGAAATTTACGGTAAACATTTTAATGTTTACAATGTCCACTCATTGATTCACATTTGTGACGACGTTCAATTATATGGTAACATAAATAACTACAGTTGCTTTCCATTCGAAAATTATTTGGGTCAGTTAAAACGATTAATCAGAGGGAAAAACCGCCCTTTGCAGCAAATTCACAACAGATTGAAAGAATTAAATAATAGAGTTGTAAATTTAGATAAAAACAAAATTTTAAAACCCTTTCGAATTTTTGATATCAAAGGATCTAATTATTTTCAGTGTAGCAAATTACATATTAGTGATAATATGTTAATTAGCACTTCTCTCCCAGATAATATAGTGGCAGTAGGAAAAAAAATATGCATTATCAAATCTATTATATGTATTGATAACGTTTATAATTGCATAACCAGAAAATTTCGTCATCAGGAAAGTTTTTATAACTATCCATTAGATTCTACTAAACTAGGTATATACTATGCATGGGGTGAAGGAGATCAATTTTTTTTTAAAATATCTGATATTTCATTAAAATATGTTGCATTACCTTTCAAAAATGGATTTTATTGTGCGCCTATTCTTCACTATAAAATTTAAGTTTTAGTTATTAGAGAGAATACATACATTTGAAATAATTTGGCAAAAGTGTTTTGGCACGCTGTACTTTATATCTCATTCTGACATAAAATACCGTAGAAATATTGTAGGCGAAAATATTGTACCAGTTAAATACGTGCAAGTATTACCTATAATATAATAATAACACAGTGTTGCGGCGTAAAGTTATCTTTAACAATTTTTTAGATTAAATCATGAATATAACGGTAATTATTTATTTAATAAGAATAATATTAGAATTCATACATTAAAATAAAATATAACAAATGAAACATTTCATATATCAAATCAAAAAATAAATTTCCTCCAACGCCAATGAAGATGGCAAAGTTCCCATAACGCTTGCTGCATTACCCCGTTGTATTGCTAGACTTAGCCTTTCTGTTAAAATTTTTTTAGATCGCACCTCACCAGTCACATCTACCATTTTTTTACCAAGACAATGAATAAATTTTTCAGCCTGATCGCACCATGGGCCTAAAGTTTCAACTGCAAAAGGAAGAAATTCATATCCAGCATCAATAATTTCTGTATATTTTCTTGTTTTTTTGGCTGCCGCATGAATATCATGAATATTATAAAATATTATTATATTATTATTATTAATCATGAATATTATACATATAAATGAGCAACATGTTTAATAGAACAGAAACAGTTTAATAGAATTAACAATTTTTTAGTTAAAATCATCATATATATATTTGAGCAACATGTTTAGCGTAATAGAATTTGACAACGGTAACAAAGAATGTTCGGTAGTACCTTTACTATGGCTAATAAAAGATCAAACAGTTTGTGTATGGCCTAAAAATGTATTCAAGGAAGATGTAATTAAAGAATACGTAACTTCTGCAAGAACACCCACGCCAGGATGGAAGCAATACAAAATTAAAAAAATTCATCAAATTTGTGGTAAAAATATATATTATTAAATTTTATTTGACATTTCGTAAAATATTATATTTTGTAATAGCACTCTATGAAGAAGCCATTGCTTTTATGGATAAATTAATAGAAGAAAGCTGCAGTAGCAGCGCGACCAGTTCCCAAACAAAACCACTTATTCGAAGAGAGTTAAACGAACCAGAAGAGGAATCGGAAGATGATTATTTAGTTCAAAAATCAACTAAAAGAAAACAAATAAAAGAAGGGGATTCACAATCTAGAACGTCTAAGAGACTAAGGTAATCTTCTCAAATTATATTTTAATATTATACACATTAAATATTTTATTTAAGAACTGTGTTATCGGACACTGATGAGTCCAGCAAAGACGAATTTTCGTCTGAAGATGAACAATCGAAATCAAAAAATAATATAACAAAAAGGAAACTACAATCTTCACAATTAATCTCCGACATACCAAAAAAAGTTGCCTCAACGGAATCTTTTGATACAACAATAACGTACGGGGCTTCTGGTTCTTCTGCTGCTTCGAGTTTATATACTCCTTCCACTTCACGTACACATACTCCAACATTATCGTCAACAATGTTGCACAATTTAGATACCAACTTGGGAGAGCTGTTGTTGCGACGAATTGAAAAACTAATTGCTACTCAAGATCAGCATTCCATTATCTTAGACAATATTTCCAGAAGCCAGCAGCTTCAAAATAATGAGCTCATCGAAAGACCAAGAGACTTTCCCAAGTTGCCAATTCTCAACAAAGCAGAATATTGGAAGAATTTTTAACAGATCCTGACAAATTTTTTTATATGGTAATTATAAAACGGAGCGATATAGTCACGTCTAGTGATTTACAAGCCGGTTGTATAAAGATTAATAACAGATTTAGTTGTGATTTTATATTTTGAATGAATGGGTATAAGAAAGAAAAAATTAAAAGTTAATCATTTGATTAATATTTATACAACTGACTGTATTGGCTGTATGCACTGTGGTTATTTGATTCATTTTAATTTTAATTTTTAGAAAAGACGTTTATCAACAATTGGAGGATCATCTGTTAGGAACTCTACCATGAATATGATGAAATTTTTAATGTCCAACGAGGTGGGAATGAAATTTAATTGGGCTGGTAAAGATAAAAGAGCCTTAAAAAAAACTAAAATGTGCGCAGTTATTTTTGGTTAGTTCTCAAAAATGTTTGCAATTAAATATTAAATAACCGTATTAATTTCAGAAGCGATATTGATGGCATATAGTGGTGGAAACTCGTCGGAGATGGCTAATGACAAGATCATAAAAGAATCCATCCAAGATTGGCTTAAACTGTCTAAGTCAAGATTTAATTACTCACAAAATAAAGAAAATAAATCAAGAGCGACTGATATGTAGTATTATAAATAAAAGTTTTCTTTTTCATTTGTATTCTGTATAGTACTTTTGCCAAATCGTTTTGTAAAAAATAGATTATTTGTAAATCTTGTTCGCGCATGGGCCGGTTTTTAATTTTTTTAACTCTTACTCAATTTAAGTTAATTTGAACATTATTAGTACATTAAATACAACTAGAAATCCTCGAATTAATTTAATTGAAAATCGTGCCTTTAAAAGTTAATATTTTTATTTTTTAGTATTAATAGTTTATTTTTTGTTATTGTGCCACAATGAAGAAGTTTTTAAAACAATATATCGACATATTGTTTTAAAAACTTCTTAAATAATGATCATTATATAAATCAGGCAAATATGTAATAATATAAATAAAAGTTTTGTATTCCAATGTATTCACTATAATTCTTTTGATATATTTTCTTAATGTTGACACATATGAGCCCCTTTTGAATTATTTTAATTCCAAGTTAAGATCAGAAGTTAATTTGCATAATGGTAGATTAAATACAAATAGAAATTCGCGAATTAAAATAATTTAAAATCGTGCTTGAATGTTTATATTTTTACTTTTTAAGTTTTTAGTATTATTTTTTTAAGTTTAATTTTTGTCAAAGTTCTAATTTGAGTTATTTGTTATTTGTTCTAATGTCAGTTATAAATATATCACCAATATAAAATGTGTGTAGATTTATTACACACCCTGTTTCTTCTTTTACGTATGTTAAATACTAAAATTAAAAGTGTGAAATAAACTAAATATAAAGGTATGTAATATATAACATTTAAACAAAAATTAGTTACCAATAAAAAACGTGTATAATATACTAAAAATATAATAATTATTAACAACAAAATTAAACGTTTGCAAAGTATCAAAAATATACGTATATTATTTTCAAAAAATAAACGTTGGTGACGCGGACATTTTTCAGTATATTTACCGGGCCTAACAAACCGTATTGAGACGTATGGTGTTTCCAATTATTTAACGTTTTTTACACCATTTAATGTTGTTTGGGTAAGAATAATCCGGAGATTCTCACAGACATCACTCCGTCATCCTATGGCGGGAGCTTATCTCATAGATTTCATTCAGTAGCAGAAGCAACAGGATCTCTAATCAACAGCAATGCTGCTTCGACATCTCATATTCGAACTTCTACCAATAATATGAAAACATATGTCAAAGGAGGGGAAGATTACAATATCTTCTTTCAAGAAAATTTTCTTTACATTCAATCCAAACTCACACAGATGAGAGAAGATTACTTAGTTAATCCTTCTAATTGTTATGGGAATGTCATTGGATGCCCTACATGTACTCATCCTGTATCAAACATCTGTTACGATCTAGAAGAGTCATTATCTGCGGCAGCTGGGCCAGCGGCGGCGGCGGCACTAGGAGCAGCAGTAGATGTGCCACTGCACATCCAGCAAAGGAGGGCCAGAAACCGCTGACAGCGCCTTCGCCGTCTGGAGATTCGGCGAGGCGCTGCGGCGGCATTGGCGGCGGCTCCAGAGGGGGCTCGAGCGGCGCCTCCAGTGGGGGCTCCTCCTACAGTGACGGCTGTGCCAGCGGCGGCTCCAGTGGGGGCTCCTCCTTCAGTGGCGGCTGTGCCAGCGGCGGCGGGAGCACCGGCTTTTATATTTTATGTAAACATAAACCATTTTCACAATAATGGTTAATGTTTACCATGTTAGTTAAATGATATAATAAAAATTTTGCAACACTGCAGTTGACCCTGTTGACATCACTGTGACAACACATCTCTAACACTGTTCTTCATCTCCATACCCTGCAAGATATTGATGCAAGTAAGTAAGAATTTATAATTTTTAATTTGTAGTAATATACTTTAATAATAATTTATTTAGTAGTATATTTTATTATTTATTTTTTTGTATTTAGTATGGACGTAAACGTACTTAACGAGGGAGTGGAGATCGTACGGCCTCCAACACCACTACCGCTACCACTACCACCTCCAATGCCTCGTCAGCGGGTGGCGGCGGCTGCACTGGGGGCGGCAGTGCCGCTGCACACCCTCCTGAAGCGGAAAAAGAACCGCCGACAGCGCCTTCGCCGTCTGGAGATTCGGCGATTCAGAGAATTCATGAGAAATTACACCACAAATCCCGAAATGACACGGATTTTTGACCAAGATCATACATCAATAGACCAATTGGCTAATAGTCTGATGACAATGACACCATTTTATGCTCCTCTAGCACATGAGATTTTAAAGAATTCTAATGCTGGGCTTGTTGTAAGTCTACAAGATAGGTTTACCAATGTCCAATCAATTGTGAGATTAGCAGATGAAGCTTCATCCTATGATTTGTATAAACAAATTTCAGAATCAGATGACAACTATCATAGAAGATTTCAAAACTTGTTCCGATCTGCTGCATACTCAGCTCGACATGGCCCTCATTTTGAAGGGATTCATCAGTTTCTAGAAAAAATTCCATGTTCATATATTATCAGTCGTGAGATGAGACAACATTTCTGGGGGATGGACATTATAGGAGTGTCTCATCCTGTTCCTTGGGAGCAGATGTCAACGATACCTTTTGACGCAATGAGCCCGGAAGCTCAGACTGATTGTATGATAACAGAACTGTCAGAGGAATTCTTGGCTGATAAATACGGATATCGAGAGACATTAGGTCCATACTTACCCTACTTTGGATCTTTTACAGCTGAGAGATTACGTAAGCCTAAACTCAAGTTCACTCAGTCGCATCCATTTTTAAGTTCACTGAGAAATCTGCTTCATATTGCTAGTTGGGCCATCCGATTGAATAGTAAAAATCTCTTGTCGTTGATTAATGACTTAGTTAGAGATAAAGTGGATGTAATTCCAGAGCTTAAGAATAATCCGGAGATTCTCACAGACATCACTCCGTCATCCTATGGCGGGAGCTTATCTCATAGATTTCATTCAGTAGCAGAACCAACAGGATCTCTAATCAACAGCAATGCTGCTTCGACATCTCATATTCGAACTTCTACCAATAATATGAAAACATATGTCAAAGGAGGGGAAGATTACAATATATTTTTTCAAGAAATTTTTCTTTATATTCAATCCAAACTCACACAGATGAGAGAAGATTACTTAGTTAATCCTTCTAATTGTTATGGGAATGTCATTGGATGCCCTACATGTACTCATCCTGTATCAAACATCTGTTACGATCTAGAAGAGTCATTATCTGCGGCAGCTGGGCCAGCGGCGGCGGCGGCACTAGGAGCAGCAGTAGATGTGCCACTGCACATCCAGCAAAGGAGGGCCAGAAACCGCCGACAGCGCCTTCGCCGTCTGGAGATTCGGCGAGGCGCTGCGGCGGCATTGGCGGCGGCTCCAGAGGGGGCTCGAGCGGCGCCTCCAGTGGGGGCTCCTCCTACAGTGACGGCTGTGCCAGCGGCGGCTCCAGTGGGGGCTCCTCCTTCAGTGGCGGCTGTGCCAGCGGCGGCGGGAGCACCGGCTTTTATATTTTATGTAAACATAAACCATTTTCACAATAATGGTTAATGTTTACCATGTTAGTTAAATGATATAATAAAAATTTTGCAACACTGCAGTTGACCCTGTTGACATCACTGTGACAACACATCTCTAACACTGTTCTTCATCTCCATACCCTGCAAGATATTGATGCAAGTAAGTAAGAATTTATAATTTTTAATTTGTAGTAATATACTTTAATAATAATTTATTTAGTAGTATATTTATTTATTTATTTTTTTGTATTTAGTATGGACGTAAACGTACTTAACGAGGGAGTGGAGATCGTACGGCCTCCAACACCACTACCGCTACCACCACCACCTCCAATGCCTCGTCAGCGGGTGGCGGCGGCTGCACTGGGGGCGGCAGTGCCGCTGCACACCCTCCTGAAGCGGAAAAAGAACCGCCGACAGCGCCTTCGCCGTCTGGAGATTCGGCGATTCAGAGAATTCATGAGAAATTACACCACAAATCCCGAAATGACACGGATTTTTGACCAAGATCATACATCAATAGACCAATTGACTAATAGTCTGATGACAATGACACCATTTTATGCTCCTCTAGCACATGAGATTTTAAAGAATTCTAATGCTGGGCTTGTTGTAAGTCTACAAGATAGGTTTACCAATGTCCAATCAATTGTGAGATTAGCAGATGAAGCTTCATCCTATGATTTGTATAAACAAATTTCAGAATCAGATGACAACTATCATAGAAGATTTCAAAACTTGTTCCGATCTGCTGCATACTCAGCTCGACATGGCCCTCATTTTGAAGGGATTCATCAGTTTCTAGAAAAAATTCCATGTTCATATATTATCAGTCGTGAGATGAGACAACATTTCTGGGGGATGGACATTATAGGAGTGTCTCATCCTGTTCCTTGGGAGCAGATGTCAACGATACCTTTTGACGCAATGAGCCCGGAAGCTCAGACTGATTGTATGATAACAGAACTGTCAGAGGAATTCTTGGCTGATAAATACGGATATCGAGAGACATTAGGTCCATACTTACCCTACTTTGGATCTTTTACAGCTGAGAGATTACGTAAGCCTAAACTCAAGTTCACTCAGTCGCATCCATTTTTAAGTTCACTGAGAAATCTGCTTCATATTGCTAGTTAAGCCATCCGATTGAATAGTAAAAATCTCTTGTCGTTGATTAATGACTTAGTTAGAGATAAAGTGGATGTAATTCCAGAGCTTAAGAATAATCCGGAGATTCTCACAGACATCACTCCGTCATCCTATGGCGGGAGCTTATCTCATAGATTTCATTCAGTAGCAGAACCAACAGGATCTCTAATCAACAGCAATGCTGCTTCGACATCTCATATTCGAACTTCTACCAATAATATGAAAACATATGTCAAAGGAGGGGAAGATTACAATATATTTTTTCAAGAAATTTTTCTTTATATTCAATCCAAACTCACACAGATGAGAGAAGATTACTTAGTTAATCCTTCTAATTGTTATGGGAATGTCATTGGATGCCCTACATGTACTCATCCTGTATCAAACATCTGTTACGATCTAGAAGAGTCATTATCTGCGGCAGCTGGGCCAGCGGCGGCGGCGGCACTAGGAGCAGCAGTAGATGTGCCACTGCACATCCAGCAAAGGAGGGCCAGAAACCGCCGACAGCGCCTTCGCCGTCTGGAGATTCGGCGAGGCGCTGCGGCGGCATTGGCGGCGGCTCCAGAGGGGGCTCGAGCGGCGCCTCCAGTGGGGGCTCCTCCTACAGTGACGGCTGTGCCAGCGGCGGCTCCAGTGGGGGCTCCTCCTTCAGTGGCGGCTGTGCCAGCGGCGGCGGGAGCACCGGCTTTTATATTTTATGTAAACATAAACCATTTTCACAATAATGGTTAATGTTTACCATGTTAGTTAAATGATATAATAAAAATTTTGCAACACTGCAGTTGACCCTGTTGACATCACTGTGACAACACATCTCTAACACTGTTCTTCATCTCCATACCCTGCAAGATATTGATGCAAGTAAGTAAGAATTTATAATTTTTAATTTGTAGTAATATACTTTAATAATAATTTATTTAGTAGTATATTTATTTATTTATTTTTTTGTATTTAGTATGGACGTAAACGTACTTAACGAGGGAGTGGAGATCGTACGGCCTCCAACACCACTACCGCTACCACCACCACCTCCAATGCCTCGTCAGCGGGTGGCGGCGGCTGCACTGGGGGCGGCAGTGCCGCTGCACACCCTCCTGAAGCGGAAAAAGAACCCCCGACAGCGCCTTCGCCGTCTGGAGTTTCGGCGATTCAGAGAATTCATGAGAAATTACACCACAAATCCCGAAATGACACGGATTTTTGACCAAGATCATACATCAATAGACCAATTGACTAATAGTCTGATGACAATGACACCATTTTATGCTCCTCTAGCACATGAGATTTTAAAGAATTCTAATGCTGGGCTTGTTGTAAGTCTACAAGATAGGTTTACCAATGTCCAATCAATTGTGAGATTAGCAGATGAAGCTTCATCCTATGATTTGTATAAACAAATTTCAGAATCAGATGACAACTATCATAGAAGATTTCAAAACTTTTTCCGATCTGCTGCATACTCAGCTCGACATGGCCCTCATTTTGAAGGGATTCATCAGTTTCTAGAAAAAATTCCATGTTCATATATTATCAGTCGTGAGATGAGACAACATTTCTGGGGGATGGACATTATAGGAGTGTCTCATCCTGTTCCTTGGGAGCAGATGTCAACGATACCTTTTGACGCAATGAGCCCGGAAGCTCAGACTGATTGTATGATAACAGAACTGTCAGAGGAATTCTTGGCTGATAAATACGGATATCGAGAGACATTAGGTCCATACTTACCCTACTTTGGATCTTTTACAGCTGAGAGATTACGTAAACCTAATCTCAAGTTCACTCAGTCGCATCCATTTTTAAGTTCACTGAGAAATCTGCTTCATATTGCTAGTTGGGCCATCCGATTGAATAGTAAAAATCTCTTGTCGTTGATTAATGACTTAGTTAGAGATAAAGTGGATGTAATTCCAGAGCTTAAGAATAATCCGGAGATTCTTACAGACATCACTCCGTCATCCTATGGCGGGAGCTTATCTCATAGATTTCATTCAGTAGCAGAAGCAACAGGATCTCTAATCAACAGCAATGCTGCTTCGACATCTCATATTCGAACTTCTACCAATAATATGAAAACATATGTCAAAGGAGGGGAAGATTACAATATCTTCTTTCAAGAAAATTTTCTTTACATTCAATCCAAACTCACACAGATGAGAGAAGATTACTTAGTTAATCCTTCTAATTGTTATGGGAATGTCATTGGATGCCCTACATGTACTCATCCTGTATCAAACATCTGTTACGATCTAGAAGAGTCATTATCTGCGGCAGCTGGGCCAGCGGCGGCGGCGGCACTAGGAGCAGCAGTAGATGTGCCACTGCACATCCAGCAAAGGAGGGCCAGAAACCGCCGACAGCGCCTTCGCCGTCTGGAGATTCGGCAAGGCGCTGCGGCGGCATTGGCGGCGGCTCCAGAGGGGGCTCGAGCGGCGCCTCCAGTGGAGGCTCCTCCTACAGTGACGGCTGTGCCAGCGGCGGCTCCAGTGGGGGCTCCTCCTTCAGTGGCGGCTGTGCCAGCGGCGGCGGGAGCACCGGCTTTTATATTTTATGTAAACATAAACCATTTTCACAATAATGGTTAATGTTTACCATGTTAGTTAAATGATATAATAAAAATTTTGCAACACTGCAGTTGACCCTGTTGACATCACTGTGACAACACATCTCTAACACTGTTCTTCATCTCCATACCCTGCAAGATATTGATGCAAGTAAGTAAGAATTTATAATTTTTAATTTGTAGTAATATACTTTAATAATAATTTATTTAGTAGTATATTTATTTATTTATTTTTTTGTATTTAGTATGGACGTAAACGTACTTAACAAGGGAGTGGAGATCGTACGGCCTCCAACACCACTACCGCTACCACCACCACCTCCAATGCCTCGTCAGCGGGTGGCGGCGGCTGCACTGGGGGCGGCAGTGCCGCTGCACACCCTCCTGAAGCGGAAAAAGAACCGCCGACAGCGCCTTCGCCGTCTGGAGATTCGGCGATTCAGAGAATTCATGAGAAATTACACCACAAATCCCGAAATGACACGGATTTTTGACCAAGATCATACATCAATAGACCAATTGACTAATAGTCTGATGACAATGACACCATTTTATGCTCCTCTAGCACATGAGATTTTAAAGAATTCTAATGCTGGGCTTGTTGTAAGTCTACAAGATAGGTTTACCAATGTCCAATCAATTGTGAGATTAGCAGATGAAGCTTCATCCTATGATTTGTATAAACAAATTTCAGAATCAGATGACAACTATCATAGAAGATTTCAAAACTTGTTCCGATCTGCTGCATACTCAGCTCGACATGGCCCTCATTTTGAAGGGATTCATCAGTTTCTAGAAAAAATTCCATGTTCATATATTATCAGTCGTGAGATGAGACAACATTTCTGGGGGATGGACATTATAGGAGTGTCTCATCCTGTTCCTTGGGAGCAGATGTCAACGATACCTTTTGACGCAATGAGCCCGGAAGCTCAGACTGATTGTATGATAACAGAACTGTCAGAGGAATTCTTGGCTGATAAATACGGATATCGAGAGACATTAGGTCCATACTTACCCTACTTTGGATCTTTTACAGCTGAGAGATTACGTAAGCCTAATCTCAAGTTCACTCAGTCGCATCCATTTTTAAGTTCACTGAGAAATCTGCTTCATATTGCTAGTTGGGCCATCCGATTGAATAGTAAAAATCTCTTGTCGTTGATTAATGACTTAGTTAGAGATAAAGTGGATGTAATTCCAGAGCTTAAGAATAATCCGGAGATTCTCACAGACATCACTCCGTCATCCTATGGCGGGAGCTTATCTCATAGATTTCATTCAGTAGCAGAAGCAACAGGATCTCTAATCAACAGCAATGCTGCTTCGACATCTCATATTCGAACTTCTACCAATAATATGAAAACATATGTCAAAGGAGGGGAAGATTACAATATCTTTTTTCAAGAAATTTTTCTTTATATTCAATCCAAACTCACACAGATGAGAGAAGATTACTTAGTTAATCCTTCTAATTGTTATGGGAATGTCATTGGATGCCCTACATGTACTCATCCTGTATCAAACATCTGTTACGATCTAGAAGAGTCATTATCTGCGGCAGCTGGGCCAGCGGCGGCGGCGGCACTAGGAGCAGCAGTAGATGTGCCACTGCACATCCAGCAAAGGAGGGCCAGAAACCGCCGACAGCGCCTTCGCCGTCTGGAGATTCGGCGAGGCGCTGCGGCGGCATTGGCGGCGGCTCCAGAGGGGGCTCGAGCGGCGCCTCCAGTGGGGGCTCCTCCTACAGTGACGGCTGTGCCAGCGGCGGCTCCAGTGGGGGCTCCTCCTTCAGTGGCGGCTGTGCCAGCGGCGGCTCCAGTGGGGGCTCCTCCTTCAGTGGCGGCTGTGCCAGCGGCGGCGGGAGCACCGGCTTTTATATTTTATGTAAACATAAACCATTTTCACAATAATGGTTAATGTTTACCATGTTAGTTAAATGATATAATAAAAATTTTGCAACACTGCAGTTGACCCTGTTGACATCACTGTGACAACACATCTCTAACACTGTTCTTCATCTCCATACCCTGCAAGATATTGATGCAAGTAAGTAAGAATTTATAATTTTTAATTTGTAGTAATATACTTTAATAATAATTTATTTAGTAGTATATTTTATTATTTATTTTTTTGTATTTAGTATGGACGTAAACGTACTTAACGAGGGAGTGGAGATCGTTCGGCCTCCAACACCACTACCGCTACCACCACCACCTCCAATGCCTCGTCAGCGGGTGGCGGCGGCTGCACTGGGGGCGGCAGTGCCGCTGCACACCCTCCTGAAGCGGAAAAAGAACCCCCGACAGCGCCTTCGCCGTCTGGAGTTTCGGCGATTCAGAGAATTCATGAGAAATTACACCACAAATCCCGAAATGACACGGATTTTTGACCAAGATCATACATCAATAGACCAATTGACTAATAGTCTGATGACAATGACACCATTTTATGCTCCTCTAGCACATGAGATTTTAAAGAATTCTAATGCTGGGCTTGTTGTAAGTCTACAAGATAGGTTTACCAATGTCCAATCAATTGTGAGATTAGCAGATGAAGCTTCATCCTATGATTTGTATAAACAAATTTCAGAATCAGATGACAACTATCATAGAAGATTTCAAAACTTTTTCCGATCTGCTGCATACTCAGCTCGACATGGCCCTCATTTTGAAGGGATTCATCAGTTTCTAGAAAAAATTCCATGTTCATATATTATCAGTCGTGAGATGAGACAACATTTCTGGGGGATGGACATTATAGGAGTGTCTCATCCTGTTCCTTGGGAGCAGATGTCAACGATACCTTTTGACGCAATGAGCCCGGAAGCTCAGACTGATTGTATGATAACAGAACTGTCAGAGGAATTCTTGGCTGATAAATACGGATATCGAGAGACATTAGGTCCATACTTACCCTACTTTGGATCTTTTACAGCTGAGAGATTACGTAAACCTAATCTCAAGTTCACTCAGTCGCATCCATTTTTAAGTTCACTGAGAAATCTGCTTCATATTGCTAGTTGGGCCATCCGATTGAATAGTAAAAATCTCTTGTCGTTGATTAATGACTTAGTTAGAGATAAAGTGGATGTAATTCCAGAGCTTAAGAATAATCCGGAGATTCTTACAGACATCACTCCGTCATCCTATGGCGGGAGCTTATCTCATAGATTTCATTCAGTAGCAGAAGCAACAGGATCTCTAATCAACAGCAATGCTGCTTCGACATCTCATATTCGAACTTCTACCAATAATATGAAAACATATGTCAAAGGAGGGGAAGATTACAATATCTTCTTTCAAGAAAATTTTCTTTACATTCAATCCAAACTCACACAGATGAGAGAAGATTACTTAGTTAATCCTTCTAATTGTTATGGGAATGTCATTGGATGCCCTACATGTACTCATCCTGTATCAAACATCTGTTACGATCTAGAAGAGTCATTATCTGCGGCAGCTGGGCCAGCGGCGGCGGCGGCACTAGGAGCAGCAGTAGATGTGCCACTGCACATCCAGCAAAGGAGGGCCAGAAACCGCCGACAGCGCCTTCGCCGTCTGGAGATTCGGCAAGGCGCTGCGGCGGCATTGGCGGCGGCTCCAGAGGGGGCTCGAGCGGCGCCTCCAGTGGAGGCTCCTCCTACAGTGACGGCTGTGCCAGCGGCGGCTCCAGTGGGGGCTCCTCCTTCAGTGGCGGCTGTGCCAGCGGCGGCGGGAGCACCGGCTTTTATATTTTATGTAAACATAAACCATTTTCACAATAATGGTTAATGTTTACCATGTTAGTTAAATGATATAATAAAAATTTTGCAACACTGCAGTTGACCCTGTTGACATCACTGTGACAACACATCTCTAACACTGTTCTTCATCTCCATACCCTGCAAGATATTGATGCAAGTAAGTAAGAATTTATAATTTTTAATTTGTAGTAATATACTTTAATAATAATTTATTTAGTAGTATATTTATTTATTTATTTTTTTGTATTTAGTATGGACGTAAACGTACTTAACGAGGGAGTGGAGATCGTACGGCCTCCAACACCACTACCGCTACCACCACCACCTCCAATGCCTCGTCAGCGGGTGGCGGCGGCTGCACTGGGGGCGGCAGTGCCGCTGCACACCCTCCTGAAGCGGAAAAAGAACCGCCGACAGCGCCTTCGCCGTCTGGAGATTCGGCGATTCAGAGAATTCATGAGAAATTACACCACAAATCCCGAAATGACACGGATTTTTGACCAAGATCATACATCAATAGACCAATTGACTAATAGTCTGATGACAATGACACCATTTTATGCTCCTCTAGCACATGAGATTTTAAAGAATTCTAATGCTGGGCTTGTTGTAAGTCTACAAGATAGGTTTACCAATGTCCAATCAATTGTGAGATTAGCAGATGAAGCTTCATCCTATGATTTGTATAAACAAATTTCAGAATCAGATGACAACTATCATAGAAGATTTCAAAACTTGTTCCGATCTGCTGCATACTCAGCTCGACATGGCCCTCATTTTGAAGGGATTCATCAGTTTCTAGAAAAAATTCCATGTTCATATATTATCAGTCGTGAGATGAGACAACATTTCTGGGGGATGGACATTATAGGAGTGTCTCATCCTGTTCCTTGGGAGCAGATGTCAACGATACCTTTTGACGCAATGAGCCCGGAAGCTCAGACTGATTGTATGATAACAGAACTGTCAGAGGAATTCTTGGCTGATAAATACGGATATCGAGAGACATTAGGTCCATACTTACCCTACTTTGGATCTTTTACAGCTGAGAGATTACGTAAGCCTAATCTCAAGTTCACTCAGTCGCATCCATTTTTAAGTTCACTGAGAAATCTGCTTCATATTGCTAGTTGGGCCATCCGATTGAATAGTAAAAATCTCTTGTCGTTGATTAATGACTTAGTTAGAGATAAAGTGGATGTAATTCCAGAGCTTAAGAATAATCCGGAGATTCTCACAGACATCACTCCGTCATCCTATGGCGGGAGCTTATCTCATAGATTTCATTCAGTAGCAGAAGCAACAGGATCTCTAATCAACAGCAATGCTGCTTCGACATCTCATATTCGAACTTCTACCAATAATATGAAAACATATGTCAAAGGAGGGGAAGATTACAATATCTTTTTTCAAGAAATTTTTCTTTATATTCAATCCAAACTCACACAGATGAGAGAAGATTACTTAGTTAATCATTCTAATTGTTATTGGAATGTCATTGGATGCCCTACATGTACTCATCCTGTATCAAACATCTGTTACGATCTAGAAGAGTCATTATCTGCGGCAGCTGGGCCAGCGGCGGCGGCGGCACTAGGAGCAGCAGTAGATGTGCCACTGCACATCCAGCAAAGGAGGGCCAGAAACCGCCGACAGCGCCTTCGCCGTCTGGAGATTCGGCGAGGCGCTGCGGCGGCATTGGCGGCGGCTCCAGAGGGGGCTCGAGCGGCGCCTCCAGTGGGGGCTCCTCCTACAGTGACGGCTGTGCCAGCGGCGGCTCCAGTGGGGGCTCCTCCTTCAGTGGCGGCTGTGCCAGCGGCGGCGGGAGCACCGGCTTTTATATTTTATGTAAACATAAACCATTTTCACAATAATGGTTAATGTTTACCATGTTAGTTAAATGATATAATAAAAATTTTGCAACACTGCAGTTGACCCTGTTGACATCACTGTGACAACACATCTCTAACACTGTTCTTCATCTCCATACCCTGCAAGATATTGATGCAAGTAAGTAAGAATTTATAATTTTTAATTTGTAGTAATATACTTTAATAATAATTTATTTAGTAGTATATTTTATTATTTATTTTTTTGTATTTAGTATGGACGTAAACGTACTTAACGAGGGAGTGGAGATCGTTCGGCCTCCAACACCACTACCGCTACCACCACCACCTCCAATGCCTCGTCAGCGGGTGGCGGCGGCTGCACTGGGGGCGGCAGTGCCGCTGCACACCCTCCTGAAGCGGAAAAAGAACCCCCGACAGCGCCTTCGCCGTCTGGAGTTTCGGCGATTCAGAGAATTCATGAGAAATTACACCACAAATCCCGAAATGACACGGATTTTTGACCAAGATCATACATCAATAGACCAATTGACTAATAGTCTGATGACAATGACACCATTTTATGCTCCTCTAGCACATGAGATTTTAAAGAATTCTAATGCTGGGCTTGTTGTAAGTCTACAAGATAGGTTTACCAATGTCCAATCAATTGTGAGATTAGCAGATGAAGCTTCATCCTATGATTTGTATAAACAAATTTCAGAATCAGATGACAACTATCATAGAAGATTTCAAAACTTTTTCCGATCTGCTGCATACTCAGCTCGACATGGCCCTCATTTTGAAGGGATTCATCAGTTTCTAGAAAAAATTCCATGTTCATATATTATCAGTCGTGAGATGAGACAACATTTCTGGGGGATGGACATTATAGGAGTGTCTCATCCTGTTCCTTGGGAGCAGATGTCAACGATACCTTTTGACGCAATGAGCCCGGAAGCTCAGACTGATTGTATGATAACAGAACTGTCAGAGGAATTCTTGGCTGATAAATACGGATATCGAGAGACATTAGGTCCATACTTACCCTACTTTGGATCTTTTACAGCTGAGAGATTACGTAAACCTAATCTCAAGTTCACTCAGTCGCATCCATTTTTAAGTTCACTGAGAAATCTGCTTCATATTGCTAGTTGGGCCATCCGATTGAATAGTAAAAATCTCTTGTCGTTGATTAATGACTTAGTTAGAGATAAAGTGGATGTAATTCCAGAGCTTAAGAATAATCCGGAGATTCTTACAGACATCACTCCGTCATCCTATGGCGGGAGCTTATCTCATAGATTTCATTCAGTAGCAGAAGCAACAGGATCTCTAATCAACAGCAATGCTGCTTCGACATCTCATATTCGAACTTCTACCAATAATATGAAAACATATGTCAAAGGAGGGGAAGATTACAATATCTTCTTTCAAGAAAATTTTCTTTACATTCAATCCAAACTCACACAGATGAGAGAAGATTACTTAGTTAATCCTTCTAATTGTTATGGGAATGTCATTGGATGCCCTACATGTACTCATCCTGTATCAAACATCTGTTACGATCTAGAAGAGTCATTATCTGCGGCAGCTGGGCCAGCGGCGGCGGCGGCACTAGGAGCAGCAGTAGATGTGCCACTGCACATCCAGCAAAGGAGGGCCAGAAACCGCCGACAGCGCCTTCGCCGTCTGGAGATTCGGCAAGGCGCTGCGGCGGCATTGGCGGCGGCTCCAGAGGGGGCTCGAGCGGCGCCTCCAGTGGAGGCTCCTCCTACAGTGACGGCTGTGCCAGCGGCGGCTCCAGTGGGGGCTCCTCCTTCAGTGGCGGCTGTGCCAGCGGCGGCGGGAGCACCGGCTTTTATATTTTATGTAAACATAAACCATTTTCACAATAATGGTTAATGTTTACCATGTTAGTTAAATGATATAATAAAAATTTTGCAACACTGCAGTTGACCCTGTTGACATCACTGTGACAACACATCTCTAACACTGTTCTTCATCTCCATACCCTGCAAGATATTGATGCAAGTAAGTAAGAATTTATAATTTTTAATTTGTAGTAATATACTTTAATAATAATTTATTTAGTAGTATATTTATTTATTTATTTTTTTGTATTTAGTATGGACGTAAACGTACTTAACGAGGGAGTGGAGATCGTACGGCCTCCAACACCACTACCGCTACCACCACCACCTCCAATGCCTCGTCAGCGGGTGGCGGCGGCTGCACTGGGGGCGGCAGTGCCGCTGCACACCCTCCTGAAGCGGAAAAAGAACCGCCGACAGCGCCTTCGCCGTCTGGAGATTCGGCGATTCAGAGAATTCATGAGAAATTACACCACAAATCCCGAAATGACACGGATTTTTGACCAAGATCATACATCAATAGACCAATTGACTAATAGTCTGATGACAATGACACCATTTTATGCTCCTCTAGCACATGAGATTTTAAAGAATTCTAATGCTGGGCTTGTTGTAAGTCTACAAGATAGGTTTACCAATGTCCAATCAATTGTGAGATTAGCAGATGAAGCTTCATCCTATGATTTGTATAAACAAATTTCAGAATCAGATGACAACTATCATAGAAGATTTCAAAACTTGTTCCGATCTGCTGCATACTCAGCTCGACATGGCCCTCATTTTGAAGGGATTCATCAGTTTCTAGAAAAAATTCCATGTTCATATATTATCAGTCGTGAGATGAGACAACATTTCTGGGGGATGGACATTATAGGAGTGTCTCATCCTGTTCCTTGGGAGCAGATGTCAACGATACCTTTTGACGCAATGAGCCCGGAAGCTCAGACTGATTGTATGATAACAGAACTGTCAGAGGAATTCTTGGCTGATAAATACGGATATCGAGAGACATTAGGTCCATACTTACCCTACTTTGGATCTTTTACAGCTGAGAGATTACGTAAGCCTAATCTCAAGTTCACTCAGTCGCATCCATTTTTAAGTTCACTGAGAAATCTGCTTCATATTGCTAGTTGGGCCATCCGATTGAATAGTAAAAATCTCTTGTCGTTGATTAATGACTTAGTTAGAGATAAAGTGGATGTAATTCCAGAGCTTAAGAATAATCCGGAGATTCTCACAGACATCACTCCGTCATCCTATGGCGGGAGCTTATCTCATAGATTTCATTCAGTAGCAGAAGCAACAGGATCTCTAATCAACAGCAATGCTGCTTCGACATCTCATATTCGAACTTCTACCAATAATATGAAAACATATGTCAAAGGAGGGGAAGATTACAATATCTTTTTTCAAGAAATTTTTCTTTATATTCAATCCAAACTCACACAGATGAGAGAAGATTACTTAGTTAATCCTTCTAATTGTTATGGGAATGTCATTGGATGCCCTACATGTACTCATCCTGTATCAAACATCTGTTACGATCTAGAAGAGTCATTATCTGCGGCAGCTGGGCCAGCGGCGGCGGCGGCACTAGGAGCAGCAGTAGATGTGCCACTGCACATCCAGCAAAGGAGGGCCAGAAACCGCCGACAGCGCCTTCGCCGTCTGGAGATTCGGCGAGGCGCTGCGGCGGCATTGGCGGCGGCTCCAGAGGGGGCTCGAGCGGCGCCTCCAGTGGGGGCTCCTCCTACAGTGACGGCTGTGCCAGCGGCGGCTCCAGTGGGGGCTCCTCCTTCAGTGGCGGCTGTGCCAGCGGCGGCGGGAGCACCGGCTTTTATATTTTATGTAAACATAAACCATTTTCACAATAATGGTTAATGTTTACCATGTTAGTTAAATGATATAATAAAAATTTTGCAACACTGCAGTTGACCCTGTTGACATCACTGTGACAACACATCTCTAACACTGTTCTTCATCTCCATACCCTGCAAGATATTGATGCAAGTAAGTAAGAATTTATAATTTTTAATTTGTAGTAATATACTTTAATAATAATTTATTTAGTAGTATATTTTATTATTTATTTTTTTGTATTTAGTATGGACGTAAACGTACTTAACGAGGGAGTGGAGATCGTTCGGCCTCCAACACCACTACCGCTACCACCACCACCTCCAATGCCTCGTCAGCGGGTGGCGGCGGCTGCACTGGGGGCGGCAGTGCCGCTGCACACCCTCCTGAAGCGGAAAAAGAACCCCCGACAGCGCCTTCGCCGTCTGGAGTTTCGGCGATTCAGAGAATTCATGAGAAATTACACCACAAATCCCGAAATGACACGGATTTTTGACCAAGATCATACATCAATAGACCAATTGACTAATAGTCTGATGACAATGACACCATTTTATGCTCCTCTAGCACATGAGATTTTAAAGAATTCTAATGCTGGGCTTGTTGTAAGTCTACAAGATAGGTTTACCAATGTCCAATCAATTGTGAGATTAGCACATGAAGCTTCATCCTATGATTTGTATAAACAAATTTCAGAATCAGATGACAACTATCATAGAAGATTTCAAAACTTGTTCCGATCTGCTGCATACTCAGCTCGACATGGCCCTCATTTTGAAGGGATTCATCAGTTTCTAGAAAAAATTCCATGTTCATATATTATCAGTCGTGAGATGAGACAACATTTCTGGGGGATGGACATTATAGGAGTGTCTCATCCTGTTCCTTGGGAGCAGATGTCAACGATAGCTTTTGACGCAATGAGCCCGGAAGCTCAGACTGATTGTATGATAACAGAACTGTCAGAGGAATTCTTGGCTGATAAATACGGATATCGAGAGACATTAGGTCCATACTTACCCTACTTTGGATCTTTTACAGCTGAGAGATTACGTAAGCCTAATCTCAAGTTCACTCAGTCGCATCCATTTTTAAGTTCACTGAGAAATCTGCTTCATATTGCTAGTTGGGCCATCCGATTGAATAGTAAAAATCTCTTGTCGTTGATTAATGACTTAGTTAGAGATAAAGTGGATGTAATTCCAGAGCTTAAGAATAATCCGGAGATTCTCACAGACATCACTCCGTCATCCTATGGCGGGAGCTTATCTCATAGATTTCATTCAGTAGCAGAAGCAACAGGATCTCTAATCAACAGCAATGCTGCTTCGACATCTCATATTCGAACTTCTACCAATAATATGAAAACATATGTCAAAGGAGGGGAAGATTACAATATCTTCTTTCAAGAAAATTTTCTTTACATTCAATCCAAACTCACACAGATGAGAGAAGATTACTTAGTTAATCCTTCTAATTGTTATGGGAATGTCATTGGATGCCCTACATGTACTCATCCTGTATCAAACATCTGTTACGATCTAGAAGAGTCATTATCTGCGGCAGCTGGGCCAGCGGCGGCGGCGGCACTAGGAGCAGCAGTAGATGTGCCACTGCACATCCAGCAAAGGAGGGCCAGAAACCGCCGACAGCGCCTTCGCCGTCTGGAGATTCGGCGAGGCGCTGCGGCGGCATTGGCGGCGGCTCCAGAGGGGGCTCGAGCGGCGCCTCCAGTGGGGGCTCCTCCTACAGTGACGGCTGTGCCAGCGGCGGCTCCAGTGGGGGCTCCTCCTTCAGTGGCGGCTGTGCCAGCGGCAGCGGGAGCACCGGCTTTTATATTTTATGTAAACATAAACCATTTTCACAATAATGGTTAATGTTTACCATGTTAGTTAAATGATATAATAAAAATTTTGCAACACTGCAGTTGACCCTTACTTTGTAGTAATATACTTTAGTAATAATTTATTTAGTAGTATATTTATTTATTTATTTTTTTGTATTTAGTATGGACGTAAACGTACTTAACGAGGGAGTGGAGATCGTACGGCCTCCAACACCACTACCGCTACCACCACCACCTCCAATGCCTCGTCAGCGGGTGGCGGCGGCTGCACTGGGGGCGGCAGTGCCGCTGCACA
This sequence comes from Cryptophagus acutangulus, assembly GCA_963556235.1. Lineage (NCBI taxonomy): Eukaryota > Metazoa > Arthropoda > Insecta > Coleoptera > Cryptophagidae > Cryptophagus > Cryptophagus acutangulus. The sequence goes on from OY744569.1 coordinate 2,613,591, forward strand.
CCCTCCTGAAGCGGAAAAAGAACCCCCGACAGCGCCTTCGCCGTCTGGAGTTTCGGCGATTCAGAGAATTCATGAGAAATTACACCACAAATCCCGAAATGACACGGATTTTTGACCAAGATCATACATCAATAGACCAATTGACTAATAGTCTGATGACAATGACACCATTTTATGCTCCTCTAGCACATGAGATTTTAAAGAATTCTAATGCTGGGCTTGTTGTAAGTCTACAAGATAGGTTTACCAATGTCCAATCAATTGTGAGATTAGCAGATGAAGCTTCATCCTATGATTTGTATAAACAAATTTCAGAATCAGATGACAACTATCATAGAAGATTTCAAAACTTTTTCCGATCTGCTGCATACTCAGCTCGACATGGCCCTCATTTTGAAGGGATTCATCAGTTTCTAGAAAAAATTCCATGTTCATATATTATCAGTCGTGAGATGTGACAACATTTCTGGGGGATGGACATTATAGGAGTGTCTCATCCTGTTCCTTGGGAGCAGATGTCAACGATACCTTTTGACGCAATGAGCCCGGAAGCTCAGACTGATTGTATGATAACAGAACTGTCAGAGGAATTCTTGGCTGATAAATACGGATATCGAGAGACATTAGGTCCATACTTACCCTACTTTGGATCTTTTACAGCTGAGAGATTACGTAAGCCTAATCTCAAGTTCACTCAGTCGCATCCATTTTTAAGTTCACTGAGAAATCTGCTTCATATTGCTAGTTGGGCCATCCGATTGAATAGTAAAAATCTCTTGTCGTTGATTAATGACTTAGTTAGAGATAAAGTGGATGTAATTCCAGAGCTTAAGAATAATCCGGAGATTCTCACAGACATCACTCCGTCATCCTATGGCGGGAGCTTATCTCATAGATTTCATTCAGTAGCAGAAGCAACAGGATCTCTAATCAACAGCAATGCTGCTTCGACATCTCATATTCGAACTTCTACCAATAATATGAAAACATATGTCAAAGGAGGGGAAGATTACAATATCTTTTTTCAAGAAATTTTTCTTTATATTCAATCCAAACTCACACAGATGAGAGAAGATTACTTAGTTAATCCTTCTAATTGTTATGGGAATGTCATTGGATGCCCTACATGTACTCATCCTGTATCAAACATCTGTTACGATCTAGAAGAGTCATTATCTGCGGCAGCTGGGCCAGCGGCGGCGGCGGCACTAGGAGCAGCAGTAGATGTGCCACTGCACATCCAGCAAAGGAGGGCCAGAAACCGCCGACAGCGCCTTCGCCGTCTGGAGATTCGGCGAGGCGCTGCGGCGGCATTGGCGGCGGCTCCAGAGGGGGCTCGAGCGGCGCCTCCAGTGGGGGCTCCTCCTACAGTGACGGCTGTGCCAGCGGCGGCTCCAGTGGGGGCTCCTCCTTCAGTGGCGGCTGTGCCAGCGGCGGCGGGAGCACCGGCTTTTATATTTTATGTAAACATAAACCATTTTCACAATAATGGTTAATGTTTACCATGTTAGTTAAATGATATAATAAAAATTTTGCAACACTGCAGTTGACCCTGTTGACATCACTGTGACAACACATCTCTAACACTGTTCTTCATCTCCATACCCTGCAAGATATTGATGCAAGTAAGTAAGAATTTATAATTTTTAATTTGTAGTAATATACTTTAATAATAATTTATTTAGTAGTATATTTTATTATTTATTTTTTTGTATTTAGTATGGACGTAAACGTACTTAACGAGGGAGTGGAGATCGTTCGGCCTCCAACACCACTACCGCTACCACCACCACCTCCAATGCCTCGTCAGCGGGTGGCGGCGGCTGCACTGGGGGCGGCAGTGCCGCTGCACACCCTCCTGAAGCGGAAAAAGAACCCCCGACAGCGCCTTCGCCGTCTGGAGTTTCGGCGATTCAGAGAATTCATGAGAAATTACACCACAAATCCCGAAATGACACGGATTTTTGACCAAGATCATACATCAATAGACCAATTGACTAATAGTCTGATGACAATGACACCATTTTATGCTCCTCTAGCACATGAGATTTTAAAGAATTCTAATGCTGGGCTTGTTGTAAGTCTACAAGATAGGTTTACCAATGTCCAATCAATTGTGAGATTAGCACATGAAGCTTCATCCTATGATTTGTATAAACAAATTTCAGAATCAGATGACAACTATCATAGAAGATTTCAAAACTTGTTCCGATCTGCTGCATACTCAGCTCGACATGGCCCTCATTTTGAAGGGATTCATCAGTTTCTAGAAAAAATTCCATGTTCATATATTATCAGTCGTGAGATGAGACAACATTTCTGGGGGATGGACATTATAGGAGTGTCTCATCCTGTTCCTTGGGAGCAGATGTCAACGATAGCTTTTGACGCAATGAGCCCGGAAGCTCAGACTGATTGTATGATAACAGAACTGTCAGAGGAATTCTTGGCTGATAAATACGGATATCGAGAGACATTAGGTCCATACTTACCCTACTTTGGATCTTTTACAGCTGAGAGATTACGTAAGCCTAATCTCAAGTTCACTCAGTCGCATCCATTTTTAAGTTCACTGAGAAATCTGCTTCATATTGCTAGTTGGGCCATCCGATTGAATAGTAAAAATCTCTTGTCGTTGATTAATGACTTAGTTAGAGATAAAGTGGATGTAATTCCAGAGCTTAAGAATAATCCGGAGATTCTCACAGACATCACTCCGTCATCCTATGGCGGGAGCTTATCTCATAGATTTCATTCAGTAGCAGAAGCAACAGGATCTCTAATCAACAGCAATGCTGCTTCGACATCTCATATTCGAACTTCTACCAATAATATGAAAACATATGTCAAAGGAGGGGAAGATTACAATATCTTCTTTCAAGAAAATTTTCTTTACATTCAATCCAAACTCACACAGATGAGAGAAGATTACTTAGTTAATCCTTCTAATTGTTATGGGAATGTCATTGGATGCCCTACATGTACTCATCCTGTATCAAACATCTGTTACGATCTAGAAGAGTCATTATCTGCGGCAGCTGGGCCAGCGGCGGCGGCGGCACTAGGAGCAGCAGTAGATGTGCCACTGCACATCCAGCAAAGGAGGGCCAGAAACCGCCGACAGCGCCTTCGCCGTCTGGAGATTCGGCGAGGCGCTGCGGCGGCATTGGCGGCGGCTCCAGAGGGGGCTCGAGCGGCGCCTCCAGTGGGGGCTCCTCCTACAGTGACGGCTGTGCCAGCGGCGGCTCCAGTGGGGGCTCCTCCTTCAGTGGCGGCTGTGCCAGCGGCAGCGGGAGCACCGGCTTTTATATTTTATGTAAACATAAACCATTTTCACAATAATGGTTAATGTTTACCATGTTAGTTAAATGATATAATAAAAATTTTGCAACACTGCAGTTGACCCTTACTTTGTAGTAATATACTTTAGTAATAATTTATTTAGTAGTATATTTATTTATTTATTTTTTTGTATTTAGTATGGACGTAAACGTACTTAACGAGGGAGTGGAGATCGTACGGCCTCCAACACCACTACCGCTACCACCACCACCTCCAATGCCTCGTCAGCGGGTGGCGGCGGCTGCACTGGGGGCGGCAGTGCCGCTGCACACCCTCCTGAAGCGGAAAAAGAACCCCCGACAGCGCCTTCGCCGTCTGGAGTTTCGGCGATTCAGAGAATTCATGAGAAATTACACCACAAATCCCGAAATGACACGGATTTTTGACCAAGATCATACATCAATAGACCAATTGACTAATAGTCTGATGACAATGACACCATTTTATGCTCCTCTAGCACATGAGATTTTAAAGAATTCTAATGCTGGGCTTGTTGTAAGTCTACAAGATAGGTTTACCAATGTCCAATCAATTGTGAGATTAGCAGATGAAGCTTCATCCTATGATTTGTATAAACAAATTTCAGAATCAGATGACAACTATCATAGAAGATTTCAAAACTTTTTCCGATCTGCTGCATACTCAGCTCGACATGGCCCTCATTTTGAAGGGATTCATCAGTTTCTAGAAAAAATTCCATGTTCATATATTATCAGTCGTGAGATGAGACAACATTTCTGGGGGATGGACATTATAGGAGTGTCTCATCCTGTTCCTTGGGAGCAGATGTCAACGATACCTTTTGACGCAATGAGCCCGGAAGCTCAGACTGATTGTATGATAACAGAACTGTCAGAGGAATTCTTGGCTGATAAATACGGATATCGAGAGACATTAGGTCCATACTTACCCTACTTTGGATCTTTTACAGCTGAGAGATTACGTAAGCCTAATCTCAAGTTCACTCAGTCGCATCCATTTTTAAGTTCACTGAGAAATCTGCTTCATATTGCTAGTTGGGCCATCCGATTGAATAGTAAAAATCTCTTGTCGTTGATTAATGACTTAGTTAGAGATAAAGTGGATGTAATTCCAGAGCTTAAGAATAATCCGGAGATTCTCACAGACATCACTCCGTCATCCTATGGCGGGAGCTTATCTCATAGATTTCATTCAGTAGCAGAAGCAACAGGATCTCTAATCAACAGCAATGCTGCTTCGACATCTCATATTCGAACTTCTACCAATAATATGAAAACATATGTCAAAGGAGGGGAAGATTACAATATCTTTTTTCAAGAAATTTTTCTTTATATTCAATCCAAACTCACACAGATGAGAGAAGATTACTTAGTTAATCCTTCTAATTGTTATGGGAATGTCATTGGATGCCCTACATGTACTCATCCTGTATCAAACATCTGTTACGATCTAGAAGAGTCATTATCTGCGGCAGCTGGGCCAGCGGCGGCGGCGGCACTAGGAGCAGCAGTAGATGTGCCACTGCACATCCAGCAAAGGAGGGCCAGAAACCGCCGACAGCGCCTTCGCCGTCTGGAGATTCGGCGAGGCGCTGCGGCGGCATTGGCGGCGGCTCCAGAGGGGGCTCGAGCGGCGCCTCCAGTGGGGGCTCCTCCTACAGTGACGGCTGTGCCAGCGGCGGCTCCAGTGGGGGCTCCTCCTTCAGTGGCGGCTGTGCCAGCGGCGGCGGGAGCACCGGCTTTTATATTTTATGTAAACATAAACCATTTTCACAATAATGGTTAATGTTTACCATGTTAGTTAAATGATATAATAAAAATTTTGCAACATTGCAGTTGACCCTGTTGACATCACTGTGACAACACATCTCTAACACTGTTCTTCATCTCCATACCCTGCAAGATATTGATGCAAGTAAGTAAGAATTTATAATTTTTAATTTGTAGTAATATACTTTAATAATAATTTATTTAGTAGTATATTTATTTATTTTTTTTTTTGTATTTAGTATGGACGTAAACGTACTTAACGAGGGAGTGGAGATCGTACGGCCTCCAACACCACTACCGCTACCACCACCACCTCCAATGCCTCGTCAGCGGGTGGCGGCGGCTGCACTGGGGGCGGCAGTGCCGCTGCACACCCTCCTGAAGCGGAAAAAGAACCGCCGACAGCGCCTTCGCCGTCTGGAGATTCGGCGATTCAGAGAATTCATGAGAAATTACACCACAAATCCCGAAATGACACGGATTTTTGACCAAGATCATACATCAATAGACCAATTGACTAATAGTCTGATGACAATGACACCATTTTATGCTCCTCTAGCACATGAGATTTTAAAGAATTCTAATGCTGGGCTTGTTGTAAGTCTACAAAATAGGTTTACCAATGTCCAATCAATTGTGAGATTAGCAGATGAAGCTTCATCCTATGATTTGTATAAACAAATTTCAGAATCAGATGACAACTATCATAGAAGATTTCAAAACTTGTTCCGATCTGCTGCATACTCAGCTCGACATGGCCCTCATTTTGAAGGGATTCATCAGTTTCTAGAAAAAATTCCATGTTCATATATTATCAGTCGTGAGATGAGACAACATTTCTGGGGGATGGACATTATAGGAGTGTCTCATCCTGTTCCTTGGGAGCAGATGTCAACGATACCTTTTGACGCAATGAGCCCGGAAGCTCAGACTGATTGTATGATAACAGAACTGTCAGAGGAATTCTTGGCTGATAAATACGGATATCGAGAGACATTAGGTCCATACTTACCCTACTTTGGATCTTTTACAGCTGAGAGATTACGTAAGCCTAATCTCAAGTTCACTCAGTCGCATCCATTTTTAAGTTCACTGAGAAATCTGCTTCATATTGCTAGTTGGGCCATCCGATTGAATAGTAAAAATCTCTTGTCGTTGATTAATGACTTAGTTAGAGATAAAGTGGATGTAATTCCAGAGCTTAAGAATAATCCGGAGATTCTCACAGACATCACTCCGTCATCCTATGGCGGGAGCTTATCTCATAGATTTCATTCAGTAGCAGAAGCAACAGGATCTCTAATCAACAGCAATGCTGCTTCGACATCTCATATTCGAACTTCTACCAATAATATGAAAACATATGTCAAAGGAGGGGAAGATTACAATATCTTTTTTCAAGAAATTTTTCTTTATATTCAATCCAAACTCACACAGATGAGAGAAGATTACTTAGTTAATCCTTCTAATTGTTATGGGAATGTCATTGGATGCCCTACATGTACTCATCCTGTATCAAACATCTGTTACGATCTAGAAGAGTCATTATCTGCGGCAGCTGGGCCAGCGGCGGCGGCGGCACTAGGAGCAGCAGTAGATGTGCCACTGCACATCCAGCAAAGGAGGGCCAGAAACCGCCGACAGCGCCTTCGCCGTCTGGAGATTCGGCAAGGCGCTGCGGCGGCATTGGCGGCGGCTCCAGAGGGGGCTCGAGCGGCGCCTCCAGTGGGGGCTCCTCCTACAGTGACGGCTGTGCCAGCGGCGGCTCCAGTGGGGGCTCCTCCTTCAGTGGCGGCTGTGCCAGCGGCGGCGGGAGCACCGGCTTTTATATTTTATGTAAACATAAACCATTTTCACAATAATGGTTAATGTTTACCATGTTAGTTAAATGATATAATAAAAATTTTGCAACACTGCAGTTGACCCTGTTGACATCACTGTGACAACACATCTCTAACACTGTTCTTCATCTCCATACCCTGCAAGATATTCATGCAAGTAAGTAAGAATTTATAATTTTTAATTTGTAGTAATATACTTTAATAATAATTTATTTAGTAGTATATTTATTTATTTATTTTTTTGTATTTAGTATGGACGTAAACGTACTTAACGAGGGAGTGGAGATCGTACGGCCTCCAACACCACTACCGCTACCACCACCACCTCCAATGCCTCATCAGCGGGTGGCGGCGGCTGCACTGGGGGCGGCAGTGCCGCTGCACACCCTCCTGAAGCGGAAAAAGAACCGCCGACAGCGCCTTCGCCGTCTGGAGATTCGGCGATTCAGAGAATTCATGAGAAATTACACCACAAATCCCGAAATGACACGGATTTTTGACCAAGATCATACATCGACCAATTGACTAATAGTCTGATGACAATGACACCATTTTATGCTCCTCTAGCACATGAGATTTTAAAGAATTCTAATGCTGGGCTTGTTGTAAGTCTACAAGATAGGTTTACCAATGTCCAATCAATTGTGAGATTAGCAGATGAAGCTTCATCCTATGATTTGTATAAACAAATTTCAGAATCAGATGACAACTATCATAGAAGATTTCAAAACTTGTTCCGATCTGCTGCATACTCAGCTCGACATGGCCCTCATTTTGAAGGGATTCATCAGTTTCTAGAAAAAATTCCATGTTCATATATTATCAGTCGTGAGATGAGACAACATTTCTGGGGGATGGACATTATAGGAGTGTCTCATCCTGTTCCTTGGGAGCAGATGTCAACGATACCTTTTGACGCAATGAGCCCGGAAGCTCAGACTGATTGTAAGATAACAGAACTGTCAAAGGAATTCTTGGCTGATAAATACGGATATCGAGAGACATTAGGTCCATACTTACCCTACTTTGGATCTTTTACAGCTGAGAGATTACGTAAGCCTAATCTCAAGTTCACTCAGTCGCATCCATTTTTAAGTACACTGAGAAATATGCTTCATATTGCTAGTTGGGCCATCCGATTGAATAGTAAAAATCTCTTGTCGTTGATTAATGACTTAGTTAGAGATAAAGTGGATGTAATTCCAGAGCTTAAGAATAATCCGGAGATTCTCACAGACATCACTCCGTCATCCTATGGCGGGAGCTTATCTCATAGATTTCATTCAGTAGCAGAAGCAACAGGATCTCTAATCAACAGCAATGCTGCTTCGACATCTCATATTCGAACTTCTACCAATAATATGAAAACATATGTCAAAGGAGGGGAAGATTACAATATCTTCTTTCAAGAAAATTTTCTTTACATTCAATCCAAACTCACACAGATGAGAGAAGATTACTTAGTTAATCCTTCTAATTGTTATGGGAATGTCATTGGATGCCCTACATGTACTCATCCTGTATCAAACATCTGTTACGATCTAGAAGAGTCATTATCTGCGGCAGCTGGGTCAGCGGCGGCGGCGGCACTAGGAGCAGCAGTAGATGTGCCACTGCACATCTAGCAAAGAAGGGCCAGAAACCGCCGACAGCGCCTTCGCCGTCTGGAGATTCGGCGAGGCGCTGCGGCGGCATTGGCGGCGGCTCCAGAGGGGGCTCCTCCTACAGTGACGGCTGTGCCAGCGGCGGCTCCAGTGGGGGCTCCTCCTTCAGTGGCGGCTGTGCCAGCGGCGGCGGGAGCACCGGCTTTTATATTTTATGTAAACATAAACCATTTTCACAATAATGGTTAATGTTTACCATGTTAGTTAAATGATATAATAAAAATTTTGCAACACTGCAGTTGACCCTGTTGACATCACTGTGACAACACATCTCTAACACTGTTCTTCATCTCCATACCCTGCAAGATATTGATGCAAGTAAGTAAGAATTTATAATTTTTAATTTGTAGTAATATACTTTAATAATAATTTATTTAGTAGTATATTTATTTATTTATTTTTTTGTATTTAGTATGGACGTAAACGTACTTAACGAGGGAGTGGAGATCGTACGGCCTCCAACACCACTACCGCTACCACCACCACCTCCAATGCCTCGTCAGCGGGTGGCGGCGGCTGCACTGGGGGCGGCAGTGCCGCTGCACACCCTCCTGAAGCGGAAAAAGAACCGCCGACAGCGCCTTCGCCGTCTGGAGATTCGGCGATTCAGAGAATTCATGAGAAATTACACCACAAATCCCGAAATGACACGGATTTTTGACCAAGATCATACATCAATAGACCAATTGACTAATAGTCTGATGACAATGACACCATTTTATGCTCCTCTAGCACATGAGATTTTAAAGAATTCTAATGCTGGGCTTGTTGTAAGTCTACAAGATAGGTTTACCAATGTCCAATCAATTGTGAGATTAGCAGATGAAGCTTCATCCTATGATTTGTATAAACAAATTTCAGAATCAGATGACAACTATCATAGAAGATTTCAAAACTTGTTCCGATCTGCTGCATACTCAGCTCGACATGGCCCTCATTTTGAAGGGATTCATCAGTTTCTAGAAAAAATTCCATGTTCATATATTATCAGTCGTGAGATGAGACAACATTTCTGGGGGATGGACATTATAGGAGTGTCTCATCCTGTTCCTTGGGAGCAGATGTCAACGATATCTTTTGACGCAATGAGCCCGGAAGCTCAGACTGATTGTATGATAACAGAACTGTCAGAGGAATTCTTGGCTGATAAATACGGATATCGAGAGACATTAGGTCCATACTTACCCTACTTTGGATCTTTTACAGCTGAGAGATTACGTAAGCCTAATCTCAAGTTCACTCAGTCGCATCCATTTTTAAGTTCACTGAGAAATCTGCTTCATATTGCTAGTTGGGCCATCCGATTGAATAGTAAAAATCTCTTGTCGTTGATTAATGACTTAGTTAGAGATAAAGTGGATGTAATTCCAGAGCTTAAGAATAATCCGGAGATTCTCACAGACATCACTCCGTCATCCTATGGCGGGAGCTTATCTCATAGATTTCATTCAGTAGCAGAACCAACAGGATCTCTAATCAACAGCAATGCTCCTTCGACATCTCATATTCGAACTTCTACCAATAATATGAAAACATATGTCAAAGGAGGGGAAGATTACAATATCTTTTTTCAAGAAATTTTTCTTTATATTCAATCCAAACTCACACAGATGAGAGAAGATTACATAGTTAATCCTTCTAATTGTTATGGGAATGTCATTGGATGCCCTACATGTACTCATCCTGTATCAAACATCTGTTACGATCTAGAAGAGTCATTATCTGCGGCAGCTGGGCCAGCGGCGGCGGCGGCACTAGGAGCAGCAGTAGATGTGCCACTGCACATCCAGCAAAGGAGGGCCAAAAACCGCCGACAGCGCCTTCGCCGTCTGGAGATTCGGCGAGGCGCTGCGGCGGCATTGGCGGCGGCTCCAGAGGGGGCTCGAGCGGCGCCTCCAGTGGAGGCTCCTCCTTCAGTGGCGGCTGTGCCAGCGGCGGCGGGAGCACCGGCTTTTATATTTTATGTAAACATAAACCATTTTCACAATAATGGTTAATGTTTACCATGTTAGTTAAATGATATAATAAAAATTTTGCAACACTGCAGTTGACCCTGTTGACATCACTGTGACAACACATCTCTAACACTGTTCTTCATCTCCATACCCTGCAAGATATTGATGCAAGTAAGTAAGAATTTATAATTTTTAATTTGTAGTAATATACTTTAATAATAATTTATTTAGTAGTATATTTATTTATTTATTTTTTTGTATTTAGTATGGACGTAAACGTACTTAACGAGGGAGTGGAGATCGTACGGCCTCCAACACCACTACCGCTACCACCACCACCTCCAATGCCTCGTCAGCGGGTGGCGGCGGCTGCACTGGGGGCGGCAGTGCCGCTGCACACCCTCCTGAAGCGGAAAAAGAACCGCCGACAGCGCCTTCGCCGTCTGGAGATTCGGCGATTCAGAGAATTCATGAGAAATTACACCACAAATCCCGAAATGACACGGATTTTTGACCAAGATCATACATCAATAGACCAATTGACTAATAGTCTGATGACAATGACACCATTTTATGCTCCTCTAGCACATGAGATTTTAAAGAATTCTAATGCTGGGCTTGTTGTAAGTCTACAAGATAGGTTTACCAATGTCCAATCAATTGTGAGATTAGCAGATGAAGCTTCATCCTATGATTTGTATAAACAAATTTCAGAATCAGATGACAACTATCATAGAAGATTTCAAAACTTGTTCCGATCTGCTGCATACTCAGCTCGACATGGCCCTCATTTTGAAGGGATTCATCAGTTTCTAGAAAAAATTCCATGTTCATATATTATCAGTCGTGAGATGAGACAACATTTCTGGGGGATGGACATTATAGGAGTGTCTCATCCTGTTCCTTGGGAGCAGATGTCAACGATACCTTTTGACGCAATGAGCCCGGAAGCTCAGACTGATTGTATGATAACAGAACTGTCAGAGGAATTCTTGGCTGATAAATACGGATATCGAGAGACATTAGGTCCATACTTACCCTACTTTGGATCTTTTACAGCTGAGAGATTACGTAAGCCTAATCTCAAGTTCACTCAGTCGCATCCATTTTTAAGTTCACTGAGAAATCTGCTTCATATTGCTAGTTGGGCCATCCGATTGAATAGTAAAAATCTCTTGTCGTTGATTAATGACTTAGTTAGAGATAAAGTGGATGTAATTCCAGAGCTTAAGAATAATCCGGAGATTCTCACAGACATCACTCCGTCATCCTATGGCGGGAGCTTATCTCATAGATTTCATTCAGTAGCAGAAGCAACAGGATCTCTAATCAACAGCAATGCTGCTTCGACATCTCATATTCGAACTTCTACCAATAATATGAAAACATATGTCAAAGGAGGGGAAGATTACAATATCTTTTTTCAAGAAATTTTTCTTTATATTCAATCCAAACTCACACAGATGAGAGAAGATTACTTAGTTAATCCTTCTAATTGTTATGGGAATGTCATTGGATGCCCTACATGTACTCATCCTGTATCAAACATCTGTTACGATCTAGAAGAGTCATTATCTGCGGCAGCTGGGCCAGCGGCGGCGGCGGCACTAGGAGCAGCAGTAGATGTGCCACTGCACATCCAGCAAAGGAGGGCCAGAAACCGCCGACAGCGCCTTCGCCGTCTGGAGATTCGGCGAGGCGCTGCGGCGGCATTGGCGGCGGCTCCAGAGGGGGCTCGAGCGGCGCCTCCAGTGGGGGCTCCTCCTACAGTGACGGCTGTGCCAGCGGCGGCTCCAGTGGGGGCTCCTCCTTCAGTGGCGGCTGTGCCAGCGGCGGCGGGAGCACCGGCTTTTATATTTTATGTAAACATAAACCATTTTCACAATAATGGTTAATGTTTACCATGTTAGTTAAATGATATAATAAAAATTTTGCAACACTGCAGTTGACCCTGTTGACATCACTGTGACAACACATCTCTAACACTGTTCTTCATCTCCATACCCTGCAAGATATTGATGCAAGTAAGTAAGAATTTATAATTTTTAATTTGTAGTAATATACTTTAATAATAATTTATTTAGTAGTATATTTATTTATTTATTTTTTTGTATTTAGTATGGACGTAAACGTACTTAACGAGGGAGTGGAGATCGTACGGCCTCCAACACCACTACCGCTACCACCACCACCTCCAATGCCTCGTCAGCGGGTGGCGGCGGCTGCACTGGGGGCGGCAGTGCCGCTGCACACCCTCCTGAAGCGGAAAAAGAACCGCCGACAGCGCCTTCGCCGTCTGGAGATTCGGCGATTCAGAGAATTCATGAGAAATTACACCACAAATCCCGAAATGACACGGATTTTTGACCAAGATCATACATCAATAGACCAATTGACTAATAGTCTGATGACAATGACACCATTTTATGCTCCTCTAGCACATGAGATTTTAAAGAATTCTAATGCTGGGCTTGTTGTAAGTCTACAAGATAGGTTTACCAATGTCCAATCAATTGTGAGATTAGCAGATGAAGCTTCATCCTATGATTTGTATAAACAAATTTCAGAATCAGATGACAACTATCATAGAAGATTTCAAAACTTGTTCCGATCTGCTGCATACTCAGCTCGACATGGCCCTCATTTTGAAGGGATTCATCAGTTTCTAGAAAAAATTCCATGTTCATATATTATCAGTCGTGAGATGAGACAACATTTCTGGGGGATGGACATTATAGGAGTGTCTCATCCTGTTCCTTGGGAGCAGATGTCAACGATACCTTTTGACGCAATGAGCCCGGAAGCTCAGACTGATTGTATGATAACAGAACTGTCAGAGGAATTCTTGGCTGATAAATACGGATATCGAGAGACATTAGGTCCATACTTACCCTACTTTGGATCTTTTACAGCTGAGAGATTACGTAAGCCTAATCTCAAGTTCACTCAGTCGCATCCATTTTTAAGTTCACTGAGAAATCTGCTTCATATTGCTAGTTGGGCCATCCGATTGAATAGTAAAAATCTCTTGTCGTTGATTAATGACTTAGTTAGAGATAAAGTGGATGTAATTCCAGAGCTTAAGAATAATCCGGAGATTCTCACAGACATCACTCCGTCATCCTATGGCGGGAGCTTATCTCATAGATTTCATTCAGTAGCAGAAGCAACAGGATCTCTAATCAACAGCAATGCTGCTTCGACATCTCATATTCGAACTTCTACCAATAATATGAAAACATATGTCAAAGGAGGGGAAGATTACAATATCTTCTTTCAAGAAAATTTTCTTTACATTCAATCCAAACTCACACAGATGAGAGAAGATTACTTAGTTAATCCTTCTAATTGTTATGGGAATGTCATTGGATGCCCTACATGTACTCATCCTGTATCAAACATCTGTTACGATCTAGAAGAGTCATTATCTGCGGCAGCTGGGCCAGCGGCGGCGGCGGCACTAGGAGCAGCAGTAGATGTGCCACTGCACATCCAGCAAAGGAGGGCCAGAAACCGCCGACAGCGCCTTCGCCGTCTGGAGATTCGGCAAGGCGCTGCGGCGGCATTGGCGGCGGCTCCAGAGGGGGCTCGAGCGGCGCCTCCAGTGGAGGCTCCTCCTACAGTGACGGCTGTGCCAGCGGCGGCTCCAGTGGGGACTCCTCCTTCAGTGGCGGCTGTGCCAGCGGCGGCGGGAGCACCGGCTTTTATATTTTATGTAAACATAAACCATTTTCACAATAATGGTTAATGTTTACCATGTTAGTTAAATGATATAATAAAAATTTTGCAACACTGCAGTTGACCCTGTTGACATCACTGTGACAACACATCTCTAACACTGTTCTTCATCTCCATACCCTGCAAGATATTGATGCAAGTAAGTAAGAATTTATAATTTTTAATTTGTAGTAATATACTTTAATAATAATTTATTTAGTAGTATATTTTATTATTTATTTTTTTGTATTTAGTATGGACGTAAACGTACTTAACGAGGGAGTGGAGATCGTTCGGCCTCCAACACCACTACCGCTACCACCACCACCTCCAATGCCTCGTCAGCGGGTGGCGGCGGCTGCACTGGGGGCGGCAGTGCCGCTGCACACCCTCCTGAAGCGGAAAAAGAACCCCCGACAGCGCCTTCGCCGTCTGGAGTTTCGGCGATTCAGAGAATTCATGAGAAATTACACCACAAATCCCGAAATGACACGGATTTTTGACCAAGATCATACATCAATAGACCAATTGACTAATAGTCTGATGACAATGACACCATTTTATGCTCCTCTAGCACATGAGATTTTAAAGAATTCTAATGCTGGGCTTGTTGTAAGTCTACAAGATAGGTTTACCAATGTCCAATCAATTGTGAGATTAGCAGATGAAGCTTCATCCTATGATTTGTATAAACAAATTTCAGAATCAGATGACAACTATCATAGAAGATTTCAAAACTTTTTCCGATCTGCTGCATACTCAGCTCGACATGGCACTCATTTTGAAGGGATTCATCAGTTTCTAGAAAAAATTCCATGTTCATATATTATCAGTCGTGAGATGAGACAACATTTCTGGGGGATGGACATTATAGGAGTGTCTCATCCTGTTCCTTGGGAGCAGATGTCAACGATACCTTTTGACGCAATAAGCCCGGAAGCTCAGACTGATTGTATGATAACAGAACTGTCAGAGGAATTCTTGGCTGATAAATACGGATATCGAGAGACATTAGGTCCATACTTACCCTACTTTGGATCTTTTACAGCTGAGAGATTACGTAAACCTAATCTCAAGTTCACTCAGTCGCATCCATTTTTAAGTTCACTGAGAAATCTGCTTCATATTGCTAGTTGGGCCATCCGATTGAATAGTAAAAATCTCTTGTCGTTGATTAATGACTTAGTTAGAGATAAAGTGGATGTAATTCCAGAGCTTAAGAATAATCCGGAGATTCTTACAGACATCACTCCGTCATCCTATGGCGGGAGCTTATCTCATAGATTTCATTCAGTAGCAGAAGCAACAGGATCTCTAATCAACAGCAATGCTGCTTCGACATCTCATATTCGAACTTCTACCAATAATATGAAAACATATGTCAAAGGAGGGGAAGATTACAATATCTTCTTTCAAGAAAATTTTCTTTACATTCAATCCAAACTCACACAGATGAGAGAAGATTACTTAGTTAATCCTTCTAATTGTTATGGGAATGTCATTGGATGCCCTACATGTACTCATCCTGTATCAAACATCTGTTACGATCTAGAAGAGTCATTATCTGCGGCAGCTGGGCCAGCGGCGGCGGCGGCACTAGGAGCAGCAGTAGATGTGCCACTGCACATCCAGCAAAGGAGGGCCAGAAACCGCCGACAGCGCCTTCGCCGTCTGGAGATTCGGCAAGGCGCTGCGGCGGCATTGGCGGCGGCTCCAGAGGGGGCTCGAGCGGCGCCTCCAGTGGAGGCTCCTCCTACAGTGACGGCTGTGCCAGCGGCGGCTCCAGTGGGGGCTCCTCCTTCAGTGGCGGCTGTGCCAGCGGCGGCGGGAGCACCGGCTTTTATATTTTATGTAAACATAAACCATTTTCACAATAATGGTTAATGTTTACCATGTTAGTTAAATGATATAATAAAAATTTTGCAACACTGCAGTTGACCCTGTTGACATCACTGTGACAACACATCTCTAACACTGTTCTTCATCTCCATACCCTGCAAGATATTGATGCAAGTAAGTAAGAATTTATAATTTTTAATTTGTAGTAATATACTTTAATAATAATTTATTTAGTAGTATATTTATTTATTTATTTTTTTGTATTTAGTATGGACGTAAACGTACTTAACGAGGGAGTGGAGATCGTACGGCCTCCAACACCACTACCGCTACCACCACCACCTCCAATGCCTCGTCAGCGGGTGGCGGCGGCTGCACTGGGGGCGGCAGTGCCGCTGCACACCCTCCTGAAGCGGAAAAAGAACCGCCGACAGCGCCTTCGCCGTCTGGAGATTCGGCGATTCAGAGAATTCATGAGAAATTACACCACAAATCCCGAAATGACACGGATTTTTGACCAAGATCATACATCAATAGACCAATTGACTAATAGTCTGATGACAATGACACCATTTTATGCTCCTCTAGCACATGAGATTTTAAAGAATTCTAATGCTGGGCTTGTTGTAAGTCTACAAGATAGGTTTACCAATGTCCAATCAATTGTGAGATTAGCAGATGAAGCTTCATCCTATGATTTGTATAAACAAATTTCAGAATCAGATGACAACTATCATAGAAGATTTCAAAACTTGTTCCGATCTGCTGCATACTCAGCTCGACATGGCCCTCATTTTGAAGGGATTCATCAGTTTCTAGAAAAAATTCCATGTTCATATATTATCAGTCGTGAGATGAGACAACATTTCTGGGGGATGGACATTATAGGAGTGTCTCATCCTGTTCCTTGGGAGCAGATGTCAACGATACCTTTTGACGCAATGAGCCCGGAAGCTCAGACTGATTGTATGATAACAGAACTGTCAGAGGAATTCTTGGCTGATAAATACGGATATCGAGAGACATTAGGTCCATACTTACCCTACTTTGGATCTTTTACAGCTGAGAGATTACGTAAGCCTAATCTCAAGTTCACTCAGTCGCATCCATTTTTAAGTTCACTGAGAAATCTGCTTCATATTGCTAGTTGGGCCATCCGATTGAATAGTAAAAATCTCTTGTCGTTGATTAATGACTTAGTTAGAGATAAAGTGGATGTAATTCCAGAGCTTAAGAATAATCCGGAGATTCTCACAGACATCACTCCGTCATCCTATGGCGGGAGCTTATCTCATAGATTTCATTCAGTAGCAGAAGCAACAGGATCTCTAATCAACAGCAATGCTGCTTCGACATCTCATATTCGAACTTCTACCAATAATATGAAAACATATGTCAAAGGAGGGGAAGATTACAATATCTTTTTTCAAGAAATTTTTCTTTATATTCAATCCAAACTCACACAGATGAGAGAAGATTACTTAGTTAATCCTTCTAATTGTTATGGGAATGTCATTGGATGCCCTACATGTACTCATCCTGTATCAAACATCTGTTACGATCTAGAAGAGTCATTATCTGCGGCAGCTGGGCCAGCGGCGGCGGCGGCACTAGGAGCAGCAGTAGATGTGCCACTGCACATCCAGCAAAGGAGGGCCAGAAACCGCCGACAGCGCCTTCGCCGTCTGGAGATTCGGCGAGGCGCTGCGGCGGCATTGGCGGCGGCTCCAGAGGGGGCTCGAGCGGCGCCTCCAGTGGGGGCTCCTCCTACAGTGACGGCTGTGCCAGCGGCGGCTCCAGTGGGGGCTCCTCCTTCAGTGGCGGCTGTGCCAGCGGCGGCGGGAGCACCGGCTTTTATATTTTATGTAAACATAAACCATTTTCACAATAATGGTTAATGTTTACCATGTTAGTTAAATGATATAATAAAAATTTTGCAACACTGCAGTTGACCCTGTTGACATCACTGTGACAACACATCTCTAACACTGTTCTTCATCTCCATACCCTGCAAGATATTGATGCAAGTAAGTAAGAATTTATAATTTTTAATTTGTAGTAATATACTTTAATAATAATTTATTTAGTAGTATATTTTATTATTTATTTTTTTGTATTTAGTAAGGACGTAAACGTACTTAACGAGGGAGTGGAGATCGTTCGGCCTCCAACACCACTACCGCTACCACCACCACCTCCAATGCCTCGTCAGCGGGTGGCGGCGGCTGCACTGGGGGCGGCAGTGCCGCTGCACACCCTCCTGAAGCGGAAAAAGAACCCCCGACAGCGCCTTCGCCGTCTGGAGTTTCGGCGATTCAGAGAATTCATGAGAAATTACACCACAAATCCCGAAATGACACGGATTTTTGACCAAGATCATACATCAATAGACCAATTGACTAATAGTCTGATGACAATGACACCATTTTATGCTCCTCTAGCACATGAGATTTTAAAGAATTCTAATGCTGGGCTTGTTGTAAGTCTACAAGATAGGTTTACCAATGTCCAATCAATTGTGAGATTAGCAGATGAAGCTTCATCCTATGATTTGTATAAACAAATTTCAGAATCAGATGACAACTATCATAGAAGATTTCAAAACTTGTTCCGATCTGCTGCATACTCAGCTCGACATGGCCCTCATTTTGAAGGGATTCATCAGTTTCTAGAAAAAATTCCATGTTCATATATTATCAGTCGTGAGATGAGACAACATTTCTGGGGGATGGACATTATAGGAGTGTCTCATCCTGTTCCTTGGGAGCAGATGTCAACGATAGCTTTTGACGCAATGAGCCCGGAAGCTCAGACTGATTGTATGATAACAGAACTGTCAGAGGAATTCTTGGCTGATAAATACGGATATCGAGAGACATTAGGTCCATACTTACCCTACTTTGGATCTTTTACAGCTGAGAGATTACGTAAGCCTAATCTCAAGTTCACTCAGTCGCATCCATTTTTAAGTTCACTGAGAAATCTGCTTCATATTGCTAGTTGGGCCATCCGATTGAATAGTAAAAATCTCTTGTCGTTGATTAATGACTTAGTTAGAGATAAAGTGGATGTAATTCCAGAGCTTAAGAATAATCCGGAGATTCTCACAGACATCACTCCGTCATCCTATGGCGGGAGCTTATCTCATAGATTTCATTCAGTAGCAGAAGCAACAGGATCTCTAATCAACAGCAATGCTGCTTCGACATCTCATATTCGAACTTCTACCAATAATATGAAAACATATGTCAAAGGAGGGGAAGATTACAATATCTTCTTTCAAGAAAATTTTCTTTACATTCAATCCAAACTCACACAGATGAGAGAAGATTACTTAGTTAATCCTTCTAATTGTTATGGGAATGTCATTGGATGCCCTACATGTACTCATCCTGTATCAAACATCTGTTACGATCTAGAAGAGTCATTATCTGCGGCAGCTGGGCCAGCGGCGGCGGCGGCACTAGGAGCAGCAGTAGATGTGCCACTGCACATCCAGCAAAGGAGGGCCAGAAACCGCCGACAGCGCCTTCGCCGTCTGGAGATTCGGCGAGGCGCTGCGGCGGCATTGGCGGCGGCTCCAGAGGGGGCTCGAGCGGCGCCTCCAGTGGGGGCTCCTCCTACAGTGACGGCTGTGCCAGCGGCGGCTCCAGTGGGGGCTCCTCCTTCAGTGGCGGCTGTGCCAGCGGCGGCGGGAGCACCGGCTTTTATATTTTATGTAAACATAAACCATTTTCACAATAATGGTTAATGTTTACCATGTTAGTTAAATGATATAATAAAAATTTTGCAACACTGCAGTTGACCCTTACTTTGTAGTAATATACTTTAGTAATAATTTATTTAGTAGTATATTTATTTATTTATTTTTTTGTATTTAGTATGGACGTAAACGTACTTAACGAGGGAGTGGAGATCGTACGGCCTCCAACACCACTACCGCTACCACCACCACCTCCAATGCCTCGTCAGCGGGTGGCGGCGGCTGCACTGGGGGCGGCAGTGCCGCTACACACCCTCCTGAAGCGGAAAAAGAACCCCCGACAGCGCCTTCGCCGTCTGGAGTTTCGGCGATTCAGAGAATTCATGAGAAATTACACCACAAATCCCGAAATGACACGGATTTTTGACCAAGATCATACATCAATAGACCAATTGACTAATAGTCTGATGACAATGACACCATTTTATGCTCCTCTAGCACATGAGATTTTAAAGAATTCTAATGCTGGGCTTGTTGTAAGTCTACAAGATAGGTTTACCACTGTCCAATCAATTGTGAGATTAGCAGATGAAGCTTCATCCTATGATTTGTATAAACAAATTTCAGAATCAGATGACAACTATCATAGAAGATTTCAAAACTTTTTCCGATCTGCTGCATACTCAGCTCGACATGGCCCTCATTTTGAAGGGATTCATCAGTTTCTAGAAAAAATTCCATGTTCATATATTATCAGTCGTGAGATGAGACAACATTTCTGGGGGATGGACATTATAGGAGTGTCTCATCCTGTTCCTTGGGAGCAGATGTCAACGATACCTTTTGACGCAATGAGCCCGGAAGCTCAGACTGATTGTATGATAACAGAACTGTCAGAGGAATTCTTGGCTGATAAATACGGATATCGAGAGACATTAGGTCCATACTTACCCTACTTTGGATCTTTTACAGCTGAGAGATTACGTAAGCCTAATCTCAAGTTCACTCAGTCGCATCCATTTTTAAGTTCACTGAGAAATCTGCTTCATATTGCTAGTTGGGCCATCCGATTGAATAGTAAAAATCTCTTGTCGTTGATTAATGACTTAGTTAGAGATAAAGTGGATGTAATTCCAGAGCTTAAGAATAATCCGGAGATTCTCACAGACATCACTCCGTCATCCTATGGCGGGAGCTTATCTCATAGATTTCATTCAGTAGCAGAAGCAACAGGATCTCTAATCAACAGCAATGCTGCTTCGACATCTCATATTCGAACTTCTACCAATAATATGAAAACATATGTCAAAGGAGGGGAAGATTACAATATCTTTTTTCAAGAAATTTTTCTTTATATTCAATCCAAACTCACACAGATGAGAGAAGATTACTTAGTTAATCCTTCTAATTGTTATGGGAATGTCATTGGATGCCCTACATGTACTCATCCTGTATCAAACATCTGTTACGATCTAGAAGAGTCATTATCTGCGGCAGCTGGGCCAGCGGCGGCGGCGGCACTAGGAGCAGCAGTAGATGTGCCACTGCACATCCAGCAAAGGAGGGCCAGAAACCGCCGACAGCGCCTTCGCCGTCTGGAGATTCGGCGAGGCGCTGCGGCGGCATTGGCGGCGGCTCCAGAGGGGGCTCGAGCGGCGCCTCCAGTGGGGGCTCCTCCTACAGTGACGGCTGTGCCAGCGGCGGCTCCAGTGGGGGCTCCTCCTTCAGTGGCGGCTGTGCCAGCGGCGGCGGGAGCACCGGCTTTTATATTTTATGTAAACATAAACCATTTTCACAATAATGGTTAATGTTTACCATGTTAGTTAAATGATATAATAAAAATTTTGCAACACTGCAGTTGACCCTGTTGACATCACTGTGACAACACATCTCTAACACTGTTCTTCATCTCCATACCCTGCAAGATATTGATGCAAGTAAGTAAGAATTTATAATTTTTAATTTGTAGTAATATACTTTAATAATAATTTATTTAGTAGTATATTTATTTATTTTTTTTTTTGTATTTAGTATGGACGTAAACGTACTTAACGAGGGAGTGGAGATCGTACGGCCTCCAACACCACTACCGCTACCACCACCACCTCCAATGCCTCGTCAGCGGGTGGCGGCGGCTGCACTGGGGGCGGCAGTGCCGCTGCACACCCTCCTGAAGCGGAAAAAGAACCGCCGACAGCGCCTTCGCCGTCTGGAGATTCGGCGATTCAGAGAATTCATGAGAAATTACACCACAAATCCCGAAATGACACGGATTTTTAACCAAGATCATACATCGACCAATTGACTAATAGTCTGATGACAATGACACCATTTTATGCTCCTCTAGCACATGAGATTTTAAAGAATTCTAATGCTGGGCTTGTTGTAAGTCTACAAAATAGGTTTACCAATGTCCAATCAATTGTGAGATTAGCAGATGAAGCTTCATCCTATGATTTGTATAAACAAATTTCAGAATCAGATGACAACTATCATAGAAGATTTCAAAACTTGTTCCGATCTGCTGCATACTCAGCTCGACATGGCCCTCATTTTGAAGGGATTCATCAGTTTCTAGAAAAAATTCCATGTTCATATATTATCAGTCGTGAGATGAGACAACATTTCTGGGGGATGGACATTATAGGAGTGTCTCATCCTGTTCCTTGGGAGCAGATGTCAACGATACCTTTTGACGCAATGAGCCCGGAAGCTCAGACTGATTGTAAGATAACAGAACTGTCAAAGGAATTCTTGGCTGATAAATACGGATATCGAGAGACATTAGGTCCATACTTACCCTACTTTGGATCTTTTACAGCTGAGAGATTACGTAAGCCTAATCTCAAGTTCACTCAGTCGCATCCATTTTTAAGTACACTGAGAAATCTGCTTCATATTGCTAGTTGGGCCATCCGATTGAATAGTAAAAATCTCTTGTCGTTGATTAATGACTTAGTTAGAGATAAAGTGGATGTAATTCCAGAGCTTAAGAATAATCCGGAGATTCTCACAGACATCACTCCGTCATCCTATGGCGGGAGCTTATCTCATAGATTTCATTCAGTAGCAGAAGCAACAGGATCTCTAATCAACAGCAATGCTGCTTCGACATCTCATATTCGAACTTCTACCAATAATATGAAAACATATGTCAAAGGAGGGGAAGATTACAATATCTTCTTTCAAGAAAATTTTCTTTACATTCAATCCAAACTCACACAGATGAGAGAAGATTACTTAGTTAATCCTTCTAATTGTTATGGGAATGTCATTGGATGCCCTACATGTACTCATCCTGTATCAAACATCTGTTACGATCTAGAAGAGTCATTATCTGCGGCAGCTGGGTCAGCGGCGGCGGCGGCACTAGGAGCAGCAGTAGATGTGCCACTGCACATCTAGCAAAGGAGGGCCAGAAACCGCCGACAGCGCCTTCGCCGTCTGGAGATTCGGCGAGGCGCTGCGGCGGCATTGGCGGCGGCTCCAGAGGGGGCTCCTCCTACAGTGACGGCTGTGCCAGCGGCGGCTCCAGTGGGGGCTCCTCCTTCAGTGGCGGCTGTGCCAGCGGCGGCGGGAGCACCGGCTTTTATATTTTATGTAAACATAAACCATTTTCACAATAATGGTTAATGTTTACCATGTTAGTTAAATGATATAATAAAAATTTTGCAACACTGCAGTTGACCCTGTTGACATCACTGTGACAACACATCTCTAACACTGTTCTTCATCTCCATACCCTGCAAGATATTGATGCAAGTAAGTAAGAATTTATAATTTTTAATTTGTAGTAATATACTTTAATAATAATTTATTTAGTAGTATATTTATTTATTTATTTTTTTGTATTTAGTATGGACGTAAACGTACTTAACGAGGGAGTGGAGATCGTACGGCCTCCAACACCACTACCGCTACCACCACCACCTCCAATGCCTCGTCAGCGGGTGGCGGCGGCTGCACTGGGGGCGGCAGTGCCGCTGCACACCCTCCTGAAGCGGAAAAAGAACCGCCGACAGCGCCTTCGCCGTCTGGAGATTCGGCGATTCAGAGAATTCATGAGAAATTACACCACAAATCCCGAAATGACACGGATTTTTGACCAAGATCATACTTCAATAGACCAATTGACTAATAGTCTGATGACAATGACACCATTTTATGCTCCTCTAGCACATGAGATTTTAAAGAATTCTAATGCTGGGCTTGTTGTAAGTCTACAAGATAGGTTTACCAATGTCCAATCAATTGTGAGATTAGCAGATGAAGCTTCATCCTATGATTTGTATAAACAAATTTCAGAATCAGATGACAACTATCATAGAAGATTTCAAAACTTGTTCCGATCTGCTGCATACTCAGCTCGACATGGCCCTCATTTTGAAGGGATTCATCAGTTTCTAGAAAAAATTCCATGTTCATATATTATCAGTCGTGAGATGAGACAACATTTCTGGGGGATGGACATTATAGGAGTGTCTCATCCTGTTCCTTGGGAGCAGATGTCAACGATATCTTTTGACGCAATGAGCCCGGAAGCTCAGACTGATTGTATGATAACAGAACTGTCAGAGGAATTCTTGGCTGATAAATACGGATATCGAGAGACATTAGGTCCATACTTACCCTACTTTGGATCTTTTACAGCTGAGAGATTACGTAAGCCTAATCTCAAGTTCACTCAGTCGCATCCATTTTTAAGTTCACTGAGAAATCTGCTTCATATTGCTAGTTGGGCCATCCGATTGAATAGTAAAAATCTCTTGTCGTTGATTAATGACTTAGTTAGAGATAAAGTGGATGTAATTCCAGAGCTTAAGAATAATCCGGAGATTCTCACAGACATCACTCCGTCATCCTATGGCGGGAGCTTATCTCATAGATTTCATTCAGTAGCAGAACCAACAGGATCTCTAATCAACAGCAATGCTCCTTCGACATCTCATATTCGAACTTCTACCAATAATATGAAAACATATGTCAAAGGAGGGGAAGATTACAATATCTTTTTTCAAGAAATTTTTCTTTATATTCAATCCAAACTCACACAGATGAGAGAAGATTACATAGTTAATCCTTCTAATTGTTATGGGAATGTCATTGGATGCCCTACATGTACTCATCCTGTATCAAACATCTGTTACGATCTAGAAGAGTCATTATCTGCGGCAGCTGGGCCAGCGGCGGCGGCGGCACTAGGAGCAGCAGTAGATGTGCCACTGCACATCCAGCAAAGGAGGGCCAAAAACCGCCGACAGCGCCTTCGCCGTCTGGAGATTCGGCGAGGCGCTGCGGCGGCATTGGCGGCGGCTCCAGAGGGGGCTCGAGCGGCGCCTCCAGTGGAGGCTCCTCCTACAGTGACGGCTGTGCCAGCGGCGGCTCCAGTGGGGGCTCCTCCTTCAGTGGCGGCTGTGCCAGCGGCGGCGGGAGCACCGGCTTTTATATTTTATGTAAACATAAACCATTTTCACAATAATGGTTAATGTTTACCATGTTAGTTAAATGATATAATAAAAATTTTGCAACACTGCAGTTGACCCTGTTGACATCACTGTGGCAACACATCTCTAACACTGTTCTTCATCTCCATACCCTGCAAGATATTGATGCAAGTAAGTAAGAATTTATAATTTTTAATTTGTAGTAATATACTTTAATAATAATTTATTTAGTAGTATATTTATTTATTTATTTTTTTGTATTTAGTATGGACGTAAACGTACTTAACGAGGGAGTGGAGATCGTACGGCCTCCAACACCACTACCGCTACCACCACCACCTCCAATGCCTCGTCAGCGGGTGGCGGCGGCTGCACTGGGGGCGGCAGTGCCGCTGCACACCCTCCTGAAGCGGAAAAAGAACCGCCGACAGCGCCTTCGCCGTCTGGAGATTCGGCGATTCAGAGAATTCATGAGAAATTACACCACAAATCCCGAAATGACACGGATTTTTGACCAAGATCATACATCAATAGACCAATTGACTAATAGTCTGATGACAATGACACCATTTTATGCTCCTCTAGCACATGAGATTTTAAAGAATTCTAATGCTGGGCTTGTTGTAAGTCTACAAGATAGGTTTACCAATGTCCAATCAATTGTGAGATTAGCAGATGAAGCTTCATCCTATGATTTGTATAAACAAATTTCAGAATCAGATGACAACTATCATAGAAGATTTCAAAACTTGTTCCGATCTGCTGCATACTCAGCTCGACATGGCCCTCATTTTGAAGGGATTCATCAGTTTCTAGAAAAAATTCCATGTTCATATATTATCAGTCGTGAGATGAGACAACATTTCTGGGGGATGGACATTATAGGAGTGTCTCATCCTGTTCCTTGGGAGCAGATGTCAACGATACCTTTTGACGCAATGAGCCCGGAAGCTCAGACTGATTGTATGATAACAGAACTGTCAGAGGAATTCTTGGCTGATAAATACGGATATCGAGAGACATTAGGTCCATACTTACCCTACTTTGGATCTTTTACAGCTGAGAGATTACGTAAGCCTAATCTCAAGTTCACTCAGTCGCATCCATTTTTAAGTTCACTGAGAAATCTGCTTCATATTGCTAGTTGGGCCATCCGATTGAATAGTAAAAATCTCTTGTCGTTGATTAATGACTTAGAGATAAAGTGGATGTAATTCCAGAGCTTAAGAATAATCCGGAGATTCTCACAGACATCACTCCGTCATCCTATGGCGGGAGCTTATCTCATAGATTTCATTCAGTAGCAGAAGCAACAGGATCTCTAATCAACAGCAATGCTGCTTCGACATCTCATATTCGAACTTCTACCAATAATATGAAAACATATGTCAAAGGAGGGGAAGATTACAATATCTTTTTTCAAGAAATTTTTCTTTATATTCAATCCAAACTCACACAGATGAGAGAAGATTACTTAGTTAATCCTTCTAATTGTTATGGAAATGTCATTGGATGCCCTACATGTACTCATCCTGTATCAAACATCTGTTACGATCTAGAAGAGTCATTATCTGCGGCAGCTGGGCCAGCGGCGGCGGCGGCACTAGGAGCAGCAGTAGATGTGCCACTGCACATCCAGCAAAGGAGGGCCAGAAACCGCCGACAGCGCCTTCGCCGTCTGGAGATTCGGCGAGGCGCTGCGGCGGCATTGGCGGCGGCTCCAGAGGGGGCTCGAGCGGCGCCTCCAGTGGGGGCTCCTCCTACAGTGACGGCTGTGCCAGCGGCGGCTCCAGTGGGGGCTCCTCCTTCAGTGGCGGCTGTGCCAGCGGCGGCGGGAGCACCGGCTTTTATATTTTATGTAAACATAAACCATTTTCACAATAATGGTTAATGTTTACCATGTTAGTTAAATGATATAATAAAAATTTTGCAACACTGCAGTTGACCCTGTTGACATCACTGTGACAACACATCTCTAACACTGTTCTTCATTTCCATACCCTGCAAGATATTGATGCAAGTAAGTAAGAATTTATAATTTTTAATTTGTAGTAATATACTTTAATAATAATTTATTTAGTAGTATATTTATTTATTTATTTTTTTGTATTTAGTATGGACGTAAACGTACTTAACGAGGGAGTGGAGATCGTACGGCCTCCAACACCACTACCGCTACCACCACCACCTCCAATGCCTCGTCAGCGGGTGGCGGCGGCTGCACTGGGGGCGGCAGTGCCGCTGCACACCCTCCTGAAGCGGAAAAAGAACCGCCGACAGCGCCTTCGCCGTCTGGAGATTCGGCGATTCAGAGAATTCATGAGAAATTACACCACAAATCCCGAAATGACACGGATTTTTGACCAAGATCATACATCAATAGACCAATTGACTAATAGTCTGATGACAATGACACCATTTTATGCTCCTCTAGCACATGAGATTTTAAAGAATTCTAATGCTGGGCTTGTTGTAAGTCTACAAGATAGGTTTACCAATGTCCAATCAATTGTGAGATTAGCAGATGAAGCTTCATCCTATGATTTGTATAAACAAATTTCAGAATCAGATGACAACTATCATAGAAGATTTCAAAACTTGTTCCGATCTGCTGCATACTCAGCTCGACATGGCCCTCATTTTGAAGGGATTCATCAGTTTCTAGAAAAAATTCCATGTTCATATATTATCAGTCGTGAGATGAGACAACATTTCTGGGGGATGGACATTATAGGAGTGTCTCATCCTGTTCCTTGGGAGCAGATGTCAACGATACCTTTTGACGCAATGAGCCCGGAAGCTCAGACTGATTGTAAGATAACAGAACTGTCAAAGGAATTCTTGGCTGATAAATACGGATATCGAGAGACATTAGGTCCATACTTACCCTACTTTGGATCTTTTACAGCTGAGAGATTACGTAAGCCTAATCTCAAGTTCACTCAGTCGCATCCATTTTTAAGTACACTGAGAAATCTGCTTCATATTGCTAGTTGGGGAATCCGATTGAATAGTAAAAATCTCTTGTCGTTGATTAATTACTTAGTTAGAGATAAAGTGGATGTAATTCCAGAGCTTAAGAATAATCCGGAGATTCTCACAGACATCACTCCGTCATCCTATGGCGGGAGCTTATCTCATAGATTTCATTCAGTAGCAGAAGCAACAGGATCTCTAATCAACAGCAATGCTGCTTCGACATCTCATATTCGAACTTCTACCAATAATATGAAAACAAATGTCAAAGGAGGGGAAGATTACAATATCTTCTTTCAAGAAAATTTTCTTTACATTCAATCCAAACTCACACAGATGAGAGAAGATTACTTAGTTAATCCTTCTAATTGTTATGGGAATGTCATTGGATGCCCTACATGTACTCATCCTGTATCAAACATCTGTTACGATCTAGAAGAGTCATTATCTGCGGCAGCTGGGTCAGCGGCGGCGGCGGCACTAGGAGCAGCAGTAGATGTGCCACTGCACATCTAGCAAAGGAGGGCCAGAAACCGCCGACAGCGCCTTCGCCGTCTGGAGATTCGGCGAGGCGCTGCGGCGGCATTGGCGGCGGCTCCAGAGGGGGCTCCTCCTACAGTGACGGCTGTGCCAGCGGCGGCTCCAGTGGGGGCTCCTCCTTCAGTGGCGGCTGTGCCAGCGGCGGCGGGAGCACCGGCTTTTATATTTTATGTAAACATAAACCATTTTCACAATAATGGTTAATGTTTACCATGTTAGTTAAATGATATAATAAAAATTTTGCAACACTGCAGTTGACCCTGTTGACATCACTGTGACAACACATCTCTAACACTGTTCTTCATCTCCATACCCTGCAAGATATTGATGCAAGTAAGTAAGAATTTATAATTTTTAATTTGTAGTAATATACTTTAATAATAATTTATTTAGTAGTATATTTATTTATTTATTTTTTTGTATTTAGTATGGACGTAAACGTACTTAACGAGGGAGTGGAGATCGTACGGCCTCCAACACCACTACCGCTACCACCACCACCTCCAATGCCTCGTCAGCGGGTGGCGGCGGCTGCACTGGGGGCGGCAGTGCCGCTGCACACCCTCCTGAAGCGGAAAAAGAACCGCCGACAGCGCCTTCGCCGTCTGGAGATTCGGCGATTCAGAGAATTCATGAGAAATTACACCACAAATCCCGAAATGACACGGATTTTTGACCAAGATCATACATCAATAGACCAATTGACTAATAGTCTGATGACAATGACACCATTTTATGCTCCTCTAGCACATGAGATTTTAAAGAATTCTAATGCTGGGCTTGTTGTAAGTCTACAAGATAGGTTTACCAATGTCCAATCAATTGTGAGATTAGCAGATGAAGCTTCATCCTATGATTTGTATAAACAAATTTCAGAATCAGATGACAACTATCATAGAAGATTTCAAAACTTGTTCCGATCTGCTGCATACTCAGCTCGACATGGCCCTCATTTTGAAGGGATTCATCAGTTTCTAGAAAAAATTCCATGTTCATATATTATCAGTCGTGAGATGAGACAACATTTCTGGGGGATGGACATTATAGGAGTGTCTCATCCTGTTCCTTGGGAGCAGATGTCAACGATACCTTTTGACGCAATGAGCCCGGAAGCTCAGACTGATTGTATGATAACAGAACTGTCAGAGGAATTCTTGGCTGATAAATACGGATATCGAGAGACATTAGGTCCATACTTACCCTACTTTGGATCTTTTACAGCTGAGAGATTACGTAAGCCTAATCTCAAGTTCACTCAGTCGCATCCATTTTTAAGTTCACTGAGAAATCTGCTTCATATTGCTAGTTGGGCCATCCGATTGAATAGTAAAAATCTCTTGTCGTTGATTAATGACTTATTTAGAGATAAAGTGGATGTAATTCCAGAGCTTAAGAATAATCCGGAGATTCTCACAGACATCACTCCGTCATCCTATGGCGGGAGCTTATCTCATAGATTTCATTCAGTAGCAGAACCAACAGGATCTCTAATCAACAGCAATGCTGCTTCGACATCTCATATTCGAACTTCTACCAATAATATGAAAACATATGTCAAAGGAGGGGAAGATTACAATATCTTTTTTCAAGAAATTTTTCTTTATATTCAATCCAAACTCACACAGATGAGAGAAGATTACTTAGTTAATCCTTCTAATTGTTATGGGAATGTCATTGGATGCCCTACATGTACTCATCCTGTATCAAACATCTGTTACGATCTAGAAGAGTCATTATCTGCGGCAGCTGGGCCAGCGGCGGCGGCGGCACTAGGAGCAGCAGTAGATGTGCCACTGCACATCCAGCAAAGGAGGGCCAGAAACCGCCGACAGCGCCTTCGCCGTCTGGAGATTCGGCGAGGCGCTGCGGCGGCATTGGCGGCGGCTCCAGAGGGGGCTCGAGCGGCGCCTCCAGTGGGGGCTCCTCCTACAGTGACGGCTGTGCCAGCGGCGGCTCCAGTGGGGGCTCCTCCTTCAGTGGCGGCTGTGCCAGCGGCGGCGGGAGCACCGGCTTTTATATTTTATGTAAACATAAACCATTTTCACAATAATGGTTAATGTTTACCATGTTAGTTAAATGATATAATAAAAATTTTGCAACACTGCAGTTGACCCTGTTGACATCACTGTGACAACACATCTCTAACACTGTTCTTCATCTCCATACCCTGCAAGATATTGATGCAAGTAAGTAAGAATTTATAATTTTTAATTTGTAGTAATATACTTTAATAATAATTTATTTAGTAGTATATTTATTTATTTATTTTTTTGTATTTAGTATGGACGTAAACGTACTTAACGAGGGAGTGGAGATCGTACGGCCTCCAACACCACTACCGCTACCACCACCACCTCCAATGCCTCGTCAGCGGGTGGCGGCGGCTGCACTGGGGGCGGCAGTGCCGCTGCACACCCTCCTGAAGCGGAAAAAGAACCCCCGACAGCGCCTTCGCCGTCTGGAGTTTCGGCGATTCAGAGAATTCATGAGAAATTACACCACAAATCCCGAAATGACACGGATTTTTGACCAAGATCATACATCAATAGACCAATTGACTAATAGTCTGATGACAATGACACCATTTTATGCTCCTCTAGCACATGAGATTTTAAAGAATTCTAATGCTGGGCTTGTTGTAAGTCTACAAGATAGGTTTACCAATGTCCAATCAATTGTGAGATTAGCAGATGAAGCTTCATCCTATGATTTGTATAAACAAATTTCAGAATCAGATGACAACTATCATAGAAGATTTCAAAACTTTTTCCGATCTGCTGCATACTCAGCTCGACATGGCCCTCATTTTGAAGGGATTCATCAGTTTCTAGAAAAAATTCCATGTTCATATATTATCAGTCGTGAGATGAGACAACATTTCTGGGGGATGGACATTATAGGAGTGTCTCATCCTGTTCCTTGGGAGCAGATGTCAACGATACCTTTTGACGCAATGAGCCCGGAAGCTCAGACTGATTGTATGATAACAGAACTGTCAGAGGAATTCTTGGCTGATAAATACGGATATCGAGAGACATTAGGTCCATACTTACCCTACTTTGGATCTTTTACAGCTGAGAGATTACGTAAACCTAATCTCAAGTTCACTCAGTCGCATCCATTTTTAAGTTCACTGAGAAATCTGCTTCATATTGCTAGTTGGGCCATCCGATTGAATAGTAAAAATCTCTTGTCGTTGATTAATGACTTAGTTAGAGATAAAGTGGATGTAATTCCAGAGCTTAAGAATAATCCGGAGATTCTTACAGACATCACTCCGTCATCCTATGGCGGGAGCTTATCTCATAGATTTCATTCAGTAGCAGAAGCAACAGGATCTCTAATCAACAGCAATGCTGCTTCGACATCTCATATTCGAACTTCTACCAATAATATGAAAACATATGTCAAAGGAGGGGAAGATTACAATATCTTCTTTCAAGAAAATTTTCTTTACATTCAATCCAAACTCACACAGATGAGAGAAGATTACTTAGTTAATCCTTCTAATTGTTATGGGAATGTCATTGGATGCCCTACATGTACTCATCCTGTATCAAACATCTGTTACGATCTAGAAGAGTCATTATCTGCGGCAGCTGGGCCAGCGGCGGCGGCGGCACTAGGAGCAGCAGTAGATGTGCCACTGCACATCCAGCAAAGGAGGGCCAGAAACCGCCGACAGCGCCTTCGCCGTCTGGAGATTCGGCAAGGCGCTGCGGCGGCATTGGCGGCGGCTCCAGAGGGGGCTCGAGCGGCGCCTCCAGTGGAGGCTCCTCCTACAGTGACGGCTGTGCCAGCGGCGGCTCCAGTGGGGGCTCCTCCTTCAGTGGCGGCTGTGCCAGCGGCGGCGGGAGCACCGGCTTTTATATTTTATGTAAACATAAACCATTTTCACAATAATGGTTAATGTTTACCATGTTAGTTAAATGATATAATAAAAATTTTGCAACACTGCAGTTGACCCTGTTGACATCACTGTGACAACACATCTCTAACACTGTTCTTCATCTCCATACCCTGCAAGATATTGATGCAAGTAAGTAAGAATTTATAATTTTTAATTTGTAGTAATATACTTTAATAATAATTTATTTAGTAGTATATTTATTTAATTATTTTTTTGTATTTAGTATGGACGTAAACGTACTTAACGAGGGAGTGGAGATCGTACGGCCTCCAACACCACTACCGCTACCACCACCACCTCCAATGCCTCGTCAGCGGGTGGCGACGGCTGCACTGGGGGCGGCAGTGCCGCTGCACACCCTCCTGAAGCGGAAAAAGAACCGCCGACAGCGCCTTCGCCGTCTGGAGATTCGACGATTCAGAGAATTCATGAGAAATTACACCACAAATCCCGAAATGACACGGATTTTTGACCAAGATCATACATCAATAGACCAATTGACTAATAGTCTGATGACAATGACACCATTTTATGCTCCTCTAGCACATGAGATTTTAAAGAATTCTAATGCTGGGCTTGTTGTAAGTCTACAAGATAGGTTTACCAATGTCCAATCAATTGTGAGATTAGCACATGAAGCTTCATCCTATGATTTGTATAAACAAATTTCAGAATCAGATGACAACTATCATAGAAGATTTCAAAACTTGTTCCGATCTGCTGCATACTCAGCTCGACATGGCCCTCATTTTGAAGGGATTCATCAGTTTCTAGAAAAAATTCCATGTTCATATATTATCAGTCGTGAGATGAGACAACATTTCTGGGGGATGGACATTATAGGAGTGTCTCATCCTGTTCCTTGGGAGCAGATGTCAACGATACCTTTTGACGCAATGAGCCCGGAAGCTCAGACTGATTGTATGATAACAGAACTGTCAGAGGAATTCTTGGCTGATAAATACGGATATCGAGAGACATTAGGTCCATACTTACCCTACTTTGGATCTTTTACAGCTGAGAGATTACGTAAGCCTAATCTCAAGTTCACTCAGTCGCATCCATTTTTAAGTTCACTGAGAAATCTGCTTCATATTGCTAGTTGGGCCATCCGATTGAATAGTAAAAATCTCTTGTCGTTGATTAATGACTTAGTTAGAGATAAAGTGGATGTAATTCCAGAGCTTAAGAATAATCCGGAGATTCTCACAGACATCACTCCGTCATCCTATGGCGGGAGCTTATCTCATAGATTTCATTCAGTAGCAGAAGCAACAGGATCTCTAATCAACAGCAATGCTGCTTCGACATCTCATATTCGAACTTCTACCAATAATATGAAAACATATGTCAAAGGAGGGGAAGATTACAATATCTTTTTTCAAGAAATTTTTCTTTATATTCAATCCAAACTCACACAGATGAGAGAAGGCGAAGATCTAGAAGAGTCATTATCTGCGGCAGCTGGGCCAGCGGCGGCGGCGGCACTAGGAGCAGCAGTAGATGTGCCACTGCACATCCAGCAAAGGAGGGCCAGAAACCGCCAACAGCGCCTTCGCCGTCTGGAGATTCGGCGAGGCGCTGCGGCGGCATTGGCGGCGGCTCCAGAGGGGGCTCGAGCGGCGCCTCCAGTGGGGGCTCCTCCTACAGTGACGGCTGTGCCAGCGGCGGCTCCAGTGGGGGCTCCTCCTTCAGTGGCGGCTGTGCCAGCGGCGGCGGGAGCACCGGCTTTTATATTTTATGTAAACATAAACCATTTTCACAATAATGGTTAATGTTTACCATGTTAGTTAAATGATATAATAAAAATTTTGCAACACTGCAGTTGACCCTGTTGACATCACTGTGACAACACATCTCTAACACTGTTCTTCATCTCCATACCCTGCAAGATATTGATGCAAGTAAGTAAGAATTTATAATTTTTAATTTGTAGTAATATACTTTAATAATAATTTATTTAGTAGTATATTTATTTATTTATTTTTTTGTATTTAGTATGGACGTAAACGTACTTAACGAGGGAGTGGAGATCGTACGGCCTCCAACACCACTACCGCTACCACCACCACCTCCAATGCCTCGTCAGCGGGTGGCGGCGGCTGCACTGGGGGCGGCAGTGCCGCTGCACACCCTCCTGAAGCGGAAAAAGAACCCCCGACAGCGCCTTCGCCGTCTGGAGTTTCGGCGATTCAGAGAATTCATGAGAAATTACACCACAAATCCCGAAATGACACGGATTTTTGACCAAGATCATACATCAATAGACCAATTGACTAATAGTCTGATGACAATGACACCATTTTATGCTCCTCTAGCACATGAGATTTTAAAGAATTCTAATGCTGGGCTTGTTGTAAGTCTACAAGATAGGTTTACCAATGTCCAATCAATTGTGAGATTAGCAGATGAAGCTTCATCCTATGATTTGTATAAACAAATTTCAGAATCAGATGACAACTATCATAGAAGATTTCAAAACTTTTTCCGATCTGCTGCATACTCAGCTCGACATGGCCCTCATTTTGAAGGGATTCATCAGTTTCTAGAAAAAATTCCATGTTCATATATTATCAGTCGTGAGATGAGACAACATTTCTGGGGGATGGACATTATAGGAGTGTCTCATCCTGTTCCTTGGGAGCAGATGTCAACGATACCTTTTGACGCAATGAGCCCGGAAGCTCAGACTGATTGTATGATAACAGAACTGTCAGAGGAATTCTTGGCTGATAAATACGGATATCGAGAGACATTAGGTCCATACTTACCCTACTTTGGATCTTTTACAGCTGAGAGATTACGTAAACCTAATCTCAAGTTCACTCAGTCGCATCCATTTTTAAGTTCACTGAGAAATCTGCTTCATATTGCTAGTTGGGCCATCCGATTGAATAGTAAAAATCTCTTGTCGTTGATTAATGACTTAGTTAGAGATAAAGTGGATGTAATTCCAGAGCTTAAGAATAATCCGGAGATTCTCACAGACATCACTCCGTCATCCTATGGCGGGAGCTTATCTCATAGATTTCATTCAGTAGCAGAAGCAACAGGATCTCTAATCAACAGCAATGCTGCTTCGACATCTCATATTCGAACTTCTACCAATAATATGAAAACATATGTCAAAGGAGGGGAAGATTACAATATCTTCTTTCAAGAAAATTTTCTTTACATTCAATCCAAACTCACACAGATGAGAGAAGATTACTTAGTTAATCCTTCTAATTGTTATGGGAATGTCATTGGATGCCCTACATGTACTCATCCTGTATCAAACATCTGTTACGATCTAGAAGAGTCATTATCTGCGGCAGCTGGGCCAGCGGCGGCGGCGGCACTAGGAGCAGCAGTAGATGTGCCACTGCACATCCAGCAAAGGAGGGCCAGAAACCGCCGACAGCGCCTTCGCCGTCTGGAGATTCGGCGAGGCGCTGCGGCGGCATTGGCGGCGGCTCCAGAGGGGGCTCGAGCGGCGCCTCCAGTGGGGGCTCCTCCTACAGTGACGGCTGTGCCAGCGGCGGCTCCAGTGGGGGCTCCTCCTTCAGTGGCGGCTGTGCCAGCGGCGGCGGGAGCACCGGCTTTTATATTTTATGTAAACATAAACCATTTTCACAATAATGGTTAATGTTTACCATGTTAGTTAAATGATATAATAAAAATTTTGCAACACTGCAGTTGACCCTTACTTTGTAGTAATATACTTTAGTAATAATTTATTTAGTAGTATATTTATTTATTTATTTTTTTGTATTTAGTATGGACGTAAACGTACTTAACGAGGGAGTGGAGATCGTACGGCCTCCAACACCACTACCGCTACCACCACCACCTCCAATGCCTCGTCAGCGGGTGGCGGCGGCTGCACTGGGGGCGGCAGTGCCGCTACACACCCTCCTGAAGCGGAAAAAGAACCCCCGACAGCGCCTTCGCCGTCTGGAGTTTCGGCGATTCAGAGAATTCATGAGAAATTACACCACAAATCCCGAAATGACACGGATTTTTGACCAAGATCATACATCAATAGACCAATTGACTAATAGTCTGATGACAATGACACCATTTTATGCTCCTCTAGCACATGAGATTTTAAAGAATTCTAATGCTGGGCTTGTTGTAAGTCTACAAGATAGGTTTACCACTGTCCAATCAATTGTGAGATTAGCAGATGAAGCTTCATCCTATGATTTGTATAAACAAATTTCAGAATCAGATGACAACTATCATAGAAGATTTCAAAACTTTTTCCGATCTGCTGCATACTCAGCTCGACATGGCCCTCATTTTGAAGGGATTCATCAGTTTCTAGAAAAAATTCCATGTTCATATATTATCAGTCGTGAGATGAGACAACATTTCTGGGGGATGGACATTATAGGAGTGTCTCATCCTGTTCCTTGGGAGCAGATGTCAACGATACCTTTTGACGCAATGAGCCCGGAAGCTCAGACTGATTGTATGATAACAGAACTGTCAGAGGAATTCTTGGCTGATAAATACGGATATCGAGAGACATTAGGTCCATACTTACCCTACTTTGGATCTTTTACAGCTGAGAGATTACGTAAGCCTAATCTCAAGTTCACTCAGTCGCATCCATTTTTAAGTTCACTGAGAAATCTGCTTCATATTGCTAGTTGGGCCATCCGATTGAATAGTAAAAATCTCTTGTCGTTGATTAATGACTTAGTTAGAGATAAAGTGGATGTAATTCCAGAGCTTAAGAATAATCCGGAGATTCTCACAGACATCACTCCGTCATCCTATGGCGGGAGCTTATCTCATAGATTTCATTCAGTAGCAGAAGCAACAGGATCTCTAATCAACAGCAATGCTGCTTCGACATCTCATATTCGAACTTCTACCAATAATATGAAAACATATGTCAAAGGAGGGGAAGATTACAATATCTTTTTTCAAGAAATTTTTCTTTATATTCAATCCAAACTCACACAGATGAGAGAAGATTACTTAGTTAATCCTTCTAATTGTTATGGGAATGTCATTGGATGCCCTACATGTACTCATCCTGTATCAAACATCTGTTACGATCTAGAAGAGTCATTATCTGCGGCAGCTGGGCCAGCGGCGGCGGCGGCACTAGGAGCAGCAGTAGATGTGCCACTGCACATCCAGCAAAGGAGGGCCAGAAACCGCCGACAGCGCCTTCGCCGTCTGGAGATTCGGCGAGGCGCTGCGGCGGCATTGGCGGCGGCTCCAGAGGGGGCTCGAGCGGCGCCTCCAGTGGGGGCTCCTCCTACAGTGACGGCTGTGCCAGCGGCGGCTCCAGTGGGGGCTCCTCCTTCAGTGGCGGCTGTGCCAGCGGCGGCGGGAGCACCGGCTTTTATATTTTATGTAAACATAAACCATTTTCACAATAATGGTTAATGTTTACCATGTTAGTTAAATGATATAATAAAAATTTTGCAACACTGCAGTTGACCCTGTTGACATCACTGTGACAACACATCTCTAACACTGTTCTTCATCTCCATACCCTGCAAGATATTGATGCAAGTAAGTAAGAATTTATAATTTTTAATTTGTAGTAATATACTTTAATAATAATTTATTTAGTAGTATATTTATTTATTTTTTTTTTTGTATTTAGTATGGACGTAAACGTACTTAACGAGGGAGTGGAGATCGTACGGCCTCCAACACCACTACCGCTACCACCACCACCTCCAATGCCTCGTCAGCGGGTGGCGGCGGCTGCACTGGGGGCGGCAGTGCCGCTGCACACCCTCCTGAAGCGGAAAAAGAACCGCCGACAGCGCCTTCGCCGTCTGGAGATTCGGCGATTCAGAGAATTCATGAGAAATTACACCACAAATCCCGAAATGACACGGATTTTTGACCAAGATCATACATCGACCAATTGACTAATAGTCTGATGACAATGACACCATTTTATGCTCCTCTAGCACATGAGATTTTAAAGAATTCTAATGCTGGGCTTGTTGTAAGTCTACAAAATAGGTTTACCAATGTCCAATCAATTGTGAGATTAGCAGATGAAGCTTCATCCTATGATTTGTATAAACAAATTTCAGAATCAGATGACAACTATCATAGAAGATTTCAAAACTTGTTCCGATCTGCTGCATACTCAGCTCGACATGGCCCTCATTTTGAAGGGATTCATCAGTTTCTAGAAAAAATTCCATGTTCATATATTATCAGTCGTGAGATGAGACAACATTTCTGGGGGATGGACATTATAGGAGTGTCTCATCCTGTTCCTTGGGAGCAGATGTCAACGATACCTTTTGACGCAATGAGCCCGGAAGCTCAGACTGATTGTATGATAACAGAACTGTCAGAGGAATTCTTGGCTGATAAATACGGATATCGAGAGACATTAGGTCCATACTTACCCTACTTTGGATCTTTTACAGCTGAGAGATTACGTAAACCTAATCTCAAGTTCACTCAGTCGCATCCATTTTTAAGTTCACTGAGAAATCTGCTTCATATTGCTAGTTGGGCCATCCGATTGAATAGTAAAAATCTCTTGTCGTTGATTAATGACTTAGTTAGAGATAAAGTGGATGTAATTCCAGAGCTTAAGAATAATCCGGAGATTCTCACAGACATCACTCCGTCATCCTATGGCGGGAGCTTATCTCATAGATTTCATTCAGTAGCAG
Source organism: Cryptophagus acutangulus (assembly GCA_963556235.1). Taxonomy (NCBI): domain Eukaryota; kingdom Metazoa; phylum Arthropoda; class Insecta; order Coleoptera; family Cryptophagidae; genus Cryptophagus; species Cryptophagus acutangulus. The sequence goes on from OY744569.1 coordinate 2,652,926, forward strand.
AAGCAACAGGATCTCTAATCAACAGCAATGCTGCTTCGACATCTCATATTCGAACTTCTACCAATAATATGAAAACATATGTCAAAGGAGGGGAAGATTACAATATCTTCTTTCAAGAAAATTTTCTTTACATCCAATCCAAACTCACACAGATGAGAGAAGATTACTTAGTTAATCCTTCTAATTGTTATGGGAATGTCATTGGATGCCCTACATGTACTCATCCTGTATCAAACATCTGTTACGATCTAGAAGAGTCATTATCTGCGGCAGCTGGGCCAGCGGCGGCGGCGGCACTAGGAGCAGCAGTAGATGTGCCACTGCACATCCAGCAAAGGAGGGCCAGAAACCGCCGACAGCGCCTTCGCCGTCTGGAGATTCGGCGAGGCGCTGCGGCGGCATTGGCGGCGGCTCCAGAGGGGGCTCGAGCGGCGCCTCCAGTGGGGGCTCCTCCTACAGTGACGGCTGTGCCAGCGGCGGCTCCAGTGGGGGCTCCTCCTTCAGTGGCGGCTGTGCCAGCGGCGGCGGGAGCACCGGCTTTTATATTTTATGTAAACATAAACCATTTTCACAATAATGGTTAATGTTTACCATGTTAGTTAAATGATATAATAAAAATTTTGCAACACTGCAGTTGACCCTTACTTTGTAGTAATATACTTTAGTAATAATTTATTTAGTAGTATATTTATTTATTTATTTTTTTGTATTTAGTATGGACGTAAACGTACTTAACGAGGGAGTGGAGATCGTACGGCCTCCAACACCACTACCGCTACCACCACCACCTCCAATGCCTCGTCAGCGGGTGGCGGCGGCTGCACTGGGGGCGGCAGTGCCGCTACACACCCTCCTGAAGCGGAAAAAGAACCCCCGACAGCGCCTTCGCCGTCTGGAGTTTCGGCGATTCAGAGAATTCATGAGAAATTACACCACAAATCCCGAAATGACACGGATTTTTGACCAAGATCATACATCAATAGACCAATTGACTAATAGTCTGATGACAATGACACCATTTTATGCTCCTCTAGCACATGAGATTTTAAAGAATTCTAATGCTGGGCTTGTTGTAAGTCTACAAGATAGGTTTACCACTGTCCAATCAATTGTGAGATTAGCAGATGAAGCTTCATCCTATGATTTGTATAAACAAATTTCAGAATCAGATGACAACTATCATAGAAGATTTCAAAACTTTTTCCGATCTGCTGCATACTCAGCTCGACATGGCCCTCATTTTGAAGGGATTCATCAGTTTCTAGAAAAAATTCCATGTTCATATATTATCAGTCGTGAGATGAGACAACATTTCTGGGGGATGGACATTATAGGAGTGTCTCATCCTGTTCCTTGGGAGCAGATGTCAACGATACCTTTTGACGCAATGAGCCCGGAAGCTCAGACTGATTGTATGATAACAGAACTGTCAGAGGAATTCTTGGCTGATAAATACGGATATCGAGAGACATTAGGTCCATACTTACCCTACTTTGGATCTTTTACAGCTGAGAGATTACGTAAGCCTAATCTCAAGTTCACTCAGTCGCATCCATTTTTAAGTTCACTGAGAAATCTGCTTCATATTGCTAGTTGGGCCATCCGATTGAATAGTAAAAATCTCTTGTCGTTGATTAATGACTTAGTTAGAGATAAAGTGGATGTAATTCCAGAGCTTAAGAATAATCCGGAGATTCTCACAGACATCACTCCGTCATCCTATGGCGGGAGCTTATCTCATAGATTTCATTCAGTAGCAGAAGCAACAGGATCTCTAATCAACAGCAATGCTGCTTCGACATCTCATATTCGAACTTCTACCAATAATATGAAAACATATGTCAAAGGAGGGGAAGATTACAATATCTTTTTTCAAGAAATTTTTCTTTATATTCAATCCAAACTCACACAGATGAGAGAAGATTACTTAGTTAATCCTTCTAATTGTTATGGGAATGTCATTGGATGCCCTACATGTACTCATCCTGTATCAAACATCTGTTACGATCTAGAAGAGTCATTATCTGCGGCAGCTGGGCCAGCGGCGGCGGCGGCACTAGGAGCAGCAGTAGATGTGCCACTGCACATCCAGCAAAGGAGGGCCAGAAACCGCCGACAGCGCCTTCGCCGTCTGGAGATTCGGCGAGGCGCTGCGGCGGCATTGGCGGCGGCTCCAGAGGGGGCTCGAGCGGCGCCTCCAGTGGGGGCTCCTCCTACAGTGACGGCTGTGCCAGCGGCGGCTCCAGTGGGGGCTCCTCCTTCAGTGGCGGCTGTGCCAGCGGCGGCGGGAGCACCGGCTTTTATATTTTATGTAAACATAAACCATTTTCACAATAATGGTTAATGTTTACCATGTTAGTTAAATGATATAATAAAAATTTTGCAACACTGCAGTTGACCCTGTTGACATCACTGTGACAACACATCTCTAACACTGTTCTTCATCTCCATACCCTGCAAGATATTGATGCAAGTAAGTAAGAATTTATAATTTTTAATTTGTAGTAATATACTTTAATAATAATTTATTTAGTAGTATATTTATTTATTTTTTTTTTTGTATTTAGTATGGACGTAAACGTACTTAACGAGGGAGTGGAGATCGTACGGCCTCCAACACCACTACCGCTACCACCACCACCTCCAATGCCTCGTCAGCGGGTGGCGGCGGCTGCACTGGGGGCGGCAGTGCCGCTGCACACCCTCCTGAAGCGGAAAAAGAACCGCCGACAGCGCCTTCGCCGTCTGGAGATTCGGCGATTCAGAGAATTCATGAGAAATTACACCACAAATCCCGAAATGACACGGATTTTTGACCAAGATCATACATCGACCAATTGACTAATAGTCTGATGACAATGACACCATTTTATGCTCCTCTAGCACATGAGATTTTAAAGAATTCTAATGCTGGGCTTGTTGTAAGTCTACAAAATAGGTTTACCAATGTCCAATCAATTGTGAGATTAGCAGATGAAGCTTCATCCTATGATTTGTATAAACAAATTTCAGAATCAGATGACAACTATCATAGAAGATTTCAAAACTTGTTCCGATCTGCTGCATACTCAGCTCGACATGGCCCTCATTTTGAAGGGATTCATCAGTTTCTAGAAAAAATTCCATGTTCATATATTATCAGTCGTGAGATGAGACAACATTTCTGGGGGATGGACATTATAGGAGTGTCTCATCCTGTTCCTTGGGAGCAGATGTCAACGATACCTTTTGACGCAATGAGCCCGGAAGCTCAGACTGATTGTAAGATAACAGAACTGTCAAAGGAATTCTTGGCTGATAAATACGGATATCGAGAGACATTAGGTCCATACTTACCCTACTTTGGATCTTTTACAGCTGAGAGATTACGTAAGCCTAATCTCAAGTTCACTCAGTCGCATCCATTTTTAAGTACACTGAGAAATCTGCTTCATATTGCTAGTTGGGCCATCCGATTGAATAGTAAAAATCTCTTGTCGTTGATTAATGACTTAGTTAGAGATAAAGTGGATGTAATTCCAGAGCTTAAGAATAATCCGGAGATTCTCACAGACATCACTCCGTCATCCTATGGCGGGAGCTTATCTCATAGATTTCATTCAGTAGCAGAAGCAACAGGATCTCTAATCAACAGCAATGCTGCTTCGACATCTCATATTCGAACTTCTACCAATAATATGAAAACATATGTCAAAGGAGGGGAAGATTACAATATCTTCTTTCAAGAAAATTTTCTTTACATTCAATCCAAACTCACACAGATGAGAGAAGATTACTTAGTTAATCCTTCTAATTGTTATGGGAATGTCATTGGATGCCCTACATGTACTCATCCTGTATCAAACATCTGTTACGATCTAGAAGAGTCATTATCTGCGGCAGCTGGGTCAGCGGCGGCGGCGGCACTAGGAGCAGCAGTAGATGTGCCACTGCACATCTAGCAAAGGAGGGCCAGAAACCGCCGACAGCGCCTTCGCCGTCTGGAGATTCGGCGAGGCGCTGCGGCGGCATTGGCGGCGGCTCCAGAGGGGGCTCCTCCTACAGTGACGGCTGTGCCAGCGGCGGCTCCAGTGGGGGCTCCTCCTTCAGTGGCGGCTGTGCCAGCGGCGGCGGGAGCACCGGCTTTTATATTTTATGTAAACATAAACCATTTTCACAATAATGGTTAATGTTTACCATGTTAGTTAAATGATATAATAAAAATTTTGCAACACTGCAGTTGACCCTGTTGACATCACTGTGACAACACATCTCTAACACTGTTCTTCATCTCCATACCCTGCAAGATATTGATGCAAGTAAGTAAGAATTTATAATTTTTAATTTGTAGTAATATACTTTAATAATAATTTATTTAGTAGTATATTTATTTATTTATTTTTTTGTATTTAGTATGGACGTAAACGTACTTAACGAGGGAGTGGAGATCGTACGGCCTCCAACACCACTACCGCTACCACCACCACCTCCAATGCCTCGTCAGCGGGTGGCGGCGGCTGCACTGGGGGCGGCAGTGCCGCTGCACACCCTCCTGAAGCGGAAAAAGAACCGCCGACAGCGCCTTCGCCGTCTGGAGATTCGGCGATTCAGAGAATTCATGAGAAATTACACCACAAATCCCGAAATGACACGGATTTTTGACCAAGATCATACATCAATAGACCAATTGACTAATAGTCTGATGACAATGACACCATTTTATGCTCCTCTAGCACATGAGATTTTAAAGAATTCTAATGCTGGGCTTGTTGTAAGTCTACAAGATAGGTTTACCAATGTCCAATCAATTGTGAGATTAGCAGATGAAGCTTCATCCTATGATTTGTATAAACAAATTTCAGAATCAGATGACAACTATCATAGAAGATTTCAAAACTTGTTCCGATCTGCTGCATACTCAGCTCGACATGGCCCTCATTTTGAAGGGATTCATCAGTTTCTAGAAAAAATTCCATGTTCATATATTATCAGTCGTGAGATGAGACAACATTTCTGGGGGATGGACATTATAGGAGTGTCTCATCCTGTTCCTTGGGAGCAGATGTCAACGATACCTTTTGACGCAATGAGCCCGGAAGCTCAGACTGATTGTATGATAACAGAACTGTCAGAGGAATTCTTGGCTGATAAATACGGATATCGAGAGACATTAGGTCCATACTTACCCTACTTTGGATCTTTTACAGCTGAGAGATTACGTAAGCCTAATCTCAAGTTCACTCAGTCGCATCCATTTTTAAGTTCACTGAGAAATCTGCTTCATATTGCTAGTTGGGCCATCCGATTGAATAGTAAAAATCTCTTGTCGTTGATTAATGACTTAGTTAGAGATAAAGTGGATGTAATTCCAGAGCTTAAGAATAATCCGGAGATTCTCACAGACATCACTCCGTCATCCTATGGCGGGAGCTTATCTCATAGATTTCATTCAGTAGCAGAACCAAAAGGATCTCTAATCAACAGCAATGCTGCTTCGACATCTCATATTCGAACTTCTACCAATAATATGAAAACATATGTCAAAGGAGGGGAAGATTACAATATCTTTTTTCAAGAAATTTTTCTTTATATTCAATCCAAACTCACACAGATGAGAGAAGATTACTTAGTTAATCCTTCTAATTGTTATGGGAATGTCATTGGATGCCCTACATGTACTCATCCTGTATCAAACATCTGTTACGATCTAGAAGAGTCATTATCTGCGGCAGCTGGGCCAGCGGCGGCGGCGGCACTAGGAGCAGCAGTAGATGTGCCACTGCACATCCAGCAAAGGAGGGCCAGAAACCGCCGACAGCGCCTTCGCCGTCTGGAGATTCGGCGAGGCGCTGCGGCGGCATTGGCGGCGGCTCCAGAGGGGGCTCGAGCGGCGCCTCCAGTGGGGGCTCCTCCTACAGTGACGGCTGTGCCAGCGGCGGCTCCAGTGGGGGCTCCTCCTTCAGTGGCGGCTGTGCCAGCGGCGGCGGGAGCACCGGCTTTTATATTTTATGTAAACATAAACCATTTTCACAATAATGGTTAATGTTTACCATGTTAGTTAAATGATATAATAAAAATTTTGCAACACTGCAGTTGACCCTGTTGACATCACTGTGACAACACATCTCTAACACTGTTCTTCATCTCCATACCCTGCAAGATATTGATGCAAGTAAGTAAGAATTTATAATTTTTAATTTGTAGTAATATACTTTAATAATAATTTATTTAGTAGTATATTTATTTATTTATTTTTTTGTATTTAGTATGGACGTAAACGTACTTAACGAGGGAGTGGAGATCGTACGGCCTCCAACACCACTACCGCTACCACCACCACCTCCAATGCCTCGTCAGCGGGTGGCGGCGGCTGCACTGGGGGCGGCAGTGCCGCTGCACACCCTCCTGAAGCGGAAAAAGAACCGCCGACAGCGCCTTCGCCGTCTGGAGATTCGGCGATTCAGAGAATTCATGAGAAATTACACCACAAATCCCGAAATGACACGGATTTTTGACCAAGATCATACATCAATAGACCAATTGACTAATAGTCTGATGACAATGACACCATTTTATGCTCCTCTAGCACATGAGATTTTAAAGAATTCTAATGCTGGGCTTGTTGTAAGTCTACAAGATAGGTTTACCAATGTCCAATCAATTGTGAGATTAGCAGATGAAGCTTCATCCTATGATTTGTATAAACAAATTTCAGAATCAGATGACAACTATCATAGAAGATTTCAAAACTTGTTCCGATCTGCTGCATACTCAGCTCGACATGGCCCTCATTTTGAAGGGATTCATCAGTTTCTAGAAAAAATTCCATGTTCATATATTATCAGTCGTGAGATGAGACAACATTTCTGGGGGATGGACATTATAGGAGTGTCTCATCCTGTTCCTTGGGAGCAGATGTCAACGATACCTTTTGACGCAATGAGCCCGGAAGCTCAGACTGATTGTATGATAACAGAACTGTCAGAGGAATTCTTGGCTGATAAATACGGATATCGAGAGACATTAGGTCCATACTTACCCTACTTTGGATCTTTTACAGCTGAGAGATTACGTAAGCCTAATCTCAAGTTCACTCAGTCGCATCCATTTTTAAGTTCACTGAGAAATCTGCTTCATATTGCTAGTTGGGCCATCCGATTGAATAGTAAAAATCTCTTGTCGTTGATTAATGACTTAGTTAGAGATAAAGTGGATGTAATTCCAGAGCTTAAGAATAATCCGGAGATTCTCACAGACATCACTCCGTCATCCTATGGCGGGAGCTTATCTCATAGATTTCATTCAGTAGCAGAACCAACAGGATCTCTAATCAACAGCAATGCTGCTTCGACATCTCATATTCGAACTTCTACCAATAATATGAAAACATATGTCAAAGGAGGGGAAGATTACAATATCTTTTTTCAAGAAATTTTTCTTTATATTCAATCCAAACTCACACAGATGAGAGAAGATTACTTAGTTAATCCTTCTAATTGTTATGGGAATGTCATTGGATGCCCTACATGTACTCATCCTGTATCAAACATCTGTTACGATCTAGAAGAGTCATTATCTGCGGCAGCTGGGCCAGCGGCGGCGGCGGCACTAGGAGCAGCAGTAGATGTGCCACTGCACATCCAGCAAAGGAGGGCCAGAAACCGCCGACAGCGCCTTCGCCGTCTGGAGATTCGGCGAGGCGCTGCGGCGGCATTGGCGGCGGCTCCAGAGGCGGCTCGAGCGGCGCCTCCAGTGGGGGCTCCTCCTACAGTGACGGCTGTGCCAGCGGCGGCTCCAGTGGGGGCTCCTCCTTCAGTGGCGGCTGTGCCAGCGGCGGCGGGAGCACCGGCTTTTATATTTTATGTAAACATAAACCATTTTCACAATAATGGTTAATGTTTACCATGTTAGTTAAATGATATAATAAAAATTTTGCAACACTGCAGTTGACCCTGTTGACATCACTGTGACAACACATCTCTAACACTGTTCTTCATCTCCATACCCTGCAAGATATTGATGCAAGTAAGTAAGAATTTATAATTTTTAATTTGTAGTAATATACTTTAATAATAATTTATTTAGTAGTATATTTATTTATTTATTTTTTTGTATTTAGTATGGACGTAAACGTACTTAACGAGGGAGTGGAGATCGTACGGCCTCCAACACCACTACCGCTACCACCACCACCTCCAATGCCTCGTCAGCGGGTGGCGGCGGCTGCACTGGGGGCGGCAGTGCCGCTGCACACCCTCCTGAAGCGGAAAAAGAACCGCCGACAGCGCCTTCGCCGTCTGGAGATTCGGCGATTCAGAGAATTCATGAGAAATTACACCACAAATCCCGAAATGACACGGATTTTTGACCAAGATCATACATCAATAGACCAATTGACTAATAGTCTGATGACAATGACACCATTTTATGCTCCTCTAGCACATGAGATTTTAAAGAATTCTAATGCTGGGCTTGTTGTAAGTCTACAAGATAGGTTTACCAATGTCCAATCAATTGTGAGATTAGCAGATGAAGCTTCATCCTATGATTTGTATAAACAAATTTCAGAATCAGATGACAACTATCATAGAAGATTTCAAAACTTGTTCCGATCTGCTGCATACTCAGCTCGACATGGCCCTCATTTTGAAGGGATTCATCAGTTTCTAGAAAAAATTCCATGTTCATATATTATCAGTCGTGAGATGAGACAACATTTCTGGGGGATGGACATTATAGGAGTGTCTCATCCTGTTCCTTGGGAGCAGATGTCAACGATACCTTTTGACGCAATGAGCCCGGAAGCTCAGACTGATTGTAAGATAACAGAACTGTCAAAGGAATTCTTGGCTGATAAATACGGATATCGAGAGACATTAGGTCCATACTTACCCTACTTTGGATCTTTTACAGCTGAGAGATTACGTAAGCCTAATCTCAAGTTCACTCAGTCGCATCCATTTTTAAGTACACTGAGAAATCTGCTTCATATTGCTAGTTGGGCCATCCGATTGAATAGTAAAAATCTCTTGTCGTTGATTAATTACTTAGTTAGAGATAAAGTGGATGTAATTCCAGAGCTTAAGAATAATCCGGAGATTCTCACAGACATCACTCCGTCATCCTATGGCGGGAGCTTATCTCATAGATTTCATTCAGTAGCAGAAGCAACAGGATCTCTAATCAACAGCAATGCTGCTTCGACATCTCATATTCGAACTTCTACCAATAATATGAAAACATATGTCAAAGGAGGGGAAGATTACAATATCTTCTTTCAAGAAAATTTTCTTTACATTCAATCCAAACTCACACAGATGAGAGAAGATTACTTAGTTAATCCTTCTAATTGTTATGGGAATGTCATTGGATGCCCTACATGTACTCATCCTGTATCAAACATCTGTTACGATCTAGAAGAGTCATTATCTGCGGCAGCTGGGTCAGCGGCGGCGGCGGCACTAGGAGCAGCAGTAGATGTGCCACTGCACATCTAGCAAAGGAGGGCCAGAAACCGCCGACAGCGCCTTCGCCGTCTGGAGATTCGGCGAGGCGCTGCGGCGGCATTGGCGGCGGCTCCAGAGGGGGCTCCTCCTACAGTGACGGCTGTGCCAGCGGCGGCTCCAGTGGGGGCTCCTCCTTCAGTGGCGGCTGTGCCAGCGGCGGCGGGAGCACCGGCTTTTATATTTTATGTAAACATAAACCATTTTCACAATAATGGTTAATGTTTACCATGTTAGTTAAATGATATAATAAAAATTTTGCAACACTGCAGTTGACCCTGTTGACATCACTGTGACAACACATCTCTAACACTGTTCTTCATCTCCATACCCTGCAAGATATTGATGCAAGTAAGTAAGAATTTATAATTTTTAATTTGTAGTAATATACTTTAATAATAATTTATTTAGTAGTATATTTATTTATTTATTTTTTTGTATTTAGTATGGACGTAAACGTACTTAACGAGGGAGTGGAGATCGTACGGCCTCCAACACCACTACCGCTACCACCACCACCTCCAATGCCTCGTCAGCGGGTGGCGGCGGCTGCACTGGGGGCGGCAGTTCCGCTGCACACCCTCCTGAAGCGGAAAAAGAACCGCCGACAGCGCCTTCGCCGTCTGGAGATTCGGCGATTCAGAGAATTCATGAGAAATTACACCACAAATCCCGAAATGACACGGATTTTTGACCAAGATCATACATCAATAGACCAATTGACTAATAGTCTGATGACAATGACACCATTTTATGCTCCTCTAGCACATGAGATTTTAAAGAATTCTAATGCTGGGCTTGTTGTAAGTCTACAAGATAGGTTTACCAATGTCCAATCAATTGTGAGATTAGCAGATGAAGCTTCATCCTATGATTTGTATAAACAAATTTCAGAATCAGATGACAACTATCATAGAAGATTTCAAAACTTGTTCCGATCTGCTGCATACTCAGCTCGACATGGCCCTCATTTTGAAGGGATTCATCAGTTTCTAGAAAAAATTCCATGTTCATATATTATCAGTCGTGAGATGAGACAACATTTCTGGGGGATGGACATTATAGGAGTGTCTCATCCTGTTCCTTGGGAGCAGATGTCAACGATACCTTTTGACGCAATGAGCCCGGAAGCTCAGACTGATTGTATGATAACAGAACTGTCAGAGGAATTCTTGGCTGATAAATACGGATATCGAGAGACATTAGGTCCATACTTACCCTACTTTGGATCTTTTACAGCTGAGAGATTACGTAAGCCTAATCTCAAGTTCACTCAGTCGCATCCATTTTTAAGTTCACTGAGAAATCTGCTTCATATTGCTAGTTGGGCCATCCGATTGAATAGTAAAAATCTCTTGTCGTTGATTAATGACTTAGTTAGAGATAAAGTGGATGTAATTCCAGAGCTTAAGAATAATCCGGAGATTCTCACAGACATCACTCCGTCATCCTATGGCGGGAGCTTATCTCATAGATTTCATTCAGTAGCAGAACCAAAAGGATCTCTAATCAACAGCAATGCTGCTTCGACATCTCATATTCGAACTTCTACCAATAATATGAAAACATATGTCAAAGGAGGGGAAGATTACAATATCTTTTTTCAAGAAATTTTTCTTTATATTCAATCCAAACTCACACAGATGAGAGAAGATTACTTAGTTAATCCTTCTAATTGTTATGGGAATGTCATTGGATGCCCTACATGTACTCATCCTGTATCAAACATCTGTTACGATCTAGAAGAGTCATTATCTGCGGCAGCTGGGCCAGCGGCGGCGGCGGCACTAGGAGCAGCAGTAGATGTGCCACTGCACATCCAGCAAAGGAGGGCCAGAAACCGCCGACAGCGCCTTCGCCGTCTGGAGATTCGGCGAGGCGCTGCGGCGGCATTGGCGGCGGCTCCAGAGGGGGCTCGAGCGGCGCCTCCAGTGGGGGCTCCTCCTACAGTGACGGCTGTGCCAGCGGCGGCTCCAGTGGGGGCTCCTCCTTCAGTGGCGGCTGTGCCAGCGGCGGCGGGAGCACCGGCTTTTATATTTTATGTAAACATAAACCATTTTCACAATAATGGTTAATGTTTACCATGTTAGTTAAATGATATAATAAAAATTTTGCAACACTGCAGTTGACCCTGTTGACATCACTGTGACAACACATCTCTAACACTGTTCTTCATCTCCATACCCTGCAAGATATTGATGCAAGTAAGTAAGAATTTATAATTTTTAATTTGTAGTAATATACTTTAATAATAATTTATTTAGTAGTATATTTATTTATTTATTTTTTTGTATTTAGTATGGACGTAAACGTACTTAACGAGGGAGTGGAGATCGTACGGCCTCCAACACCACTACCGCTACCACCACCACCTCCAATGCCTCGTCAGCGGGTGGCGGCGGCTGCACTGGGGGCGGCAGTGCCGCTGCACACCCTCCTGAAGCGGAAAAAGAACCCCCGACAGCGCCTTCGCCGTCTGGAGTTTCGGCGATTCAGAGAATTCATGAGAAATTACACCACAAATCCCGAAATGACACGGATTTTTGACCAAGATCATACATCAATAGACCAATTGACTAATAGTCTGATGACAATGACACCATTTTATGCTCCTCTAGCACATGAGATTTTAAAGAATTCTAATGCTGGGCTTGTTGTAAGTCTACAAGATAGGTTTACCAATGTCCAATCAATTGTGAGATTAGCAGATGAAGCTTCATCCTATGATTTGTATAAACAAATTTCAGAATCAGATGACAACTATCATAGAAGATTTCAAAACTTTTTCCGATCTGCTGCATACTCAGCTCGACATGGCCCTCATTTTGAAGGGATTCATCAGTTTCTAGAAAAAATTCCATGTTCATATATTATCAGTCGTGAGATGAGACAACATTTCTGGGGGATGGACATTATAGGAGTGTCTCATCCTGTTCCTTGGGAGCAGATGTCAACGATACCTTTTGACGCAATGAGCCCGGAAGCTCAGACTGATTGTATGATAACAGAACTGTCAGAGGAATTCTTGGCTGATAAATACGGATATCGAGAGACATTAGGTCCATACTTACCCTACTTTGGATCTTTTACAGCTGAGAGATTACGTAAACCTAATCTCAAGTTCACTCAGTCGCATCCATTTTTAAGTTCACTGAGAAATCTGCTTCATATTGCTAGTTGGGCCATCCGATTGAATAGTAAAAATCTCTTGTCGTTGATTAATGACTTAGTTAGAGATAAAGTGGATGTAATTCCAGAGCTTAAGAATAATCCGGAGATTCTTACAGACATCACTCCGTCATCCTATGGCGGGAGCTTATCTCATAGATTTCATTCAGTAGCAGAAGCAACAGGATCTCTAATCAACAGCAATGCTGCTTCGACATCTCATATTCGAACTTCTACCAATAATATGAAAACATATGTCAAAGGAGGGGAAGATTACAATATCTTCTTTCAAGAAAATTTTCTTTACATTCAATCCAAACTCACACAGATGAGAGAAGATTACTTAGTTAATCCTTCTAATTGTTATGGGAATGTCATTGGATGCCCTACATGTACTCATCCTGTATCAAACATCTGTTACGATCTAGAAGAGTCATTATCTGCGGCAGCTGGGCCAGCGGCGGCGGCGGCACTAGGAGCAGCAGTAGATGTGCCACTGCACATCCAGCAAAGGAGGGCCAGAAACCGCCGACAGCGCCTTCGCCGTCTGGAGATTCGGCAAGGCGCTGCGGCGGCATTGGCGGCGGCTCCAGAGGGGGCTCGAGCGGCGCCTCCAGTGGAGGCTCCTCCTACAGTGACGGCTGTGCCAGCGGCGGCTCCAGTGGGGGCTCCTCCTTCAGTGGCGGCTGGGCCAGCGGCGGCGGGAGCACCGGCTTTTATATTTTATGTAAACATAAACCATTTTCACAATAATGGTTAATGTTTACCATGTTAGTTAAATGATATAATAAAAATTTTGCAACACTGCAGTTGACCCTGTTGACATCACTGTGACAATACATCTCTAACACTGTTCTTCATCTCCATACCCTGCAAGATATTGATGCAAGTAAGTAAGAATTTATAATTTTTAATTTGTAGTAATATACTTTAATAATAATTTATTTAGTAGTATATTTATTTATTTATTTTTTTGTATTTAGTATGGACGTAAACGTACTTAACGAGGGAGTGGAGATCGTACGGCCTCCAACACCACTACCGCTACCACCACCACCTCCAATGCCTCGTCAGCGGGTGGCGACGGCTGCACTGGGGGCGGCAGTGCCGCTGCACACCCTCCTGAAGCGGAAAAAGAACCGCCGACAGCGCCTTCGCCGTCTGGAGATTCGGCGATTCAGAGAATTCATGAGAAATTACACCACAAATCCCGAAATGACACGGATTTTTGACCAAGATCATACATCAATAGACCAATTGACTAATAGTCTGATGACAATGACACCATTTTATGCTCCTCTAGCACATGAGATTTTAAAGAATTCTAATGCTGGGCTTGTTGTAAGTCTACAAGATAGGTTTACCAATGTCCAATCAATTGTGAGATTAGCACATGAAGCTTCATCCTATGATTTGTATAAACAAATTTCAGAATCAGATGACAACTATCATAGAAGATTTCAAAACTTGTTCCGATCTGCTGCATACTCAGCTCGACATGGCCCTCATTTTGAAGGGATTCATCAGTTTCTAGAAAAAATTCCATGTTCATATATTATCAGTCGTGAGATGAGACAACATTTCTGGGGGATGGACATTATAGGAGTGTCTCATCCTGTTCCTTGGGAGCAGATGTCAACGATACCTTTTGACGCAATGAGCCCGGAAGCTCAGACTGATTGTATGATAACAGAACTGTCAGAGGAATTCTTGGCTGATAAATACGGATATCGAGAGACATTAGGTCCATACTTACCCTACTTTGGATCTTTTACAGCTGAGAGATTACGTAAGCCTAATCTCAAGTTCACTCAGTCGCATCCATTTTTAAGTTCACTGAGAAATCTGCTTCATATTGCTAGTTGGGCCATCCGATTGAATAGTAAAAATCTCTTGTCGTTGATTAATGACTTAGTTAGAGATAAAGTGGATGTAATTCCAGAGCTTAAGAATAATCCGGAGATTCTCACAGACATCACTCCGTCATCCTATGGCGGGAGCTTATCTCATAGATTTCATTCAGTAGCAGAAGCAACAGGATCTCTAATCAACAGCAATGCTGCTTCGACATCTCATATTCGAACTTCTACCAATAATATGAAAACATATGTCAAAGGAGGGGAAGATTACAATATCTTTTTTCAAGAAATTTTTCTTTATATTCAATCCAAACTCACACAGATGAGAGAAGATTACTTAGTTAATCCTTCTAATTGTTATGGGAATGTCATTGGATGCCCTACATGTACTCATCCTGTATCAAACATCTGTTACGATCTAGAAGAGTCATTATCTGCGGCAGCTGGGCCAGCGGCGGCGGCGGCACTAGGAGCAGCAGTAGATGTGCCACTGCACATCCAGCAAAGGAGGGCCAGAAACCGCCAACAGCGCCTTCGCCGTCTGGAGATTCGGCGAGGCGCTGCGGCGGCATTGGCGGCGGCTCCAGAGGGGGCTCGAGCGGCGCCTCCAGTGGGGGCTCCTCCTACAGTGACGGCTGTGCCAGCGGCGGCTCCAGTGGGGGCTCCTCCTTCAGTGGCGGCTGTGCCAGCGGCGGCGAGAGCACCGGCTTTTATATTTTATGTAAACATAAACCATTTTCACAATAATGGTTAATGTTTACCATGTTAGTTAAATGATATAATAAAAATTTTGCAACACTGCAGTTGACCCTGTTGACATCACTGTGACAACACATCTCTAACACTGTTCTTCATCTCCATACCCTGCAAGATATTGATGCAAGTAAGTAAGAATTTATAATTTTTAATTTGTAGTAATATACTTTAATAATAATTTATTTAGTAATATATTTATTTATTTATTTATTTGTATTTAGTATGGACGTAAACGTACTTAACGAGGGAGTGGAGATCGTACGGCCTCCAACACCACTACCGCTACCACCACCACCTCCAATGCCTCGTCAGCGGGTGGCGGCGGCTGCACTGGGGGCGGCAGTGCCGCTGCACACCCTCCTGAAGCGGAAAAAGAACCCCCGACAGCGCCTTCGCCGTCTGGAGTTTCGGCGATTCAGAGAATTCATGAGAAATTACACCACAAATCCCGAAATGACACGGATTTTTGACCAAGATCATACATCAATAGACCAATTGACTAATAGTCTGATGACAATGACACCATTTTATGCTCCTCTAGCACATGAGATTTTAAAGAATTCTAATGCTGGGCTTGTTGTAAGTCTACAAGATAGGTTTACCAATGTCCAATCAATTGTGAGATTAGCAGATGAAGCTTCATCCTATGATTTGTATAAACAAATTTCAGAATCAGATGACAACTATCATAGAAGATTTCAAAACTTTTTCCGATCTGCTGCATACTCAGCTCGACATGGCCCTCATTTTGAAGGGATTCATCAGTTTCTAGAAAAAATTCCATGTTCATATATTATCAGTCGTGAGATGAGACAACATTTCTGGGGGATGGACATTATAGGAGTGTCTCATCCTGTTCCTTGGGAGCAGATGTCAACGATACCTTTTGACGCAATGAGCCCGGAAGCTCAGACTGATTGTATGATAACAGAACTGTCAGAGGAATTCTTGGCTGATAAATACGGATATCGAGAGACATTAGGTCCATACTTACCCTACTTTGGATCTTTTACAGCTGAGAGATTACGTAAACCTAATCTCAAGTTCACTCAGTCGCATCCATTTTTAAGTTCACTGAGAAATCTGCTTCATATTGCTAGTTGGGCCATCCGATTGAATAGTAAAAATCTCTTGTCGTTGATTAATGACTTAGTTAGAGATAAAGTGGATGTAATTCCAGAGCTTAAGAATAATCCGGAGATTCTTACAGACATCACTCCGTCATCCTATGGCGGGAGCTTATCTCATAGATTTCATTCAGTAGCAGAAGCAACAGGATCTCTAATCAACAGCAATGCTGCTTCGACATCTCATATTCGAACTTCTACCAATAATATGAAAACATATGTCAAAGGAGGGGAAGATTACAATATCTTCTTTCAAGAAAATTTTCTTTACATTCAATCCAAACTCACACAGATGAGAGAAGATTACTTAGTTAATCCTTCTAATTGTTATGGGAATGTCATTGGATGCCCTACATGTACTCATCCTGTATCAAACATCTGTTACGATCTAGAAGAGTCATTATCTGCGGCAGCTGGGCCAGCGGCGGCGGCGGCACTAGGAGCAGCAGTAGATGTGCCACTGCACATCCAGCAAAGGAGGGCCAGAAACCGCCGACAGCGCCTTCGCCGTCTGGAGATTCGGCAAGGCGCTGCGGCGGCATTGGCGGCGGCTCCAGAGGGGGCTCGAGCGGCGCCTCCAGTGGAGGCTCCTCCTACAGTGACGGCTGTGCCAGCGGCGGCTCCAGTGGGGGCTCCTCCTTCAGTGGCGGCTGGGCCAGCGGCGGCGGGAGCACCGGCTTTTATATTTTATGTAAACATAAACCATTTTCACAATAATGGTTAATGTTTACCATGTTAGTTAAATGATATAATAAAAATTTTGCAACACTGCAGTTGACCCTGTTGACATCACTGTGACAATACATCTCTAACACTGTTCTTCATCTCCATACCCTGCAAGATATTGATGCAAGTAAGTAAGAATTTATAATTTTTAATTTGTAGTAATATACTTTAATAATAATTTATTTAGTAGTATATTTATTTATTTATTTTTTTGTATTTAGTATGGACGTAAACGTACTTAACGAGGGAGTGGAGATCGTACGGCCTCCAACACCACTACCGCTACCACCACCACCTCCAATGCCTCGTCAGCGGGTGGCGACGGCTGCACTGGGGGCGGCAGTGCCGCTGCACACCCTCCTGAAGCGGAAAAAGAACCGCCGACAGCGCCTTCGCCGTCTGGAGATTCGGCGATTCAGAGAATTCATGAGAAATTACACCACAAATCCCGAAATGACACGGATTTTTGACCAAGATCATACATCAATAGACCAATTGACTAATAGTCTGATGACAATGACACCATTTTATGCTCCTCTAGCACATGAGATTTTAAAGAATTCTAATGCTGGACTTGTTGTAAGTCTACAAGATAGGTTTACCAATGTCCAATCAATTGTGAGATTAGCACATGAAGCTTCATCCTATGATTTGTATAAACAAATTTCAGAATCAGATGACAACTATCATAGAAGATTTCAAAACTTGTTCCGATCTGCTGCATACTCAGCTCGACATGGCCCTCATTTTGAAGGGATTCATCAGTTTCTAGAAAAAATTCCATGTTCATATATTATCAGTCGTGAGATGAGACAACATTTCTGGGGGATGGACATTATAGGAGTGTCTCATCCTGTTCCTTGGGA
The DNA here is from genome assembly GCA_963556235.1 of Cryptophagus acutangulus. NCBI lineage: Eukaryota > Metazoa > Arthropoda > Insecta > Coleoptera > Cryptophagidae > Cryptophagus > Cryptophagus acutangulus. The sequence continues at coordinate 2,670,910 of OY744569.1, forward strand.
GCAGATGTCAACGATACCTTTTGACGCAATGAGCCCGGAAGCTCAGACTGATTGTATGATAACAGAACTGTCAGAGGAATTCTTGGCTGATAAATACGGATATCGAGAGACATTAGGTCCATACTTACCCTACTTTGGATCTTTTACAGCTGAGAGATTACGTAAGCCTAATCTCAAGTTCACTCAGTCGCATCCATTTTTAAGTTCACTGAGAAATCTGCTTCATATTGCTAGTTGGGCCATCCGATTGAATAGTAAAAATCTCTTGTCGTTGATTAATGACTTAGTTAGAGATAAAGTGGATGTAATTCCAGAGCTTAAGAATAATCCGGAGATTCTCACAGACATCACTCCGTCATCCTATGGCGGGAGCTTATCTCATAGATTTCATTCAGTAGCAGAAGCAACAGGATCTCTAATCAACAGCAATGCTGCTTCGACATCTCATATTCGAACTTCTACCAATAATATGAAAACATATGTCAAAGGAGGGGAAGATTACAATATCTTTTTTCAAGAAATTTTTCTTTATATTCAATCCAAACTCACACAGATGAGAGAAGATTACTTAGTTAATCCTTCTAATTGTTATGGGAATGTCATTGGATGCCCTACATGTACTCATCCTGTATCAAACATCTGTTACGATCTAGAAGAGTCATTATCTGCGGCAGCTGGGCCAGCGGCGGCGGCGGCACTAGGAGCAGCAGTAGATGTGCCACTGCACATCCAGCAAAGGAGGGCCAGAAACCGCCAACAGCGCCTTCGCCGTCTGGAGATTCGGCGAGGCGCTGCGGCGGCATTGGCGGCGGCTCCAGAGGGGGCTCGAGCGGCGCCTCCAGTGGGGGCTCCTCCTACAGTGACGGCTGTGCCAGCGGCGGCTCCAGTGGGGGCTCCTCCTTCAGTGGCGGCTGTGCCAGCGGCGGCGGGAGCACCGGCTTTTATATTTTATGTAAACATAAACCATTTTCACAATAATGGTTAATGTTTACCATGTTAGTTAAATGATATAATAAAAATTTTGCAACACTGCAGTTGACCCTGTTGACATCACTGTGACAACACATCTCTAACACTGTTCTTCATCTCCATACCCTGCAAGATATTGATGCAAGTAAGTAAGAATTTATAATTTTTAATTTGTAGTAATATACTTTAATAATAATTTATTTAGTAATATATTTATTTATTTATTTATTTGTATTTAGTATGGACGTAAACGTACTTAACGAGGGAGTGGAGATCGTACGGCCTCCAACACCACTACCGCTACCACCACCACCTCCAATGCCTCGTCAGCGGGTGGCGGCGGCTGCACTGGGGGCGGCAGTGCCGCTGCACACCCTCCTGAAGCGGAAAAAGAACCCCCGACAGCGCCTTCGCCGTCTGGAGTTTCGGCGATTCAGAGAATTCATGAGAAATTACACCACAAATCCCGAAATGACACGGATTTTTGACCAAGATCATACATCAATAGACCAATTGACTAATAGTCTGATGACAATGACACCATTTTATGCTCCTCTAGCACATGAGATTTTAAAGAATTCTAATGCTGGGCTTGTTGTAAGTCTACAAGATAGGTTTACCAATGTCCAATCAATTGTGAGATTAGCAGATGAAGCTTCATCCTATGATTTGTATAAACAAATTTCAGAATCAGATGACAACTATCATAGAAGATTTCAAAACTTTTTCCGATCTGCTGCATACTCAGCTCGACATGGCCCTCATTTTGAAGGGATTCATCAGTTTCTAGAAAAAATTCCATGTTCATATATTATCAGTCGTGAGATGAGACAACATTTCTGGGGGATGGACATTATAGGAGTGTCTCATCCTGTTCCTTGGGAGCAGATGTCAACGATACCTTTTGACGCAATGAGCCCGGAAGCTCAGACTGATTGTATGATAACAGAACTGTCAGAGGAATTCTTGGCTGATAAATACGGATATCGAGAGACATTAGGTCCATACTTACCCTACTTTGGATCTTTTACAGCTGAGAGATTACGTAAACCTAATCTCAAGTTCACTCAGTCGCATCCATTTTTAAGTTCACTGAGAAATCTGCTTCATATTGCTAGTTGGGCCATCCGATTGAATAGTAAAAATCTCTTGTCGTTGATTAATGACTTAGTTAGAGATAAAGTGGATGTAATTCCAGAGCTTAAGAATAATCCGGAGATTCTTACAGACATCACTCCGTCATCCTATGGCGGGAGCTTATCTCATAGATTTCATTCAGTAGCAGAAGCAACAGGATCTCTAATCAACAGCAATGCTGCTTCGACATCTCATATTCGAACTTCTACCAATAATATGAAAACATATGTCAAAGGAGGGGAAGATTACAATATCTTCTTTCAAGAAAATTTTCTTTACATTCAATCCAAACTCACACAGATGAGAGAAGATTACTTAGTTAATCCTTCTAATTGTTATGGGAATGTCATTGGATGCCCTACATGTACTCATCCTGTATCAAACATCTGTTACGATCTAGAAGAGTCATTATCTGCGGCAGCTGGGCCAGCGGCGGCGGCGGCACTAGGAGCAGCAGTAGATGTGCCACTGCACATCCAGCAAAGGAGGGCCAGAAACCGCCGACAGCGCCTTCGCCGTCTGGAGATTCGGCAAGGCGCTGCGGCGGCATTGGCGGCGGCTCCAGAGGGGGCTCGAGCGGCGCCTCCAGTGGAGGCTCCTCCTACAGTGACGGCTGTGCCAGCGGCGGCTCCAGCGGCGGCTCCAGTGGGGGCTCCTCCTTCAGTGGCGGCTGTGCCAGCGGCGGCGGGAGCACCGGCTTTTATATTTTATGTAAACATAAACCATTTTCACAATAATGGTTAATGTTTACCATGTTAGTTAAATGATATAATAAAAATTTTGCAACACTGCAGTTGACCCTGTTGACATCACTGTGACAACACATCTCTAACATGTTCTTCATCTCCATACCCTGCAAGATATTGATGCAAGTAAGTAAGAATTTATAATTTTTAATTTGTAGTAATATACTTTAATAATAATTTATTTAGTAGTATATTTATTTATTTATTTTTTTGTATTTAGTATGGACGTAAACGTACTTAACGAGGGAGTGGAGATCGTACGGCCTCCAACACCACTACCGCTACCACCACCACCTCCAATGCCTCGTCAGCGGGTGGCGGCGGCTGCACTGGGGGCGGCAGTGCCGCTGCACACCCTCCTGAAGCGGAAAAAGAACCGCCGACAGCGCCTTCGCCGTCTGGAGATTCGGCGATTCAGAGAATTCATGAGAAATTACACCACAAATCCCGAAATGACACGGATTTTTGACCAAGATCATACATCAATAGACCAATTGACTAATAGTCTGATGACAATGACACCATTTTATGCTCCTCTAGCACATGAGATTTTAAAGAATTCTAATGCTGGGCTTGTTGTAAGTCTACAAGATAGGTTTACCAATGTCCAATCAATTGTGAGATTAGCACATGAAGCTTCATCCTATGATTTGTATAAACAAATTTCAGAATCAGATGACAACTATCATAGAAGATTTCAAAACTTGTTCCGATCTGCTGCATACTCAGCTCGACATGGCCCTCATTTTGAAGGGATTCATCAGTTTCTAGAAAAAATTCCATGTTCATATATTATCAGTCGTGAGATGAGACAACATTTCTGGGGGATGGACATTATAGGAGTGTCTCATCCTGTTCCTTGGGAGCAGATGTCAACGATACCTTTTGACGCAATGAGCCCGGAAGCTCAGACTGATTGTATGATAACAGAACTGTCAGAGGAATTCTTGGCTGATAAATACGGATATCGAGAGACATTAGGTCCATACTTACCCTACTTTGGATCTTTTACAGCTGAGAGATTACGTAAGCCTAATCTCAAGTTCACTCAGTCGCATCCATTTTTAAGTTCACTGAGAAATCTGCTTCATATTGCTAGTTGGGCCATCCGATTGAATAGTAAAAATCTCTTGTCGTTGATTAATGACTTAGAGATAAAGTGGATGTAATTCCAGAGCTTAAGAATAATCCGGAGATTCTCACAGACATCACTCCGTCATCCTATGGCGGGAGCTTATCTCATAGATTTCATTCAGTAGCAGAAGCAACAGGATCTCTAATCAACAGCAATGCTGCTTCGACATCTCATATTCGAACTTCTACCAATAATATGAAAACATATGTCAAAGGAGGGGAAGATTACAATATCTTTTTTCAAGAAATTTTTCTTTATATTCAATCCAAACTCACACAGATGAGAGAAGATTACTTAGTTAATCCTTCTAATTGTTATGGGAATGTCATTGGATGCCCTACATGTACTCATCCTGTATCAAACATCTGTTACGATCTAGAAGAGTCATTATCTGCGGCAGCTGGGCCAGCGGCGGCGGCGGCACTAGGGGCAGCAGTAGATGTGCCACTGCACATCCAGCAAAGGAGGGCCAGAAACCGCCGACAGCGCCTTCGCCGTCTGGAGATTCGGCGAGGCGCTGCGGCGGCATTGGCGGCGGCTCCAGAGGGGGCTCGAGCGGCGCCTCCAGTGGGGGCTCCTCCTACAGTGACGGCTGTGCCAGCGGCGGCTCCAGTGGGGGCTCCTCCTTCAGTGGCGGCTGTGCCAGCGGCGGCGGGAGCACCGGCTTTTATATTTTATGTAAACATAAACCATTTTCACAATAATGGTTAATGATTACCATGTTAGTTAAATGATATAATAAAAATTTTGCAACACTGCAGTTGACCCTGTTGACATCACTGTGACAACACATCTCTAACACTGTTCTTCATCTCCATACCCTGCAAGATATTGATGCAAGTAAGTAAGAATTTATAATTTTTAATTTGTAGTAATATACTTTAATAATAATTTATTTAGTAGTATATTTATTTATTTATTTTTTTGTATTTAGTATGGACGTAAACGTACTTAACGAGGGAGTGGAGATCGTACGGCCTCCAACACCACTACCGCTACCACCACCACCTCCAATGCCTCGTCAGCGGGTGGCGGCGGCTGCACTGGGGGCGGCAGTGCCGCTGCACACCCTCCTGAAGCGGAAAAAGAACCGCCGACAGCGCCTTCGCCGTCTGGAGATTCGGCGATTCAGAGAATTCATGAGAAATTACACCACAAATCCCGAAATGACACGGATTTTTGACCAAGATCATACATCAATAGACCAATTGACTAATAGTCTGATGACAATGACATCATTTTATGCTCCTCTAGCACATGAGATTTTAAAGAATTCTAATGCTGGGCTTGTTGTAAGTCTACAAGATAGGTTTACCAATGTCCAATCAATTGTGAGATTAGCAGATGAAGCTTCATCCTATGATTTGTATAAACAAATTTCAGAATCAGATGACAACTATCATAGAAGATTTCAAAACTTGTTCCGATCTGCTGCATACTCAGCTCGACATGGCCCTCATTTTGAAGGGATTCATCAGTTTCTAGAAAAAATTCCATGTTCATATATTATCAGTCGTGAGATGAGACAACATTTCTGGGGGATGGACATTATAGGAGTGTCTCATCCTGTTCCTTGGGAGCAGATGTCAACGATACCTTTTGACGCAATGAGCCCGGAAGCTCAGACTGATTGTATGATAACAGAACTGTCAGAGGAATTCTTGGCTGATAAATACGGATATCGAGAGACATTAGGTCCATACTTACCCTACTTTGGATCTTTTACAGCTGAGAGATTACGTAAGCCTAATCTCAAGTTCACTCAGTCGCATCCATTTTTAAGTTCACTGAGAAATCTGCTTCATATTGCTAGTTGGGCCATCCGATTGAATAGTAAAAATCTCTTGTCGTTGATTAATGACTTAGTTAGAGATAAAGTGGATGTAATTCCAGAGCTTAAGAATAATCCGGAGATTCTCACAGACATCACTCCGTCATCCTATGGCGGGAGCTTATCTCATAGATTTCATTCAGTAGCAGAAGCAACAGGATCTCTAATCAACAGCAATGCTGCTTCGACATCTCATATTCGAACTTCTACCAATAATATGAAAACATATGTCAAAGGAGGGGAAGATTACAATATCTTTTTTCAAGAAATTTTTCTTTATATTCAATCCAAACTCACACAGATGAGAGAAGATTACTTAGTTAATCCTTCTAATTGTTATGGGAATGTCATTGGATGCCCTACATGTACTCATCCTGTATCAAACATCTGTTACGATCTAGAAGAGTCATTATCTGCGGCAGCTGGGCCAGCGGCGGCGGCGGCACTAGGAGCAGCAGTAGATGTGCCACTGCACATCCAGCAAAGGAGGGCCAGAAACCGCCGACAGCGCCTTCGCCGTCTGGAGATTCGGCGAGGCGCTGCGGCGGCATTGGCGGCGGCTCCAGAGGGGGCTCGAGCGGCGCCTCCAGTGGGGGCTCCTCCTACAGTGACGGCTGTGCCAGCGGCGGCTCCAGTGGGGGCTCCTCCTTCAGTGGCGGCTGTGCCAGCGGCGGCGGGAGCACCGGCTTTTATATTTTATGTAAACATAAACCATTTTCACAATAATGGTTAATGTTTACCATGTTAGTTAAATGATATAATAAAAATTTTGCAACACTGCAGTTGACCCTGTTGACATCACTGTGACAACACATCTCTAACACTGTTCTTCATCTCCATACCCTGCAAGATATTGATGCAAGTAAGTAAGAATTTATAATTTTTAATTTGTAGTAATATACTTTAATAATAATTTATTTAGTAGTATATTTATTTATTTATTTTTTTGTATTTAGTATGGACGTAAACGTACTTAACGAGGGAGTGGAGATCGTACGGCCTCCAACACCACTACCGCTACCACCACCACCTCCAATGCCTCATCAGCGGGTGGCGGCGGCTGCACTGGGGGCGGCAGTGCCGCTGCACACCCTCCTGAAGCGGAAAAAGAACCGCCGACAGCGCCTTCGCCGTCTGGAGATTCGGCGATTCAGAGAATTCATGAGAAATTACACCACAAATCCCGAAATGACACGGATTTTTGACCAAGATCATACATCGACCAATTGACTAATAGTCTGATGACAATGACACCATTTTATGCTCCTCTAGCACATGAGATTTTAAAGAATTCTAATGCTGGGCTTGTTGTAAGTCTACAAGATAGGTTTACCAATGTCCAATCAATTGTGAGATTAGCAGATGAAGCTTCATCCTATGATTTGTATAAACAAATTTCAGAATCAGATGACAACTATCATAGAAGATTTCAAAACTTGTTCCGATCTGCTGCATACTCAGCTCGACATGGCCCTCATTTTGAAGGGATTCATCAGTTTCTAGAAAAAATTCCATGTTCATATATTATCAGTCGTGAGATGAGACATTTCTGGGGGATGGACATTATAGGAGTGTCTCATCCTGTTCCTTGGGAGCAGATGTCAACGATACCTTTTGACGCAATGAGCCCGGAAGCTCAGACTGATTGTATGATAACAGAACTGTCAGAGGAATTCTTGGCTGATAAATACGGATATCGAGAGACATTAGGTCCATACTTACCCTACTTTGGATCTTTTACAGCTGAGAGATTACGTAAGCCTAATCTCAAGTTCACTCAGTCGCATCCATTTTTAAGTTCACTGAGAAATCTGCTTCATATTGCTAGTTGGGCCATCCGATTGAATAGTAAAAATCTCTTGTCGTTGATTAATGACTTAGTTAGAGATAAAGTGGATGTAATTCCAGAGCTTAAGAATAATCCGGAGATTCTCACAGACATCACTCCGTCATCCTATGGCGGGAGCTTATCTCATAGATTTCATTCAGTAGCAGAAGCAACAGGATCTCTAATCAACAGCAATGCTGCTTCGACATCTCATATTCGAACTTCTACCAATAATATGAAAACATATGTCAAAGGAGGGGAAGATTACAATATCTTCTTTCAAGAAAATTTTCTTTACATTCAATCCAAACTCACACAGATGAGAGAAGATTACTTAGTTAATCCTTCTAATTGTTATGGGAATGTCATTGGATGCCCTACATGTACTCATCCTGTATCAAACATCTGTTACGATCTAGAAGAGTCATTATCTGCGGCAGCTGGGCCAGCGGCGGCGGCGGCACTAGGAGCAGCAGTAGATGTGCCACTGCACATCCAGCAAAGGAGGGCCAGAAACCGCCGACAGCGCCTTCGCCGTCTGGAGATTCGGCGAGGCGCTGCGGCGGCATTGGCGGCGGCTCCAGAGGGGGCTCGAGCGGCGCCTCCAGTGGGGGCTCCTCCTACAGTGACGGCTGTGCCAGCGGCGGCTCCAGTGGGGGCTCCTCCTTCAGTGGTGGGAGCACCGGCTTTTATATTTTATGTAAACATAAACCATTTTCACAATAATGGTTAATGTTTACCATGTTAGTTAAATGCTATAATAAAAATTTTAATTTGAATCATTGTTTTTTTTTAATCTCTCCCGCTTGCGCCAACTGATGAGTCGTACTTGTAATTATTAATTTAATTAGGGATGATTTAAGGGGAAAATGAAAAAAACAATATAAAATAAATGTTTTTTATTTGAGTTTGACATTGTGTCCATTTCATAATACGTTTATTTAGGTTTATGGGTATTGGACAAATAAAAATAAGTTGATATAAAGAAGTTAATAAATTGCAATAAAGAAGTTAATTTAAAAAAAAAGAAATATTAGTGAAATGATACACATACAATTAAATAATACTATTAATTTTAGAACTGACACTGAAAATTTAAACAACATTTACACTGGCATTATAATAGCTATTTTTAGTACAAGTGAGCAAAGGGCGTCATTTAATCACTAGTCTGAATGTTGGGCGCCCGAGCCGTAGGCGAGGGCCCCAATCAGATAAAACAAAATTTTCATAATGCAATATGTGGTTTTTGAGCAGGTAGAATAATTGAACGGGGTTTTGATCTATTTCTTGTCTATCTATTTAAATTATGCATTTCTGAGAGTGAGAGTTGCGGAGTTAATAATATTAGTACGTTTAATTCCGATAAATTAGGAGGCGAAATTGTTAATAAATTTCCTGAAGTATTCAGCGCAAAAATGAGTAAATTTAAGCATGCTAGGGTGTCTTTGCGGTTGAAACCAATGGCAAATCCAGTGTACTGCAAGCCAAGGACACTGCCACTCAGCTACAGAACAGAGGTGGAACGACAACTGGAAGCGATGACAAAGGAAGGTTTGATCGAACCAGTGTTGGTGTCGAAATGGGGCACCCCCCTTGTTCCTGTGTTGAAATCAGATGAAACGCTCAGAATTTGTGGGGACTATAATTCTACATTAAACAAGGATTTAGAAATTGTACGCTATCCTCTACCTCGAATTGAGGAAATGTTTGCAAAGTTGAACAACGGAGTTAATTTCACCCTGGGTGAAACAAGAAATATATAACAATCAAGGTCACAGAATTTTGTGCGCTCCGAAAACAAGCTAAAAAACGACTTAGAACTTCGGCAATGATCCCTCTTATTCAATCAGTTCAGTCGTGACTATAGAGTATCATCTAAATTTGTGAATATGACGGCTAAAATGAAGGCGGTTTAAAAAGTTGAGTGTTTTGGACCAAATTGTTCGGATTAAAACAGTCCTAGAAAATGAGAATATAACATCACAATCGGAATTAAATTTCGGTGAGTTATGCAATTTTCTTTATTTGCAAATTTCTACATTAAATATAAAATATTCATCCACTATTATTAAAAGGCATAAAAATAAAAATTTTGTCAAAAATATAAATAGCAGTAATTTATTTAATACTGTTTCATCTCCCGCCCAGAATAATCAAATTGAAAATTCTGTTATTGAAACCGATGCAGGTGTTGATGATGAAATCGCTTTTGAAAGTGCAATTAAAAATGAGTTGGTATCATCGACACCTTTAGCTTCGAATTTAAAGACAGAATCGATAAGCCAATTTGAAGATTCAAGTGTTGATGAAAATAGTACTACCGGATTCAATTCGGAATTTGTTAGTTTCGAGGAATCTAAAAATAAAATAGGTCTTGTGTTGGCCCAATTAATATCACAAGGTTCTGTAAATGAATATAATTTTGTAAAAGTCCGGCCAAATTCCTACAAGATATGTACTATTTTGGAAGGAACAGTACAAGTTTCAAACAAAATTTCAAAAAAATTATCAGATGGCAAATATTTGAAAATAGTTGTAAAACGTAAATTAATTCCACAAAGCAACAATGTATGCGACTTTTATTTCAAAAATGTTAATCGTGTAAAACACATGATTAATATATATGGATATTGTTTGCATCCACAATGCAAACTGTTTAAAATACGCATTGATTGTGATGTTGGAATATTTAGATTGTTCAGTTCAAATATCAATTTTAATCATTTGGGAAAACTAACTAGGCAGCTTAGGTATTTGGAACCCGATGTGGTTAAGCGCGATTTAAAATTGAAAAAGCCAATTAAAGTTCGCATTGACCACATAAATAAGCTTAGCCAAAAATTAGTAGAAAGTGGCCAAAATCTTCAAATATTAAAATCAGATTGTGTATACATCAGGAAAGCTCGGCAAGAATTGCAAGCAGAGCTTGACCGTCATAAAAATGATTTTCTTGACATGTATTTTTTGTCGTTGGAGCCTAATAAGCACTATATTAGAGAGTTTACAGCAAAACAGTTTGGAGTGTATTTATATAATGCACAAGAAATTGAACTAATTAGATCCGAAACTCGATCCAAAGGTGGTACTATTTTAAGACCATTTGGGCATTTTGACGCGACCGGTTCAATTGTTAGAATACCAATTCACTGTTCTTCAAGTAGTGCAAAGCTAAAGCCACCAAAAAGAGTATTTCTTTACGCTTTTAAGATGGCATTAAGTAATGGTAGGATCTGCCCTGCTTTCGAATTTATTAGCGATGCTCATGATGAAAGAGCAATTAGTGGTTGCACAAATTCATTTATGATTGACGTTAAAAGTAAATTCAACAAACTGGCCAGTATTTGATGGAGTGGTCGTAGATTTCAGTTATGCATTGATAAATACGATCGTTGAAAATTGGAATCCAGTTAATAACTTGAAACAGTATTTAGAATATGCTTTTGGATACGCAACGAAAACCGCTGATCCGGCTCATTTCGAAAATTACACTTCGGTTCATATTTGCTGCGCCCATTTAATGAAAATTTTAACACGTCAAGTTAATAAGTTTGTATTAAATCATAAGGCCAAAATCTTTTATAAGCAAGTCGTTGCAGCATTATTTAATTTGTACGACTTTGAAATTATTTGTAAATGGGCTGAGAGCTTTTTTATTTTAACTGACACTAAGTCAAATAATACTTGTGTGCAATCTGCATTAGGGGTAATAACAAACATATGTTTACATTGTGATTTAAACGATATTGACAATGAAATTAACACTGATTTTAAAATGATTGCTAAGAATCCGCGAGGTAAAATAAAGGCTATCCTTGCGGGCAGTCCATTTTATGAAGCATTCAATAGTATCCGAAATCAAATTAATTCTAACATGTCATTATTGAACGATAACGCCTCTGTAGATAATATGTATTATTGCCCCGATCTAGCAAAAGTCATGTTGGAAAAGTATAGTGTGGACGCTGAATATGTTCCATTGCGTCATAGTTCACTGAATCAAGAACAGACGTGAACATTTGTTGCTGTTTTCTTTGACTTTTCAACTAATATATTGATTAGTTTTAAAGACGTATCGGATCAGTACAAACTGTAGGTAGCGCTACAGTCGCTTTTTAGTTATGACGTATTTAATGCCGACGTGTGCTCTCTTAGCGTGTGCTAGACAAGAATGTAAATAGTTTGCGGAACTTTCTTTCACAACGATCTTGACCTGTCAAACATCGGCGTCTCTCTGGGTTTTTATAGTTTTATTCGTTTTATGCTTTTGTGTTTTTGAATCGTTTTATGATTCTTGTGACTCTAAGTGTTCGTTGTTTGTTATTGTAACAATAAAGTGTTGATTAGTGAAGTGAAAATTGTGCTGTAAAAGATTTTAATTGTTGTATTGCCAAAATGTCGCAACAAAGGTTAGATTCGACCCACCAGCAATTTGTGGTGTATCTAATCAAATATTTCCAAAGGTAACTTGCGAATGGGGGTCCTCTGCTTAATTTAAACTGTATTCAAGAGGTAAGTTTCTTTTAATTTCTCTAAAAAAAGCTTTGTTGACAATAACGTTTAAGCGAGTGGCAAATGGCATGGAGATTTCGGTAAAAACTGTGGGTAAATATGCTAAAAAATCCAAAGAAGCAGCCGAGGCGGTACCGACTAACGTACCAGCTACGTCCTCATCTAGCTTGAACCAAAACAAAAATTCGAAAAATCCTTACACGCCCCGCTTGAAACCAAAGTCCGCGGATTTACTTTCATATTTAAAAATGGAAACCAAGAATGTTGTTTACGACTTGTATTCCAAAGGTTTGTTCACTAAATAATTAATTTTAATAAACAATTAATTATGTTTTAATTATAGGAATGCACATAAGTTTAAATACATTGAACGCCGAACTGAAAGTTCGGCATCTGTTCGACATCGGCAGAACAAGCCTGCGCAAATTATTAAAGGAACTTGGCTTTTTATTTAAAAAATATGACAATCGCATATCCTTGATGGAGCAGCGGGATGTAGTGTGTCGCCGAGCTGAATTTTTGCGTAAATATCGGCAAAACTCTAATATATGTTTATTTTTCCGCGAGACATTTTAGGCCCAGACCCAATATGCATGAATGTAGACATACTGGGCCTGGGCTCATGTTTTGATTTTCTACTGTTTTTGACCTGTGGTGAACTGTACACATTAGGCCTGGGCCCAGTATGTCTATATCCATGTACATATTGGGCCCAGGCCTGATGTGCTTAATTTTTAGCTATTTTTGGCATATCATGGGTCACATAAAATTCAGCAGGAAATATTTCCGCGGTTTGCCGTTAACGGCGATTCGCATAGTTAGGGGCTTAAAATTCGCGTTCGCCGAAAACGCTACGGTTCCCCATCACCGACAGATGAAAGCGTGGCAGTTCGATGCTATTCGGGCTATGTATATATTGGATCATGAGCATGAGCGTACCAACATTACAAAGCAGTCAATAGCGAACTTGACGACTTGTTTCGAGAATATCTGGGTGAAGAAACTGGAACCGTGGACAATATCGTCTATGTTGACTTTCTTTTATTTTTCGAACCAAAAGTAACTAAAAACAGTTATTTTTATTACCAGAACATTTATTTATAAATATTTTTTTTTAGCAAAGATAACAGTCAGCTCGCAAATGACTGTATTTCTAAATTAGCTAGCGAAGAAACTCCTTCAACGAAGTCCATAAAACACGTTCTTCAGAATTTTATCCTCAACGACAACGACGTTGAAGTAGGGGATGAAAACGTGGAGCGCGTTAGAAAATTGTTGCGAGGACGTAAGTGTACCTGGGAAATGGAGTATCTCGTTAGGAATCCTTCTCTAATTCACGTACCTGAAGACCCCAGAGAGCAGGTAGACAGAAATATGAAATTTTTCTTCAAGATGAATGAGTAAGTATTTTTTTTATTTATTTTCAGTGTATGTAATTTTCAAGTAACACATTTCAGAGTGCCTAATTATGTTGTGCGCGAAATCGACGAAAGCTGCCTAATCTTCCCCATTGACCGCGTCCCCACTCCTCGTGTTGCTGCTGATGTTGCTGCTGATGTTGCTGCTGATGTTGCTGCTGGTGTTGCTGCTGGTGATGCAGCTGATGAATCTGTGGGAAATGAGTCACTAGATGACGTCCCGGCGGGTCTCCGGGGATTTGTCCCAGAGCTAGGCGTCGATGAAAACCAAGTCGCTGCCGATGCCTTGTTTAACATAGACCCCTCCGATGACAGCGAGTTACTCGACGATCGGATTTCTGTAGTTCGGCAAGGTTCCCGAGTTGGTTATCTCATTCCAAAAGTGCCAACGTCACCAGAATGGAGGCGAACTTCTTTGATGATCCAGGATCCGGTTTCGGACACCGATGAGGATCGTCGGGAAGAGGAAGATGATCCGGATGAAGTTGCCCCTGAAGATGTTGCCCCTGAAGATGGCGCCGTCCCTGAAAAGGTCGTTCGTAGGCGAAAAAGGGGCCTTCACTTCACGCATAAGAAAGGCGGCAACAAGAAGGCGAAGGTCAGTTTTGAGGTAGGGGATAAAGTGATGGTTAAGTGGCAAAAGTATCCCCTATGGCCTGGCACTATCGTGAGCGCAAAACCCAATTGCTTATATGTGGTGAAGGTGCCGCAAGATGATATAGAATATAACATGACCGGCCGAGCGTTACAAGCTTTTGATGCGGCAGTATTTAAAGCTTCGGTAGAGGGACCGAAGTATAAGTCAAAGGACAAGCAGCGTGCGATTAGGGCGGCCAACATATTAGAACTAAAATTCTAAATATAAAATTTTTTTGGGAATAATAAAATAACACTGGCTTATGCGGGCCAGAAAACATTGTTAATATTTTTCGCAATTTTTTTTGTTATTAGTTTTTTGAAAGTAAAATAACACTGGCTTATGCGGGCCAGAAAACATTGTTAATATTTTTCGCAATTTTTTTTGTTATTAGTTTTTTGAAAGTAAAATAACACTGGCTTATGCGGGCCAGAAAACATTGTTAATATTTTTCGCAATTTTTTTTGTTATTAGTTTTTTGAAAGTAAAATAACACTGGCTTATGCGGGCCAGAAAATTGTCGGCCTATAAAAGACAAATCGTTTATTTGGATGAGACGTGGGTATTTGCTAGAAGCGCACCTAAACGAACGTGGCAGGACGGTACGCCAAAGGGGGTACGTCGGCCAACAGGCGGTGATGGAAAACGCTTTATAATTCTACAGGCGGGCAGGGCCGATCCTAGGGGGGGGCGACGTCGTGCCCCGCACGAAGGCGGCAAAGTAAAGAGGGCGCAAAATCCTTAAAATGTGTTATTTTTTATAAAATTTTATAACAGTTTGTTTCTTTATGTATTAACAAAAATAAACAATTAGTTGTTGTTATAAAGAACAGTCCAAAATATTTCAAAATAATTTCCAGGGTTTGTACAATCAGTGACTCCGCTACTGAGTTAGATTGTTACACGCATTTATGGGAAGACAGTGTGAGTTCACTTCGAATGTATTTTTGTACATCTTTCCTGCGCGTCCTACCAAATCTCTCGCTTATTGCACAGTCTAGCAATGTGAAAGAAAGAGACAACAGATATCCCATAAAATGGTAATCGGATTTCTCGAATTGTGGAATAATTACTGAACTTTTTATTGATTTTTTGACAGTTTTGCAATGACAATGATGATTAACTATACTTTTGAAGATGATGCTATTGGTATTGTAATTTTTTTATTATTATTTTGTTTGTCTATTATTTTATAATGAAAATAAAAACGTAGGTACTTTTTATTCCTACATAGGTATATACAAATCTATTGTTTTGGACCATTCATCTTCAAAAGTATAGTTAATCATTATTGCAAAACTGTCAAAAAAATCTATAAAAATTTCAGTAATTATTCCACAATGTGTTAAATACGATTAACATTTTATGGGATATTTTTTGTCTCTTTCTTTTACATTACTAGACTATGTAATAAGAAGTCGCACTGTTTTCCCTTATAGACTGGATTTTGTTCAGACGCGCTTTTTTGCAGCAATTTTATCAGTTTCAAACCATTTTAGGCACTTGCCCTAAATTCCATTGCTGGTATAGCTCTGTCTAGAAATGTTATTGATTCCAAGTTAGTTTGTTCAAAAAGACGCTAAACTGCTCATTTCTATTGTTTTCTTTAATTTATAATAATTAAAAATATCACATTACTTTAGTGCTATTGTTTACTGAAAAGGTAAGATAATGCGCCTGTACAGTCTTGCGTTTATAAAATTAAAAAACGAATTAAAAATCTAAAACAAATATACATTTTAGATCACAGTTTTTCAAATTTTAAAAATAAATAACAAATTAACAAATGTCGGGAAAACGTACCAAACCATCAGGTTATGAATTTAAAAAGAAGAGACAAAAACGTGAAGTAGAGCAAAGAAAATTAGAAGGTTTTATGGACAAGTTTTTGAAGCATGATGATACTAATTCTGATAAAATTAATGGAACTCCTAGTCATAACTCTGCTTCTGAATCTGAAAATATAGAAGCATCTGCTCCGTTTTCGTCTACGATAGTTCACACAGCTCGCGATGCAGATTTAAACTTAGGACCTTCTACGTCAACGTCCTCGTCTTTGGAAAATTCGACCTCTACTTTTCGTCGTAATTCTGCTTCGGGTGCTTCTGATTCTGATCCTGAATCTGAAAGTATAGATCCACCTGTTCCGTCGTCTACTTTTCAGTCTGAATCAGAATTTGATATTTCTAGTCAACTATTAACGGATCCTGCAAACTGGCCATCATACCTTTCGCAAAAAATTGTCGATTATCTAGCCATTCATTTTAAAACATCGGTACCAAATAATGAGAATCTGCCTAAAAATCAAAGCAACAGAAGTTTTTCTAATGCATATTTTAAAAGGCGTTTAAGAAATGGCGAAGAAATTTTTCGGGAATGGTTGTTTTATTCCATTAAATCAGATTTCGTTATCTGCTTCTGCTGTAGAGTTTTCGGCGACAATAAAATAAAACAAAAACTGACTGAATCGTCAGGATTTTCAGATTGGAGGCACATTTCAGACGTTTTAACTAAACACGAAATATCCACCGCCCATATAAACAGTTTTAAAAAATGGAAATTGCTGCAATTGTCATTGCAAAATTATACCACAATTGACAACAGACAACTAAAATTGTATGAAATAGAACAGAAACATTGGTATGGGGTTATCGAACGACTTATTGCAATTATTCAATATTTGGCCACATGTAGTCTAGCTTTACGTGGTACTTCAAGCAATTTATATGAAAGCAATAATGGAAACTTTTTAAAAGCTGTTGAAATGATTGCAAAATTTGATCCAGTAATGTCGGAACATTTAAGAAGAATAGAAATTTCGAATGTTGAAAAAACGCGAATGCCGCATTATTTGGGAGAAAAAATTCAAAATGAGCTTATTGGACTTGTAGCGGAAAAAATTAAAGAAACTATTATTTCGAATGTAAAAAATTCGAAATATTATTCAATCATCGTGGATAGTACTCCAGACACAAGCCATAAAGAGCAAATTACACTGATTTTGAGATATGTCAACATGTCTGATGAAAAGCATGTGAAAATTGAAGAGCACTTTATGGGTTTCTTTGAAATTAATGACACTACTGGCCAAGGTTTCTTTAATGTTATCACTACTGAACTGGAAAATATGAGTTTAAGTATTACAAATTTAAGAGGGCAAGGGTATGACAACGGGGCTAACATGAAGGGAGTACATATTGGATTGCAGCGGAAAATGCTCAATGTTAACGAAAAAGCATTTTTTATACCTTGTGCAGCTCATACGCTTAATTTGGTAGTAAATGATGCTGCTAAGGTCACCAATCAAACAGTGTCTTATTTCGGAATAGTACAAGAAACGTACGTTTTCTTTTCATCATCCACTCACAGATGGCAAATTTTCAAGAACCATGTAAAGAACATCAATTTACAACCACTTAGTGATACTCGATGGGCGAGTCGAGTACAAGCTATAAGGCCAATTCGTTTTTATTTAAAAGAGGTGCTTGCTGCTTTTGGGGAATTAGAAAATGATGGTACAAGAGATATTACTACAAGACATCAAGCTTCTGCTTTGGCTAATAAAATCGAATCTTTTAGCTTTATATTGTCTACTGTTTTATGGCACGACGTTCTGTCTAAAATTAACGTGGTTAGTAAACTGTTACAAACGGTTAATTTAGATTAAAATGATGGAGTCGAAGCATTAGAAAATTTGCTAATTTTTTTGAAAAATTTAAGGAATGATACATCGTTTGAAAATACTTTCCAAGTAGCATCAGAATTAGCCCAAGAATTAAATATTGCAGTAGAATTTCCCATTGTTCGCAGACGAAAAGTAAAAAAGCTGTTTGATTACGAAAATCCCGATGAAGCTGTAGGTGACGCCAAACAGAATTTCAAAATAAATTTTTATTTTGTTATTTTGGACACGGCCATAAATTCTGTGGAAAGTCGATTTTCGGCATTGAAAGATCAAAACAATAATTTTAGTTTTCTTTATAAACTAAAGACCATGGAAGATCAAACAATCCGCAAATTTGTTGATGATCTGTATATTAAATTTAAAGGTTCCGACGTCAACGACACGAATTGTGATTTCAACGCGGTTGAGTTGTGTGTTGAAATTGATACACTGAAAACGTTTATTTCGGAAGATATGACGCCAATTAAAATGTTACAGTACATTTTTGACAAAAATCTTAAAAACATTTTTCCTAATTTATGCATTGTATTAAGGCTTTTCTTAACCTTACCATTAACGGTTGCTTCGGGAGAACGAAGTTTTAGCAAATTGAAGCTAATCAAAAATTATTTGCGATCTTCCATGTCCCAAACAAGACTTTCGGGCCTAGCAATCATGTCAATTGAGCATGAAATTAGTGAAAAAATTGATTATAAAGATTTAATTCGTGAATTTTCGTATAGGAAAGCACGCAAATTTAGTTTGCAATAATTTTATATTAAAGTTTTGTTCTACTTATATCCGATAAATGTAAATAATTGAAAATATGTATTAAAAAAATTTTCAATCATTTTTTGTTTCAAAATAAATGATATTTGAATTAAAATAGTTTTTTTTTAAACCAATATAAATTGAAATATAATCATGACTAACGAAGTCATAAGAAGAGTACGTGATCTTATTATCTCCAAAATTTTTGGGGTATATTTTTTAGTGTCGGCATATGACTACTTCTGGCGTAGCCAAAAGTACTCACATGGTAGTCACATGGTCCTCAGTATGGCACTCATTTTAAATTGAAGGGCGCCAAAATTCAATTTGCACGAAGGCGCAATCACCTCTAGGATCGGCCCTGCATGCGGGCAATGAACGTGGTTTTATAAACAACGCATCGTTAATATTTGCGACAAAGTCCAAGCTGGCGGATTATCAGGGTGATATGAACGCCCAGGGGCCCTATTTTTGCGGCATGTGATCGATCACCGGTGACCGATCACTTCACTATCACATCATCGAAATTTTTTAACCCTATTTTTGCGGCCAATTTTTCACCCGCGCGCATGCGCATTATATCCACTTGCTCTAAGCGCCAACTTAAATTAGGTATAAATATGAGCGCTACGTTTTAAAAGTAATTAGTTCTTTACTACAAGTCTAATAATATGTCGAGTCCGAATAACGAGCGAATTTTGAAACGTGGTCCCAGTGTGGTTGATAAACAGAAAGAATTGTTGGTTAACTACATGAGTAGTAATCCCCAATTATTATCTGGAAAGTTCAGCGCATATTTCTCAAAAAAAGATGCTAAACAAAAATGGGAAGAGTTGGCAGCCGAGCTAAATTTAGTGGAAAATGGAGCCACTAAATCTTGGCTGAAATGGCGTAAAGTAAGTTTTTTTTTATATTTATATTTATTTCATATTTATATTTGTTTTATAATTTTCAATTTTTCTAATTTATTTGTTTTTTTATAGACTTGGCAAGATATGAGGTCTTCATCTGTGAAGAAGAAAACGTCATTCACCAGGAGTTCCAATTTAACTGGCGGTGGTCATCCTCCCAAGAATGAACCCAACGATTTGGGCAATACTATTATTGATATGGTTAGTCCAATAATCGTTGACGGCTATCCTGGTGAGGATGAAACAGACATTTATTACTACACGGATGAAGATGATGATGATGTAAGTTTATATATATTTTTTACAATATTTGTGATATTAAAAAATTGTTTATTTTTTGTTTAGAACGAAACTGCACCTTGTGTAAGCCAACAACTATGCGTTGCTGGGCCTTCAGGCTTAGCAACAGTTTTGTCTTCTACTGGAGCTGAGGTAGAATCAGGGACCGGATCGAAAATCAACCCACCGCCCAGAAAAGGCTCAAGAACTTCAAGGAAGGTAGAAAGATTGAAAACCTCCCACGACATGGCCGAACAAATGTTGAAGATAAACGAGGCGAAACTAGAATATGATATGAAATACAAAGACGAAAAACTACAAATAATGCGGCAGCAACTCAAAATATCCAGGGAAAACTGCAAAGTTAATAATTTTTTTTTAACCATCTTGAGTGAAATAAAAGATGATCTTCTATGATGTTATTTATGTTTTAATATATTTTTTATTATTGTATTGTTTTGTTTTATTGAAAATAGTTATTAATAATTTAACGTTAATAACATTACATTTTTTTTTATTAAAATATTAATAAAACATTAATACTAGTAATTTAATTTGAATGATCAAAATAATGATCATTGTGGATTATTAAATTGTTCTGAAAATTTCATTCGTATTGAGATAAAAGTTTAATAACTCAATGACACTAGTGCAAGCTTAACATAAGTGTATTAAAAAACAGCTCAAAAGTTGAGTGAAATTATAATGCAATTAATTGCCTATTATCTAAAATGATTATTAACTGGTAATAAAAATAAGGATTTACTCAAGTAAAAGTACACGTATGTATGCTAAGTATTAGTTTCAATTTAATGGAAACTTAATTAAATTGTAATTTCTGTTACTTATATTATAGTTGTTTGAGCGGTGGGTGGAAGAAAAGCTGGTGCCGAACTTGGATGAACCATCACTCATCGTTATGGATAACGCAAGTTATCATAGCGCAGTGGTCGATCGTAAGCCCACGACGGCTTGGAAGAAAGAAGAGCTAAAGAATTGGCTAAGGGAGCGTAACATCGATTACGTCAAATCAATGTTCAAACCAGAGCTTCTGGCTATTGCAACCTTATATAGTCCGCCCAAAAAATATAAAGTGGATGAATACCTTCGGGAGCATGGGCATGAAGTGTTGCGGCTGCCACCTTAAAGGTACATTTCCTATGACGCGTCTGACGCATGCGGCTGACGCATTGCGTCTGTCGCAATGCACTGCTACAATGTAATCATATGAAAGCGTTTCCTTAAGTGCGTCAGCCAACATCCGGCAACCGCAACCGAGAAGCATCGTGCGGCTGCACTGCTCCAGAGGCAGTATAGACGCAGCCGCTGAGTCAATCAAATCTGCAATGGCGCAATCAAAAGTGTTGTTTTCTGTGTCCGAAGATGAAGTGCTTGTGGAATGGGTGGAAAAATTTCCTTGCTTGTATGATTTGGCAAATCCAACATTCAAAAACCAAACAGTGAAGGACAATGCTTGGAAAGAAGTAGCAGAAAATGTTCAAAAATCAGGTAAGAATTTGTAAATAGGAATAAACTGCTATTATTTTAATTATACATAATTATTTATTAAAAAATGTTCAAACATGTACTTTCCATAAATACTGTATTAGTTAGTTCTAGTAATATAATTATTTTGCCATAAAACTGTTCCTGCAGGGCTGTTGAAATATTGCATGAATGCATCTCTCACATAAAAACCATCAATATTTGCAAAGCCACCAGTTCTAGTGAGTGGCAAAAAATTTTCAGTTGGCGATGGTTTGGATATGTCTAATTGGTAGTACGGTTTGTTTTGATCTTCTAGGTATGCATCTCTAAAAAAATTATGCAGGCAGCATGCTACAATGATCAAATGATCTGTAGTATCTGCCTTCAAAGCAATTGGCGTGTAAAATATGCGAAATATTTGGCTTAACAGACCAAATGCGTTTTCAGATACTCTTCGAGCTCTAGATAGAAGATAGTGAAAAATCGCTTTTTGGTTATCAGCTCTTGCCACTAGTCGTGAAAAAGGTTTCATCATATTATTATGCAGCCGGAATGCTTCATCTCCAACGAAAACTAATGGCAACACTATATCAGAGCGCGGCAGTTTGGAAGGCGGTGGAAACATATTTCCATTCGTAAATTGTTTTCCAATGTTACTTTTGTCAAAAATTCCACTATCACCTTCCTTTCCATAAGAGCCGACATCAGTAAAAATAAATTTGTAGTTAGCATCAACGATAGCAAGCAGGACAATGAAAAAAAAAAAATTGTAGTTGAAATACAATGAACCACTTCGGCCAGGACAAAATATTCGCACATGTTTGCCATCTATCGCTCCAGCACAATTAGGAAAATCCCATTTGTTTTCAAATTCCACGGATTTTGTCTTCAAATCATTGCGCGACATTGGTGGTAAAAATATTGGCCTTAATTTTTGGCTTAACACTAACAGTGTTTTTTGCACAATTTTGCTTATATAACTATAAAATATTCTGAAGGCAAATGCCAATGAATGGAATGATTCTCCCGTTGCCATATACCTGAAAAAAATAATTATTTGTTTAATTTTGCAGTGGATGAGTGTAAGAAAAGATGGAGAAACATCAAAGACACCTATCAGAAAAGACAGAAGAAAGGAAAGGGAACGGGATCTTCTGCTTGCAGTAAAGGAAACCCATGGACATTATCTGACATGTTATCGTTTCTCAGCACAGTGGATCATAAGCGCCAGTAAGCTTCCTATAGGTTTAGTTTTTTTCCATTAATATTAAAATACTTTTCTATATTTAATTTACAGAAGCACATCAAACATTGACATTGATCAGGAAAATAAAAAAGATGTAACTGAAATAAACGAAGAATCTTTGACCGTACCTAATCTTTGACCCGTAAGAAATTCTGGCATCATCTATCTCTGAAACGACACCTGAAGTTCCTAAAGATCAAAATTTAGGAACAAATTCAGTTCACAAAATCAATCACCATCACAAAATAAGCGTCCAAGATATAATGATAAACTCATACAGTTGATGGAACATGCGCGACGAACGAACTGACATTTTAAAAAGACTAAGCCAAAATCGCGATGATGAGACGGATCTATTTTTTAAAAGTATAGCTATGTCTGCAAAAATTAAATCCCTCCAAATGGTATATGATTTGGAATGCCAAAACAAAAATTTGGTTTTACCACCACAACCTTTTCCGGCACTAACACAAAGTGGCTCGAGTAGTTTTGTTTACTCACCGTCACCGACATTAAATACCAGTAATGACGGTTCCACTCCAAACATTTGTTATATGTTGGATGAATTTTTGTAAATGTGTTGTAATTGTAATTAATCACTTGTTGTATCACGTTATAAACTTACTACATTAAAGATTTATAAATCGATAATATTTTATTCTTACCTCAATGTTATAGCTAATTTTTCATCTGGAGTTATAGGATATCGAACATTATTTGAAGAATTTGTCTTAATATCTTCTTCTATCATATTGAGAATGTAATTAAATTCTGTAATCATCCTTTAATAAATGTCGATTTATTAAAATATTAAAATAGCCTTCCTCCAATCTTGTTTTATACAATGGATGTACTTCAGCATTTTCGTCTTTTTCCATGTGTAGCATCAACATTTCTTCGTCTTCCACTTCTTCTAATAGTAAATTTAATAATACCTCGTTGTGACTCATTTTCACTAGTTTTCACTCATGCAACTTCTCAAGAGTTATTTGCTGCTGTATAAAGCAAACTGAACTTAAAGAAAAATGAATATCGAAAACAACAGCATGCGGCCGCCGCATGCGTTCGCCGCTTTATAGGAAATGGATACACAGCGTCAGCCGCATGCGTCAGACGCGTCATAGAAAATGTACCTTTAATCATAAATAAATAAAGTATAAATACAAACTTTTTAGTTAGTTAATTTAGTTTTATTTGTAGTATTATAGTAATAGTACAAACAATTGTAAAATTGTGTTTAATTTTTAGGTTAGATATCATTCAAAGAAAGCCACATCGTATATAAAAAATGGTTGGAAGCCTTATAAGAAATGGCAATTATACACGGTAAAACCAATATGCGAAAGAATGTTTGGTATGTATAAAATAAAATATTTTTTTAATAACCTAGTAACTTGATTAAAATTGTGGTTACAGACACCTTGGAAAACGCCTTAAAAGCAGAAAAAATTTTAATAGAAAAATCGGACATCGAAACAACTGACCTTGAAAGCACATCTGACGTGGTAATATCTAAAAAGAGGAAAAAACGCTTACCAGCAAAGTTGAGAGAAGACAGTAGCGACTATGAAACCAGCGCTAGCGAAGCCGAAAGCACAGTAGTTAATAAGGATAATGATTTTGAGAACCCACCATCAATGCCAGTTTCAACTCAGCCGTCTCCAACATTGGAAAATGAGAGTAAGTCATTTAATCTTTAAGAGTGTAACAGCTGTTTATATTTTTTTATTTTTTCTACGATTTTAATAAAAAATTTAAATAAAAATACAGTACATTTTGAAAATTTAATTAAATCGGATAAAAAATAAAAATAATATAAACCTGTCACACTCTTAAGTGAGTCACACTGTATATATAGTATACCGCCATGATAAACAAGTTCTAAGGTTACAGGTTTTAAATTGTTTACAGGTTTAACAAACAATAATAATAATGATGATTTTGAAGAAGCAATAGCAACATTAGATTTAAACGACGCAGTTCAGATAGAACCATTACCAGTTGCGCTGGCTACCAAAGACGATTTAGCAGCCCTTCAAGACCGCATTGAGAAATTTATTACTGAAAAAACCAACACAATTTGAAAAGAAATACGTCTTTTCAAAAGTAATAATCAGATGAACCTCCCAAATCTTAATACTGGCTTGAAACTGAAAACAACTTTGCCATCAAAAACTTTAGACAACATAATGGAATTAGAAGAGGAAATTAAAAATCTGGAATACCTAGCGATGTTTGTAAGTTAAATAGTCCGCTTTGTTTCATACATTTAAAAAAAAAAACTATGTTTATTTTTCAGAAACATATTCTGAACGGATTTGGAGGAAACAATATCAAAATTATTGTTAAGTACATTGTTGCTGGTATATACGACTTATCCTTGCAAGCTAGGGTCAATTGGAGTGGCAGGGAGGGAAAATTCCCCGAATCCAAACTGACACAAACTAAAATTATTATAGGTAATTATAATTATGAACACTAATTAGTAATTTGCTGATTGTTACACACAAAATATTATGCTTAATATCAAATAAATAAAATCAACTAAATGCAGAACAATTTTATAGTAATTTCTGTTTCAGAAACGATGAGAAACAGAAGTGGGAAGGGCCAAGCTGACTGCGAGGAGGAGTATAGATACCATCTGCAGCATACTTGTGACAGAAGGAGAACAGCTGAACGAAAGAAACAAGATCCTGCAGAGAAAGAAAATGAAAACTGAAAACTTAGTGCGATTGAGATACAGATTATTTACGTTTTTTAACTTTTAAATATATATTTTTGTTTCCGTTTTTGTAGATTTTTAATTTTGAATAAAACAATTTTTGAGAATACATAAATTAAATTTATTTCAGATTTTTCAGATTTATTTAAATTAACAAATTTTTAATGTGTGATTTAGTGGCACTATAAAGTATTCATTATCATTAAGAGTAGATAAACAACACATTTTAGATACAATAGAATCAATACTAATGTTAAATTTGCTAAATTGCTAAATTGTTTTCAAAGTAACCACTAAGAAAATAAAATGTTTTAAGGCAGCTGGGATGATCAGTTAAAGTTTTTACATTATGTAATACGCGACCGACCAAAATAATCATGTTATCAATTTTTTAAAAATGACAAGCTTGAATAATGTTTTTACTCGAAAGCATCAAACAATTATCACTTTTTGATTTTGTATTTATATTAATAGTTCCTAAATGGAGTTCCGTGTACCAAGATCCATTTTTTCCAGATAATATTAACTCTTCATTCGCAATTTCAGTCAGGAAATCACTACGACTATATTTTCGGCAATTCATATACTCAGCTGACCTATTAACACATTGTTCTAAAGGTAAGTTGCCTGGAGAATGTATCATTTTCTTAATTCTTTTTATAAAAGCTTCGTACATATAACAAGAGTTTTCATTAACAGGTCCCAGGTACAATCCTTAGAAATATGTAAAAGTCCATGAATATTGAAAGTGGTGTTGTGTTGCCCATAGATCTTAACAAATGTTTTTACAAAATATTCTAGCAAGCTATGAGCATAATCGTTGTATTAAGAATAATACACATTAGATGTTAAAATTTTCATAGCCAAACTCAATGTCATAAAATGTTTGCAAATGTTCTTTGTTAAGTATTTTCCGAAGAACAATATTAAAAATACAGAACATTCGGATGCTTTGGAGCAATTTATATATTTGAGAGATCTTGGTTTTCTTTGAAAATCTGATGGAAATTATGTATAACATTTTTTTAGATGCTCACTTATTAGCTCAATCTTTGAAGCTCGCAATTTGTAAAGTGCTGGTTTTCCTGTCCACAGTTTCAATAGTTTTTTTACTACGCCCTCATCCACTAAATGCATTTTATGTAGTAGAAAGCATTGAATCATATTGATTGGCAATTTTTCTAAAATACTTGGAATTTTGTGCATATGATGGTCCTCATCCGAGTCCTCATCGTAGTCGCCTTCAATATTTTTTTTTACTTCTAAATAATGCATCTGATCTGAGTGAGCTGTCTAAATCAGTATAAACAATTTTATAGACGTCGTTTCTTGGTAAGGCTACACGTATTCCTTTTATATAACATTTAGTGCAACACCCATAACCTCCATGAAACTTCACTGCTTTTATAAATGCCAATGCAGGAGCGTCGCAAAGAAAAGCTTTAACTTTAACTGGATAACAAATAGAATTAAATTCATATCCTGCCGTACATAGTTTTTTTAATTCATCCACAAACTTTAACAAATAAAGATTAAGGTCTTGTGGCTTTGATCGCCCATTGTAAATTCCAACAATAAAAACTTCTGCTTTAACAAAAACATTATTTAAACTACCAAGGATTGGCCAAAAACTTGACCCTCCACTTTTATCAACTGGAGTGCCATCAATATTGAAAGTCAACGATAAATTATCCAAATTAAGTTTTTCTATTTCATTATGTGCCTTTGAGAAAACCTCATTTAAATAGTAAATTATGCCAATGTGGGCATACTTTTCTTCTCCCATGGGAACAATTTTGGCCGTATTATCTTTAGGAGTTTTTAGTAATGCTCTGGGATCTTTAGGCAGTTGGCTAAAACATGTGTGTTTTTGAAGAATAGTTAACAATTTTGAAGCTGCACCTAAGTTTATATTGTTTTCTACAATCCACTCACGAATTTTGGCTTTAAATGTTTGTATATTGTCACCATTAGAATGAGGCAAAGGATACTGATCTAATAATAATACCATTTGTTCGTCCTGATAATTTTCTGATAATGTTGAAGATGGATTTGATAATGACAGAGATGATGACGATGATGAAGATTGACTGAAGTTGTCAATCTTACTCAAATTACACGTACCAACAGCTTGACTTTTTTCTTTTTCATTTTTTTTTACAACATCAGTATTGGAACTTTTGTCCATTGATGATGATGAAGCAATTCTTTTCACTCTATTGTGATGTCTTATCGTAAGTTGTCTCTTTGGCATTGTTCCAATTAATAGAATTATAGAAATACAAACATTATTTAGCACTGAACATCAGTTTATCACAAGTCAGTCACGGCGCAGTGGGACAACGAACGGTACGACCCAAGATGTCGCAACACCAGGCACACGAATCTCAAATCTCAAGTAAGTAACCAATCTTATATACCATCTATTACTAATAAAAAAGGCATTTTTCAAAGGTTTAAGGTAAAGATAGAAGAATGTATAGAAAATATACACTTATAATTGGTAAATTTTATAAATAAATTTATTTACTTAGTTTAAATATATTTTTGACATTGCAGATATTTCTTTACCTGACCAATATCAAATAAATGCACAATAAATCATATACAATTCTATTAAAAATTAGAACCTGTTCTAATTTTTAACGCAATTTTTGCGCCAATATCATGCGCACTCGTTGTACTAATATTTATTGCACAATAAATGTTGTGAAAAATATCGTCGTGTCTAGTGGGCTTTATGATACGTCAAAAAAGGTAAGTTTATTATTGTTTGTTCTTTTCATATTGTTGTCGTTCAACCAGCCAATCAGGCTGCTGGTGAAGCAGGGGTTGGGCATGCCAATGAGGATAATGCCGGCGGTGCTGTTAATGCTGGTGGTGTAAATGCCGATGGGAATCGTGCCGGCGGTGCTGGTGCGGTCATCCCCATTGGTGCTGCCAATGGGGATGATGCCGGCGGTGCTGGTGGTGCTGCTGGCGGGCCCGCTGGCGGTGCCGGTGGTGCTGCTGGCCAAGTTACAGCCCAAAACCAAAGAGGGGATTTGCAAAAAGGGGACCAAAGAGGGGATTTGTATATTCAGCATGCGGATATACATTATCATTAATTAATATTTATTATTAATTAATATTATTAATATTTAACATTAATTAATTAATGTAGTTATAAACGAGTATTAATAAAAAATTAATGTTTTGCACAGTCAATCTAATAGACCTTCCTATTATAACCTGAGCCAGAAATGCTGCGCGTTCAATTGGTCCACTTATTCCTCGATGGTTGACTAGCCTCGCCTTAAAACTAATTAATTAAAAATATTTATTAAAAGTATTTATTAAAAATACTTATTATTAAAATTTTACTGTTTTAATTTTAAGTTTACTCTTACTTTTGCAGTTTCCACATCACCCATGAGGTATGCAAATCGATGCGTTCACCTCTATTAGTGGGGGAGGTTCGCCAATAGCCCATATAATATACATATAAATTAATAAATCATTGTATATACCCCTTTTATTTTAAATAAATAAATAATTTATTGAATTTACTTGATTTGCGTTACCTCAATTAGAACGGGGGAGGTTCACCAATCAACAGCCCTAGAATACATGTAAAATAATGTATGTACCTCTTTTAATTATTGGTGAGCACTGAATATATTTCTATCTTTATTAAAACGATAAGTTAAAAAAAATAAAGATACACTCAGTGCGCATTGATGCATCAAACAATTAATATAATGTAATTATATTAATAATTATAGTAATAAATGTATCTCTATTTGTATGGGGGAGGTTCGCCAACAAATAGCCCTATAATATATGTAAGTATATGCCCCTTTTTCACATCGCAACTGGTATAAAAACAAAATTGATTACAAGTAATTCTTGCACAAATAACATTGAAATTTTATTTGTTTTTGTGTGTGTTTAATGTTTTCACCTGCACAAATACAATGCAAGTATCGTCCACAAGAATCGCAATCAACCCAAACGTATGCTTCTCCTGAGTCATGATAAACCTCTCCTCTATGGCAAATTAGACACAGCTCATTTAAATTGTCGCTTTCATTTAGTAATAGTTTCAGCAACTTACGTCTAAAAGTTTGCGGACTTTCAGTTTTTTCTAAATTGGTAGTATTTGCAATTATTTTTTCTGAAATTTGTAGTATTACAACCCCGCAATTATGTGAATCTTGTTGTGTTTGATGACTAAGATCATAATTTGTCAATTCTACATTAAATTTCGTTTGAGAAACCTTATTATAATAGGTGGCAAATTTTTTGAATAGATTTAAATAATAATTGACCTTGTTAGTTTTTTGAGTGTGCTTAGGGTCAATAAATGAAAATGTTGAATTTTTAAAATCTAATACTATTAGACACCAATGCCTATCGCCTATATTAAGCGGTATGATAGTTTTGCTTTTCAAAATTACTTTGCCTGCAATGTGGCTCCAATGATCGTCTTTGCAGTTTTCCTTGAATATCTCAAATGAATATGAAGGGCTTATAAAAGAAACATCATTATTTTCACAACTGTTTTTTAAAAATATAGCTAAACAAATCTCTATCAAGAAGTTATTCAGCCACAAATCAACGGTATTTCTTCTACTTAGATTAGATAAAACATCACACATTAAAAATATCTTTAAGAGTTAAGCTGTTAATAAGTACATTCTCCAAAGTCGAATATTGTAACATTATGCTATCTGGCCATTCCTTATCGAAAATGTAGTAATCTTGATTCAATACAAAATTATATGTATTACGATTTAAATGCAGTTCGTTATTTTTTTTTGTTATTTGTTACTTACTGCTTCATCAATTGTTTTTTGTTAAAATATGAAAATGTTGGTTGCTTATTCGAAAATATAGGTGCGCCACGTTTATTCCACGTTTCTTCGATTTCAATTAAAGGTTTTTCAACAATTTCATCCTTATTTACTTCAATATTTTTGAGTAATTTCAATTTTTTGGCATAGCTGTGTTCCAATTTAATATTTTTTCTTTTCGATCAGGGCAAAAAAAATATGTTTTTAATATTACTGCTTATAATTTCAATACTAATTTCATGTTTATCAGGAAGCTGTATTGTTTTAAAAAAAAGTGTAATAAGGACTACCCGCAAGTAAACGTTTTTCTGTAGTTTTTCGTAGTTTGTCTGTAGACTCGACTTCTTCCTCATCTTCCTCAGGCGGTTTGACTTGAGATAATTCTGTTACATCATTTAGGCAAAGTTTTATTAAAGATTCTTTTGCACAAAAAACACTATCACATTCAAATTCCGTATTGGTTAAAGTGACGAAATATTGCCACCATACCATAGCTTTAGAAATGTCATCGAAATCAATTAAAGATGCTATAACTTCTTTCAAAAATGATCTAGCTTCACCAGTTAATTTATTTTCATATTTATTCACTTTAGACATTAAAATTTTCATCATGTGATTTCGGCATAATATATGTATAGGAGTGATTTGGTTAAATTTATTAACATCGTTTTCAGATTTTGTACGACTCATAGAATAATTAAATGAAAATTTTAAATAGTCTGATAACGACATATAATTCCGGGCATCACAAACCGAGTTTAGAAGGGCGTAGCTGTGATCTACAACCATTCCATAAAAAACAGGCCATTTATTTGGTGAAACTCTTTGCACGAAAAACTTGAAACTACGCAAACAATTGCTGATAGAAGGCAGAACATTCCCGAGAACATGAATGTTCTCGGTAATGTTACGCTAGAATGTAATGCTAGAACGGAAAATGCCAGAACATTCCCGAGAATGTTCTGGCAGCTCCAGAGTGGGGCCTATATAAGCTGCATAAGCCGCGGAACGGGAACAATCAGACATACATAGTTACTTAAAACAAAAAACAAAAAAATAATAGAAGTGTATAGTGATTAAAATAACAAAATATGCCGAGAGAAGTATTGAATAATCAAAGTCGTAAGTTACAGCGTTTTTGATTTAGTGCCCTGGTGCACAACTGGTGTATCTGTGTCTTTGTTTAACTTGTTTGAAAACACAGGACAAAGATACACTGGTTGTGCACCAGTGCACTAAATCAAAAACGCTATTAGTTTTGAGTGTTATCGAATATTTTCAAAATCAAAAAGACAATGTGACACATAATTTATCAGTAATTAAATGTGCGACTGAGGCTCTTCAATTAAGTCAAGCAACTATATCAAGAATAAGACAAGATGGACATGAAAATAAAAATAAACCGGTAAGTTTATTTTAAAATACCTTTATGGGCTGTATTTATACCTTAAATTTAAACCACATTTAAATAAATGAGATTTAAGATGTGACACACACTCTAATTTAAATAAATGAGAGTTAAGATGTGACATTCGCTACCGTGATTAGTCACATTTATATGTCCCACTTAGTTAAATGTGATTGACAAGTGGTGGTTTAGGTTTAAATACGTCCCTAGCAAATATAATCGATCAACAGCCAGAAAATCTGACAATGTTTTCGTTATAGCATTCCAGGAAAAAAAAGCTTTCAAAAGCAGGGACCTCTCAGATGTAAAAAAAAATGAAATTCGTAATGTAATAAACGATTTAATACAAAAGAAAGAGTTCATAACATTAAGAAGTCTACGTAAAGTTTTAATTAATAAACAAATTATAGAATGCAGCCAAACAACTCTGCGAAAAATATTGAAGCTATTGGGATTTAAATATTCAAAAGACAATAATAGAAGAGTGTTTATGGAAAATACATCAGTGGCTTCAATAAGAGTGCGTTTTCTAAGAAACTATACGGAAAATATGACTTCAGATGGGCCTCTAGACGTGGTTTTTTTGAATGAGACATGGATTTTCCAGCATGGAAGTGACTTAAGCAATTGGCATGACTAAAATCCCAAGTCTGCATTAAATAAGAAGCCAAGTGTAGGAAAAAGGTTTATTATTCTGCATGCTGGAAATAAAGACGGTTTTATAAATGGCAGTAGCCTAATATTTTGCATCAAAAATAAAGGTGCCGATTATCATGATAACATGAACGCTGAGTTATTCGAAAAATGGTTTGAAGAAAAACTTTTGCCGAATTTGGAAAATCCTTCCGTAATTATAATGGACAATGCATCGCATCATTGCAGATTAGCGGATAATGTTCCA
Organism: Cryptophagus acutangulus; assembly: GCA_963556235.1. Lineage (NCBI taxonomy): Eukaryota > Metazoa > Arthropoda > Insecta > Coleoptera > Cryptophagidae > Cryptophagus > Cryptophagus acutangulus. The sequence continues at coordinate 2,703,351 of OY744569.1, forward strand.
AATACAAATTCCAAAAAAGACAAAATAATTGAATGGTTGCAATCCAGAAAAATAGATTTTCCTAGAAACGCTCTAAAATGTGAGTTATTGCAGTGTGTAAAAAATTACAAAGTCAATTTGCCATATGCAACTGATGAACTAGCATTAAAAATGGGTCATTCCGTTTTGAGGCTTCCACCTTATCATTGTATATTTAATGCAATTGAACTTGTATGGGCATCTTGTAAAAGGTTTTATGAGAAGAAGATCATCCAAATGCAAACGCACAATGAAAATACAGTTTTAAATATATGGGACCAAGCAATACATACTATCACTAAAGAAAACTGCGAAAATTGCATCACTCATACTGAAAAAAATATTAAAGAATATTGGGAAAAAGAAAAAAAAATGTATATCGAAATACGACCTTTAATAATTACCCTAAATGATGATTCTTCTTCTAATTATTCTTTGGATTCAGATTAATAATTTTGTGTTATATTTATTGTATTACAAAATATTTAATAAAATTACTTTTTCTTTTAATTTTGTCGTATTATTATTAACATTAAAAATAATCTGTGGGATCAATATTGCGTCTCACGAGTAGTTAAAACAATTTAAATTTTACTGATCCCGCTCCTGTCCACATAAGGCGGTCAGCAGCTAAGAACGGGGCAGGCTACTCAGCACATTTCGTCTTTGTTCCAAACATTGTGACAGGCGTAGAGAGATTGAGAACGCATTATGCACGGCTGATGCAAGGTGGTGCATCGTATACTACACTGTGCGTTGAAGTTACCAAACATATATTCTTCTTTCACTCTGATGATGGATCATCAATTATATCTTCATATAAAGCGAAGACTATAATTAATTAATTCTTAAATTTTGTGTATAATAGCGCTAGGCAACCAGCAGAGCATTTGATTTAGCTGAGGAATTAAGTCGCAAAACTGTTTAATTTTGCAAGAATATTGTTTGCTTGACAGTTTTTATCATAATTAAACAAAATTTAATAATAACAAAGAGTTTATTTCCCTTTATTAACTTAATTTTAAACTACTCGCGCCGGTGTAAAAAATACACCAAAAATACAAAACGTGTCGCAACTTGTTTTCATAGAAATCCCTACTCTAACCGCTCTACGTATGCTATCTATATAGTGTTCACAAGAGGTTCTTATTAGTTTGAATGCAAGCGCCTACTGAGAAGCATCATTACTTAATTTTTTCTTTTGTGGTGCCGAAGATACACCAACGCGACAAGTTTTTATTACGTTTGATAATTATTTACCCCAATATTCAATTCTATGGACCTAATAAATTATAATTATATCTAATTTTTAGGAATCGTGTAAAAGTTTTAGATCCAAACCGGTTAACTGATGACGAGTGGAAAGACATGGCTTAAGTTATATGCGATACGGATTCTGAAGAAGAGTTTCCAGTAGAATCAGACATTTCAGAAGATGAACATATTGAAGAAGTTGATCATGATTCAAGTTCCGAACTAGAAGTAAGCGACACAGATGATTTGGCAAACAACTCCTCTGAAAGTGAAGAACATTTTGTGGGTAAAGATAAACAAACCATTTGAAATAAAAGCCAAGTTGTGAGTAAGTCAACTAAAACAAGTTCGAGGAACTTAATAAAATGTGTTCGAGAAGCAAATCGTAGTTCACTAGTTATTTCTGATTAATTTAGCTCATTTATGAAGTTTTTTACTGACACAATGATCAAACACGTCGTTCAATTTACAAACTTACAAATTCCAAAAGATAAGTCAAAGTATACTCGAGAAAGAGACGCAAAGGATACTACAAACACAGAATTGTTAGCATTTATCGGTTTACTGTTTTTATTGGGATGTAAAAAAACAAAATCATGCTCACTTTTTAGAATTGTGGACAAATGATGGGACAGGGTCGATGATTTTCCGGTCCTGCATGAGTTATCAGCAATTCCTTTTTTTACTAGCGGCAATAAGGTTTGATGACAAAAATACCAGAGACAAAAGAAAAAACATTGATAAATTAGCTGCTATACGATTCATACTTGACAACTTGGTAGACAATTGTAAAAAACATTATACGCTAGACGAATATCTGACGATTGATAAAATGTTGATAGCATTTAGAGGACGATGCAGTTTTATCCAATATATCCCCAATAAACCGGCCAAATATCGATTGAAAGCATTTGTACTCTGTGATGCTAAAACTTTTTACGTTAGTAACTTGGAACTGTATTGTGGAAAACAACTCGATGGAAAATACAATGTATCAAACACACCTACAGAAATAGTACATCGCTTACTTGAAAATTTAAAAGGAAGTAACCGAAACTTGACATGTGATAATTGGTGTTCCAGTTATTCCTTGGCAAAAGAACTCTTGCAGCACAATATAACAATGATAGGGACATTGAAAAAAAACAAACGTGACCTTCCAATAGAATTTTTTCCTAATCGAAATAGAATGGTAGGATCGTCAACTTTTGGCTTTCAAAAGCATACGACTATTGTTTCACACGTTGCAAAAAAAAAACAAATCTGTCATTTGTATAGTCTGAGAAAAATGAAAATAGATTTTTCGAAATTTCAACCACCAATATTGATAGTTCCAATTTAAATATGAAATGTCATTGGCGTTTATCTGAATTAAAACGCGTGGCGGAACAAACCCATAGCCAAGAAGAAATGTATGAATTCCTGTACACCAAATTTAAAACCAGATATGCTCACATCGAACACATGTTTGCCGAATTTACTCAACTTCAGGGAACCACTCTGACTGCAATCTGTGCCATAGAGGGCGGCGATTTAAAAAAAGAAGTGAAAATTAAGGAATTGTTTCATGATACTTACTATAGAATTAAAACCCATTATACTGACTCATTTGACGGGACTCCGACCCAAGTGACGTTGGCTAAAAGTGCGTCAGAAGGTACGTTGGCTAAAAGTCAGGTGAGGCTGCCGCGTTTAGAATTGTCTAAGTTTAATGGGGATATCTGTAAATGGAAACTTTTTGTCGACATGTATATCGCTAATATTCACGAAAACGCTCCATTATCGAATATTGAGAAGTTCAATTTTTTAACCTCATGTCTCGAAGATGCTCCACTGTCGTTGGTCGCACGATAATTATCCGATCGTGTTGGATACTCTCTTAAAAAAGATTGATAATAAACGGTTATTAGCCTCATCGCATTAGAAGGCCATAGATAGCGCACCAACTTTGTCGAATTGTCAGACCTCAGCTCAATCGCTTCGTGCGCTTATAAATATATTTTTAGACAACTTAGCAGCTTTGAAAAATCTGGGTGTTGCTTGCGATCAATAGGACTTTATGTTCCAAATGTTGATAAAACTACTTGACGCGGAAACTATCACACGATTTGAACTTACAATTGGTTCTGGTTCTTCGAAAATGCCGACGTTTGCTTCGCTGATCGCGTTTGTCTCACAACAATGCAACGCGCTCGAAAATGTGAATGATTCTGCTACATCTTCGGTTCGCAAACACCCTAATATGGTTCGCAACGTTTCTCCGTCGAATATTCGTTCCGGTTTGCCTAAACGCGGCTCCTAGTTTATTGTGAAAACTAACATATCCTGTTCGCTTTAAAAATCCAATCACTTAATTTACAAATGCAATGCATTCCTCGCCAAAACTCCGCAAGATCGGACAAACAACAGTATGGCCAAACAACAGAGATGATGCTTAAATTGCTTAAATTTCAAACACCAGCTGCGTCGACGTTATACCGTAAGGTGGTTCCGACGCAAGCGGCAGAACTTCGAGTGATGAAGGTTTAGTGGGTATACTCCCTGATTGATCAGGAAGGAGTCCCACACTCCCCCGCACACATGCGGGGAGGCATGCGGGGAGAAGTTCCAAACACCAACTCAAAGATTGTAAGTATACGTCTGGATGACGAATATATTCTCAACGACATCACACTTTGTTACATTTCCAGACTAACCGACCTGATTTCGCTTCCTTCCACTAGTTCCGCGCTGCCTTCAGACCATGCTTCCAATTCTCTTCAGGTTACTTCGTTTACTAGCATGATTCCTGCCAAGTTTACAGTCTTGTTGTCGACCGCTGTTGTCGAAATACGGAATTCCAAAAAAGTCTTTGAGCCTGTGCGTGATTTGTTGGATAATGCTAGTCAAGTAAATTTTATTATCAAAAGTTTTGTATCCCGTTCGGGTTTATCGAAATATTGGCTCTCAGTTTCCATCAGTGGATTAGATCAAATGAGTTCTAAATCTTTGTCTGGTGTAACTTGCACTTATCGTTCTCGGTATGCGCCGCGTCGGGAATGTTGTCTAGAGGCCGTTGTTGTTCCCAAAATTTGTGGGGATATGCCCAATATGTCGTTTTCTCCGCCGCCGTGGCCGCATCTATGGAATATTAACTTGGCTGATCCTGAGTATCACTCACGAACCATTGACATGCTGATGGAGGTTGAACTGACGGCCGATTTAAGGGTAGAAGGGAAGAACCAATTGCCTGAAACACGACCTTTGGATGGATCCTGGTGGGACAAATCAATCTCCTCTTCAATTCGGCCTCGCCTTCCATTGATACCTTTTGTTCGTTAGTATCAGAACCTTTCGCTGGATTCGACAGTTAAAAAATTTGGGAAATAAAAGACATCGCGCTGCCGCCACCCGCTTGTCCAGACGAAGTTCAGACTAAAACGATTTTTGCAACCAATCGTTATGTCGTGCCGTTACCATTTAAGGCAGAAGCTCCTGCCTTTTTAGATTCGAAGATGATTGCACAGCTTCGAGTAATTGCGCTGGAAAAACGGTTAGAGAGAAAACCTTCGATTAACAACAATATCACGATTCCATGCAAAACTATCGTGACTCTGGGCCAGAGTCACTGGCCATATGCACCTTCTCAATGACCCGGAAGATTCTTATTTTTCGTATTATATTCCTCATCACTGTGTGATAAAGACGGGCGTTATTGAGTCCAAACTGCGTGTGGTGTTTGACGCCTCAGCAAAGTCTTGGGAACAGTTGTCTTCAAACGATTCGCTTTTCGTAGATCTCAAACTCCAACCGGACATTGCAACGTTGCTTTGTCGCTATTTCCCTGTCGCCTTTACCTTTGATGTTCGACTAATGTATCGGCAAATCCTGATTTCAGAACAGCATCGTATTTATCAAAAAATCTTATGGAGATTTTCTTTAGCAAAACCAATTCGAAACTATCAACTGAATACAGTTACGTATGGCGTTTCGTCCACTCCGTTTTTAGCTCTTCGGAGGATGATACAACTGGCGATGGATGAAAAGGATCGTTTTTCTTTAGCGCCTTCGTTGCTATTATCAGACGTATATGTGGACGATATTGTAACCGGTTGCAATTCCATCGACGAAGCTTTAGCGCTGCGCCATAAATTGTCTCAACTTTTGCAAACTGGTGAATTTCGAAAATGGGCTAACAATCACCCTGACGTTTTAAGTAATCTTGACAAAAATCATTGTCAAATTTCTGCAGTCTCGATTCCGATTTAATTGCATCATGCAAACAAAAAGTCTTGTCTGCGGATTCTTTCGAGGAAAGGAAAAATTAATTCCAGAAGTCGAAAGTCAAGAAGTCATACGAAACACAAAAAATAAATAAAAACGCCCAACATGTAGGGATTACGTTTTTATTAGCACTATATTATTTCGTCTATGGATGCAACATACTCTTGTGCTTTATATCTCATAGTGCTATAGTAGTACTGCTAAGTCATCACGACTCCATTTTCGTTTCCTTTGTTTAATTTAAGTTAAAGCATTTAAATAAAATCACGCTACGAAATTCCAGAAGTCGAAAGTCAAGAAGCGATACGAAACATAAGAAATAGATAAAAACGCCCAGCATGTAGGGATTACGTTTTTGTTACCACTATATTATTTCGTCTATGGATGCAACATACTCTTGTGCTTTGTATCTCATACTGTTATAGTAGTACTGCTAAGTCACCACAACTCCATTTTCGTTTCCTCTGTTTAATTTTAAGTTGAATAATTTTAATAAAATCACGACACAAAATTCCAGAAGTCGAAAGTCAAGAAGTCATAAGAAATAGATAAAAACGCCCAGCATGTAAGGATTACGTTTTTATTAGCACTACATTATTTCGTCTATGAATGCAACATACTCTTGTGCTTTGTATATCATAATGCTATAGTAGTACTGCTAAGTTACCACGACTCCATTTTCCTTTCCTTTGTTTAATTTAAGGTGTAGCAGTTTAATAAAACCACGCGACAAAATTCGAGAAGTCGTAAGTCGAGAAGTCATACGAAACTTAAGAAATAGATAAAAACGCCCAGCATGTAAGGATTACGTTTTTATAAGCACTACATTATTTCATCTATAAATGCAACATACTCTTGTGCTTTGTATATCATAATGCCTTAGTAGTACTGCTAAGTCACCACGACTCCATTTTAGTTTCCTTTGTTTAATTTAAGTTGAAGATTTTTAATAAAATCACGCTACAAAATTCCAGAAGTCGAAAGTCAAGAAGTCATACGAAACATAAGAAATAGATAAAAACGCCCAGCATGTAGGGATTACGTTTTTATTACCACTGTATTATTTCGTCTATGGATGCAACATACTCTTGTGCTTTCTATCTCATACTGTTATAGTAGTACTGCTAAGTCACCACGACTCCATTTTAGTTTCCTTTGTTTAATTTATGTTGAAGCATTTTAATAAAATCACGCTACGAAATTCGAGAAGTCGTAAGTCGAGAAGTCATACGAAACATAAGAAATTGATAAAAACGCCCAGCATGTAAGGATTACGTTTTAATTAGCACTATATTATTGCGTCTATGGATGCTACATACTCTTGTGCTTTGTATATCATACTGCTATAGTAGTACTGCTAAGTCACCACGACTCCATTTTCGTTTCCTTTGTTTAATTTATGTTGAAGCAGTTTAATAAAATCACGCTACGAAATTCGAGAAGTCGTAAGTCGAGAAGTCATACGAAACACAAGAAATGAATTTATTAAAACAAGTTGTATAAATAAATAACATGAAAAAAAAATGAAAAAAAAACGGAAAAAAAAAACAAGGTAAATAAAAAATTTCTTCCATAGAAATGCAATCAGGAAGCGTTCTCATTATGCTTGTAGCATTTCCTCGTTGAATCGCAAGTGAAATGCGTTGATACAGTTACTTTTTAGAAAGTGGGTCATAAGAAATAGATAAAAACGCCCAGCATGTAGGGATAACGTTTTTATTAGCACTACATTATTTCGTCTATGGATGCAACATACGCTAGTGCTTTGTATCTCATATTGCTATATTAGTACTGCTATGTCATCACGACTCCTTTTTCGTTTCATTTGTTTAATTTAAGTTGAAGCATTTTAATAAAATCACGCTACGAAATTCCAAAAGTCGAAAGTCAAGAAGTCATACGAAACATAATAGATAAAACGCCCAGCATGTAGGGATTACGTTTTTATTATGATTCAACTGCCAATTATAAAAGTCTCCTTTTGTTATATAAGAAGTCGTTCGGCTGGTTTTAGACCTCATAACGGAACATTATGACCATAATAACCCTTCAAGCATGTTAGATATTAGGGATCACCCCACACAATATTTATGGAATAATTCCCTAAAACACCGTTAATGTTGTGAAGATACAACATAGGGAAGATGGAAAATACTATTCATTTGGAATAATATCGATCTCCAAAACAACTAAACTTCTGGGATAAATAATAACTTAGATTTCTGGGCCCATACATAAGACTCAAAAAAGAACAACTACAATAATAGCTAATTTAACATTTAACACATCACCGCATTGTGCAGCGTCATTAAACCCGCTGCTTTCCAAAAATGTACGAACATGGATGTGATGCTTTATGCTTAATACGTAATTCATGTGAAGCCGATCGTTGTTTTCCGAAGAAATGGCGGGTAAAAAAGCAACACACATTTTCATCTTTTTCCTTCTTGTAATTTCGATGATCTGATTTAATGGACATATGGAAAACAATCAAAGGATTAGCAAAGCAATATAACTTTCAATTCGCCTCGAGCACTGACAAAATTTCAATTATTTTATTTATTTTGATATAAAATTATATAATAAAAATGTACAAATATTAATTAATTGTTTTCGTTCTGATGATTTTGAAAGGTTGCAACTATGTAATATATGAGAGGAAATTTAGCAGTTCTTGAGTCGTCCATAACACCCACCTTAGTTGTCAAAACATCACGGCTCATTCGTTCCATTTTTTGACCAGATTCTGTAATTGGTAATGTTATTTTATTTACAAGTAATGTTATTTGGTTAGAGAATGTCGCAGAATAATAGTATCTTACAAATGATTTGGACAGTGTTTCAATTCCTTTAAGTGCCATTGAAGAGGTAAATTGTGAATATTATATGTTGTATTAATAATGAATTGTATTAATGTTATTTTGTGACAATTGCTTTGCACGTGTTGCAGAAATCCACTCGTTACATAAAATAAGGCATTTCGCAACTGGTTACATAAACCGCCAATTTCTCTAATTGGTTATCATAATTTGTTCAGTTGTTATTATTTATTTAGTAATATATTATTTTTGTTATTATTATTATTTGAATAATATAATTTGGCACCTAAGCAACATTTCTATAATACGACCGTAAAAATGTGGCAAAATTTTACGAATGATAAAGGCTTTACACGACCTTGAATTGATTTGATTTAAGTGTATTGCGCAAGTTCAAGACGCGAGTTCAAGATCCAATTGCCAAAATATAGAAAAGTAACAATTTAAAACATTTCAATAAAAGATTATTTGCCTCGATATTTGCTTGGTTTTTCAAAATTTTTTGATACTACAGATCATACATTAGTAATATAATGAATACTGATTTTTAAGAAAGTAAACTTAAAATAAAAACTGAAAATAAAACTCAAGTTAATCGTCACTTATTATTGAAATCGCAACATGTTTCGCAAAACTACTGTTTGCATTTCGTTTTGCATGTACAGGCGAGACACTACAAAATTGAATAACAAATTAAAAGAAAAGTAATTTAGTTGGTTGTTCCTTTACAAACCTTAAACATTGAAAAAAAAATAAACTAAGTTTATCTAATTAGTTAAGGTAACATTGTAGCAAACCACCGAAACCATTTTTAAACCACATTAGCTGAAAATAGAATTTCACAGAACTTCTCTCATTATACTAGCGTAATTACATTATGTACCAGTGTGATGATGTACATAATTACATTATGTAGCAGTAGATGGAAAACCTAACCACGTAGGTAATTTTTTTATGTACAGTCGAGGACATCAAAATGTGAACAGTATTTGGTTCTCAAGATTTTTTTTTAAACCGACAAGAATTAGTGAATACGATTTTTGTAATGTACAGCTAACGAAACCCAAATGTGAACGGTATGTCGTTGCCGTGGAGATTGGAGTTTGGAACTTGTCAACTGCAATTCTGGAGTTTGTCAAATTGCAAATTGAGTATGTCAAACTTTTCAGTATTACAATACTTTCTCTTCGAGAGAAGTAAAAGTAAAAGGAAAGTAAAATATACTTGGGAAACGTATCGCGACTACATATTTTACAATCAAAATTATATATTTGAAAAAATTGTTTAAAACATCTAATTAGATGGTGATTGAATGTTTATTACATATTTAAGTAGACACTTTTATAGTTATACTTCGACATTAAATTTAACGGAACTAAGAGTAAGAGTATAGGGGCGGAAAATTAATTAAGATTGACTAGAATAAATAAATAAATGATTAGAATAAAACGCACCTCGATGATATCTGGTCAACTAAATATAAAAACTAAATGAACGAGTTTAATGAAAACGTTAAAATCCAGTACAAACGAATTCTGAAAATCATTTGCTAAAAAAAAAACAAGTTAAAAAGTTCAGGCAGTTGGTATCAGAGTTATTCGAAGGATTAATCACCAAGTGGAGTCAGTGTACACGTTAGATGGAGTCTTATGGAGTCTTTTGTGGAATCTCATGGAGTCCGTATGGAGTCTCATGGAATCTCATAGATTCTTCATAGAGTCTTTATAAAGTCTTACGTACATGTTAGATAGAGTCTTTTGTGAAGTCTCCTGAAGTCTATATGGAGTCGGTATAGAGTCACATTGAATCTGTACGGAGTCCTATAGAGTCTCATGGACTCTCATGGAATTTTATAGATTTTGCATGGAGTCTTAGGGCCTTATTCCGAAGCAATTAAACGATATCGTTATACATTAGACGATGTGCTACCACTGATATTATAATTCACATAGTCCACATTCTAAGGTATAACGATATCGTTCAATTGCCTACAGAATAAAAAGCTTGACAGAGTCTTGCAAACAATTAATATTTTTTCAATTATTTACGAGCTTTATAAGCCCAATACCTTAACTATTGAGTAAACTATCTAGCTTTACTAGCTTTAACACTCTAGACTAAACTAGCTTTAACACTCGCATTAAGAGCGGTCCGCCATATATTTCAAATTGCGGATGGCCTTCAATCTCTCGCTGAAAATGTACACTGAGAATACTTTATTATATACCGAGTAATAAACGGAAAAATATATACTTTAACCTATCAACGGAAGCTCGAAGTTTGGAAAAAAAACAATCGCCAAGAAAGAAAACCCAAAAAAATCAGATAGCTGATAACTATGGACATTTTCAAAAACATCCAACTAGTTTTCAATTTTTTGGAGGGGAGAAATTAATTATTAATAAAATTAAAGAACTATTATTAAAAAAAGACGAAGAGAGTAATTTAGAAGGTTTGGCAACGACTGAAGAGCCACGGTGACAGCAGCAAGCCAGGCAGAAAGTGCCGAACTCAGTTCAAAACTTATATATGGCCATTGATATGCTTGGAGAACAAATGCTTTTAAAAGAATCATTAACCAAAACATTAATGATGGAGTTACAATCCACTTTCAACACTTTGGAAGCTGAAAAATTCCACGTAATAAAAAATAGTATTCAAAATTTGATCATTGAATGCAAACTGAGTAGTACAAACGACAATTCCATTGTTTGTGATGCACAATGCATTTTTTGTAGTTCAAGTGCAAGTTGTGAGAAATTACCTCCTACAACACGTTTAAAAAAATCAATCAAAAACGACTAAGAATTTGAAGTTCTATCGAGAGTTCTTCTGGCGAATCCTCGAAGAAACCAAGGACCATAAACGAAATCTGTGAAGATGACAGGCAGGATTTTCAGTTAAGCAGAATCAAATAAGCGAAGAAATTGACCATTGATTCTGCTAAAATTCCTTCAAGTACTCCTCTGAAAAATGTTACCTTAAGTAGTGCTAATTCGGAACCTCGTTCCGAACTTACCAAAAATATTTCAAAAATTAGCAAATGGAAAGCTGATAAGTACAGTAGAGCTCAAAGACAAAAGAGAGCATGCCTAAAAGAAATTAAAAACCAGCCAATTATAAAGAATGTTTTTCCTTACTTGAATGAAATGCAAGCTATTATAAAAAAAAACAAATTTAAAAACTAGAGTAATGAAGATTATGTCAAATAATCAAGAGGCTTTAGACCGTACGCAGGAAAGTATCTCAAATAGCACTGATGACAAAATTGAATCATTTTTGAATACTTTGCATAAAACTGCAGATAAAAACGAAAATAAAGCACACAACAACAATTTTGATGATGACTTAACGCAGTTTAGTATTTATCTTTTTATAATAGATGGCCGATTATTGTATAAAACGATATACTCAAACTTAAAAAAAAGTAAATTGTTTTTAAATATATTCTTCAAACCAAAAGATACTTTTAAGTGGGGCGGTCGGAAAGCAACGCTAACTAGATGTCGCTACATTACAATTTTATTTCATACTTGTTAGCTAAAACACGCAAAAAGTTATGAATTACAATATATTTTTCAAAAAACAATTAACAACCCAAGCTCATGTATTATTATGTTTATCAAATTGTGCCTTGGTTAATTATTTATTAAATTTTGAAGTTTAAAATTTTTTCTATTGATTTTTCACAACTCGTGTTAACAGAAGCCCAAACAAGTATGTCAAAATCTATCTCTAAAAGTTCAAAGCATATTTTGCAGTAATTTGACTAAAAAGTATGAATCAAATGTGAAATGGTGCAAACTGTAAAAATTTTAAATGACATTTAGTGCCATGTTAAATGCCGTTTAGTTCGGTAAGCTAATCACAGATGGCTCCTAATCAATATAATACCGTACAATATTGTGTTTGTGCACCTAGGCACACTGAGTGACGAGTGTAACTCTATCCTTTTTCGATTAGGTATAAAACAAAGAATAGAGATGTACTATTATTATGCAGAAGCATATATGTATTTTTTGTTGCGATTGTAATATGCTGAAAATGTTAGAAGGCAGATTTCTTTGGGTTAATTAATTTTCCTCAACAGAAACCGCTTTTATAAAAATAAATGTGTGCACAGCGCATTCTAGAAGAAATCGTTTGAAGTAGCTCCGGACAACCATCTTCTTTACCCACTTGTTCTAAATGGGCGTAACCCAACGCTCGTCTTAATTAAATTCAAGATAACTTAAAGTTCGATTGGTATAACCGAATGTATAACGGTATAAATATACATGAATTCTACGAGCCACATGAAGTTTATTAGAGTCTATGGAGTCTCATAGAGTCTTTGTGGAGTCTCATAGTCCTAGTGGAGTCTCTATGAGACTCCACTAGGACTCCACTAAGACTCCATGAGTCTTTGTGGAGTCCCATGTAGTCTTTGTGGAGTCTCTGTGGAGTCTCATCGATTCCTTAGGTAAATGGAGTCTGGTGTACACAAAATTTATACGCGGTTAATCCCTCGTTATAAACACTACATTCGCATTATCCAACATCAAGAATAAAATTAGAAAACTGTTTCTTTTTTGCGATTTATTAGCCGCTTTTGAGAACGTATTTGCCAAATTTTATTGCAAAATTTTGGAAAACGGGTGGTAAGTTTAAGTAAAATAAGTAAGTTTCATTTCAACTAGTCCCGTATAGGAAATTTGAACGCGCCATCTATTATTGAAAAGCGGCTAATTGGCTTACGTTTCAGGTGTACTCAAAGATGGAAAATGTTTTCTATTTTCAAATGGTTTATTTCTCAGATAGTTTGCCGCCATCCCGCGTCTTTCAAACGAATTAAACGACTCTTTACTTCAACCTTAAACGTATCTTAAGAGCGCCGTGGTAGTGGGCGGATTCTGGTCTAATCATATTTTAAATTACTATTAAATAAATTACATGACTTGTCAATAGAAGGCTCCAGGCACAATATTTTCACCAGGTAAATACAAAACTATTAACTCAAAATGCACTAATTACTATAGTTTTTGTAAACGCAATTGATTGTATTTGTTGGGATATATAGGTATTATTGTTTGCTAAATAAGATGGCAAGAAGTTTGACAAAAACAAAAAAAACAAACAAAAGATCAAAAGCTCGAAAATCAGTTTGGAAAAAGAAAGAAGTGTTGTGCTAAAATACCTGCATATTAAAAAATTAAAACAATTGATTTTTTTTTCGTTAACACAAACTCTTCTGAAAATTGTCTGTATTCTGAGTTATCCGAATTGCCAAAACAAGTAGACATGAATCTTGTTAAAGAAGACGAAACAGAAATTTCAGATGAAATAAAAATTGTTTCAGCAACAGAATCAGATATCGAGTTTTGAGTTGGTCTGTTTCTTTGCAATATAATCATTCCAAACATTGCACCGCTGGAAAGTTGTTCATTATGAGGGCGGAACCGCCACATATATAGCCGCTCTGGTCGCTAGCGAATCTACATAGTTTTGCTTATCTAAATTTACTGCAAATTTTGCGACATCTGATAAAGAATAGATGAACCAAGATCTATCTTATTTGCCACGTGCTTTTGCCGAGTACATTAGGAAAAATCGAGAGGTGTAGAAAACTCTCAAAAACTGGTAAAGCAGTTTGCGGCTTTGTTATAACCACTAGAAACTTTCCAAACCTACCGAAAATTAGAGAAAAAAAAATACTGGTTTTGTTTGTTAAAAGATTTGTTCGAATAGCCATTAATTAAGTAAAATATGAATAAAAAATCTCGATCAAATATTAGCCACTCGCTTGCTAATTAGCGGAAAAAAGTAAAAAAAAAACTTTCTGCCTATTTATTGCTACATCTGTTCTCTCTCTAAATCTACCATTAGATATTTTCTAGGATAATTAATAGTGTCTAAAACTGTTTTTCCGCGTTAAATTCCTTGGACTGCTAAGCAACGTTTCACGTATAAATTTGCACAGTGATTTCGTGCCCTTAAAAATGAAAAGCGCAAAGAATTATCGAGTATAATATTTGAATGTGATTTCTGCTTGAAAACATCCCAAAGATACCATTGATTAAAAAAAAAATGATCACGCTTCAATAAAGTCAGTATCAATGGTTAATTACGGAGCTGTTTAGGGCACCTTAACTACTGGCAGTACACATAGTCATCTGGAAGAGTTACTAGCTTGTATGGATATCCACAATGCTTAATAATATGTTTTATGACCTTGAATCACAACAAGTAGAGGTATTTTTAAGTTTTAACAATTACTATATTGTTCATGTTAATTATTTATCTGAAGGAATGGGAACGGTCCTTATTTTTTCAATGCTAGACGCAGGATGACAGAAACGAGAAAACGCCCTTGAAAATGGACAAATGTGTGAGAACGTTTCCGGAATCACCGGAATCATTCCTGGAATCACCCTTTATGTCGATGGTTCATGGAGTGAACGATCCTACGGTACGAACTTTAACTCTTCATCTAGCATGTTGGGCATAATTGAAAAATTTACCGGAAAACTACTATTTGTTGCCGTAAGAAATAGATTTTGTTCAATTTGTTCAAAAAATTAAGAAAACAAAACATCTAAATACCAAGACAACCATATATGTTATAAAAACTGGACAAGTTCAGCTCCAGCAAAGGAAGATTCAGACGAAGTGAAGAGATGTACAATGTGAGACATATGGAATGCATTGCGGATGGGGATTCTAGCCTTTTTTCAAGAATTAAGAAAGACGTTCCGTATGGAACGTCAGTTACAAAAATTGAATGTACTAACCACCCTACTAAAAACATTAAAAATGACAAACACATTAATGTAGACAGAAGAAACTTATTAGCTGTTAAAAAAATTAATTCTTTAACAAAAAGGGCAAGATCTTCTATTTGTGAATAGTCTAAAAATGACACATTAAATGTAACAGGATTAAGAACTGATTTACGAAATAGATTATTACATGTTTTTGGTGTTAATTCTGTATGTAGACAAGGAATATGTAACACTCCTAGAGAAATTTCCGCAAATTTTATTCCAAAATTGAAGCAAACATTTATTTTTGATCATATTAATAGTATAAATTAATAAATTATTTTATAAACTGGTAAATTGAGTTTATTATTTTAGGTGCACTTATTTTACTTGTAAGAAAATCACTTACTTATTACCGAAGGGTAAACACATTATTGCAATACGGGTACACTTGGGCGGCATTACCTAACATTACTGTAATTACACCCAAAAATGCAAGCATTACATGAGATTACATTAGATTACGCAAGATTACGCTGCATTACGTTGCATTACGCAGCATTACTTGTAAGTATCATGCATTTCCGAGTGCATTACGCTCTGCCAAGCGCTTTGCATTACATTCTGGGTGGTCTCTCGCACTACTCTACGTTAGACTCGGGTTAGATACACGTTCAAACGAGACTTCGAGTGTTTTTGGATTTCTGTTTATAATAAAATTTGTAAAACATCGTGTAAAACGGTAAGTTGTATATCACTCTTTCAAATTTATTTAAATATACAAAAAAATAATCTCGGATCAGCTGTTACAAGATGATTATTAATTTTAGTTACGCTTTAATTTTACTTAAAAAGTCTTTAACATTTTAACAAATGCATATTGTGTTTGCGCGTTGTGTTTGCGTTTGTAAAATTGTAAAACACTCTTTATAAAATTGATTTAAACGCCAAAATCGAGTCTAAAACATAATTTTACGTTGAGGTTAATTTAATAAAAATTTAAATAACGATGTCCCGGCTCGTTACAGTTCCAACACGCGTTGTTTCTGGTGTTATTATTCCTCGACCCGGCGTTTCTGGAATTATCGTTCCCGGAATTAGCATTCCGATAATCTCGATTATTTCGATTATCTCTAAGCCCGGTATTCCGTGAAACATCGTATCCCGACTCCGACGTCGTTTGGCTCCGAGTCGCGTTCTCGGGAGCGACTATTGCCCGAGCTTGACCGGGACTATCCGGAGAGTCACCAGCCAGAAAAGGGTTGGTATTGCTCGTTGTCGCGATTTCCTCAACAAAAGCGACCGTTGGCGCGCGATTAGGTTTATGGTACGCGAGTTCGGGTTCAAGTAAGCGATTTTAGTTAGTCGGCGGAGGATTGAATTGTTGACCCCGCCAATGCGCGTCTTCCACAATCCGAGCGACACGAGAAAGTTCCGCGACCGAAAAATATTGTTTCAAAGCAATTTGTGTTTGTAAATACGGCAACAAATTACGTTGAATCATTTGCACCTGCGCGGTTTCCGTAGGCTCACCTTCACCCAATTTACGAAACAGATTCCGCACCGCCGCGATAAATGTGACAACTTTTTCTCGCTCGCCCTGTGTCCGTCGTCTAATTTCGTCCCAAAGAGCATAGTGATAATCCGGGGGTTGGAAGGCATCTTTCAACTGATCAACTAACTCGTCCCACGAATCGAAAGTGTTGGTTCTATACCAATTCAGCGCGTCCTTCGTGAACAATTCGGGAGCGGCCTGCAATAACCTAGCTTTACTGACACCTCTCGAGATACGCAGTTCTTCTATTCGTTCTAAAAAATTTGAGACACTCGAGTCTCCATCAAAATTAACGCGCCATTTGTGAATTTCCGGGTATCGGCGAGATTCAACCCCGAGGTGAGTGCTACGAACGTTGTTCGCTAGAGTGTCGTTAACGTACTGGTGTGCATACGTTTGCAAAGGAGATATCCCCGATTGTCCTCCGAAGAACGGATTGTGACTAGCTGTACCGTGATTATCGGTAGTAGGATGAAACGACAATCGTCGAGGAACTAAATTGTCCGCGCCGCCCGTTACATTACCCGTTCGAATATCGGAACGCACATCCGGCTCGCGATACGCATCGAATTGTTGAATGCGATCTCGTACTGTACCCTGTGGGACTTCAGAAACTCGCCCCGGAGCTCGTTCAGGAGCTAACGAAATCAAATCGTCTATCAACGATCCTTCGACAACGTTCGGCTGTTCAAAAACGTCTAAATGAAGTCGTAATTTCGACGCCTCCTCGCTAATCTTCAAGCAATCTATCATGAGTTGATTCTTCTTTTCCGTCAATTCCGGGCTGGTAATTCGCGCGATCCGGCCTCGTAAATGTGTTAACCTACTCGAAATCCGCTTTTGTTCATTAACTAAATTACCCTGATCGACTGATTCTAATTCTTGAGCTAAGCTAAGTAATTTTTCCGAACATATTTGAAACTCGGTTGCCTCATCTAGCACAATTTGAGGTCTTGACATTATTCCGTCCTCTCTCTCGTATCTCATTATTCTACGTAAAATTACCCGTTTTTCAGCTACCGTACCTTCCGCTGGTACTCCGCGTACGAGCAACTCGTAAGAAATTTCATCCCCTAGCAGACGATTCACCTCCATGACTTAAACAAACCCGACCCCACCAAAAAGTGGAGAAAAAAAAGAAAAAAAAAAGGTAACTATAAATAGTGGACGAGAAACGAATAAACAAGCCACCACCACTGGCCCAGCAGCGAAGCCAAATGAGAACCGAATACAACCCCCACCCTACAGGCAGGAAGAACAGCCGAAAAAAAAAAAAAAAATTTTTACGTTCCAGAAGCTGGAAACCAACGCGCATGTAAACTTATGGCATAACGCCAATCATCAAAACCACATCACCCGCATCACATCAGCAAAAACCAAATAAAAAAACAATTACACGTTGGGCGCCAATTTGTCACGTTCCAGATGTGTGGTCTGGAAGGTGGCAAGGTTTGGGGTCCGGGAATGAGCCAAGTTAAGTGCCCTGCTACTCTGCGGTGAGTGGTGTGGGTCTAAATTTATATAAGCGCCACCCGTTTTGTGACCCCCCTTAACTTGACTATTTCCCGTGGCGGACTGAAAACGGGAACAATAAATCCAACTAAAGTAATGGATAATCGCCCAATGGCTTTATTGATGTGTACAAGTGTCGAAGTAGATGTGATACAGATGAGCGTGGATCTGACGATCGTATGCGTCGATAACGTTAGACAATAATTACTGCGAATATGTTTCCGCCAACCAACACAAGCTTAGGACCGTTAGGTCGCCTCTACGAGGACAAAGTGCACCTTACCTTCGTTTACAACTACTTTTCTAACTTAAGTTACAGGCTAGGTACATAAACGCGTCACGTCAAGTATTAATAGCTGGTTTTGACCACTTAGCTGTCTAATCCCTCGTCAGCACGTGGGTGGCTTCCGGAGCTTCCGAACTTCCCGAATCCGCTTCAGGCGGCTGTCCTTTCTGCCTGCATGAAGGAGAGCGTAGTTTGCCTCAACTCGTTCTTTACCCAGGAGGCCTTCGGTCGGGCTGAAGTATGTTAGATGGGTCCGACAGTGCTGGTTTGGCACCCAGTCAGACTTGCCACCGCTATTAAAGCGTGGTAGGACGTTAGTAACGGGAAAACTAATCAAAACGCTACTTAGTCGAACACGTGTCGGCAGTGGCGTGAGTTAAACGAATTGTGCCCGAAAGTGCACCTTCATGGGTCGACACCACCAACAACCAACGACCAACAACCCAAATTATGGGGCATCAACGATTCCACATAACCAGCGCAACGAACGATGCGGCACAACCTTTTAATCAAGGCTTGCTTGTTCTGCTCGGGAATCCGCAATTGCGACTTTACTCCACAAAGAACCGAACAGAAAAGGAAGGTCTCGCGTCACCACGTGATCTCCAAGTCCGTCACACGCCTCGGGACATTTCAGGTTGACCACCCTGCGGGCACACTGCGCGCTGATGACGCGACCGCCTCGACCCAATGACCTCTACCGTCGGTCGTATGTGTGAAATGACAGTTCCCAACAACAACAAACCGCGAAATCGGTTCCAATCACCATTTGCTCGAACTAAACCACGATACTATTCACGATCCCCGACGTTGCTGGCAGCGAGGAGACGGTACGATTTCGGTGAGTGTTCCCAATTCAATACGAGACTTTACTAATCGAACATTTTCAGCTACCGCGCAAAATGCAACCGTAACAATGTTACTGTTTAAAATCTAATTTAAATTAAATGTCTTTTAAATTCAATTTTTTTAATTAATTTGATTTTTTTTTAATTATCGGTTAAATTATAATTATGATCTCGGTTATGATTTAAGGACTTGGAAATGGAGAACCTTTGTAAAGAATTGGACATAGAAATGCCAGAATACGTAAACATGCAGAATGCGGCTTTGATAGCATTTCAGCACTGGCCACTTTTCAAAAGACTGATTTAGACAAAATAGAAAACTTCGCAAAAAATGACTTGTTCAAACTGTTAAGCGAAGATGAGCGAATTGCGTTTTTTGGGAGATATATACATGATATTTCTTTATTCATAATTCGAATTGGGCACGTTAATCTTATACATAGTTTGGTAGATAAGTGCAAGAAGTACAAGGAAAAAAAACAAATAGTTTCCAACAAAAGAAAGAATTGCGAAAACGAAAAGAAGGAAAATACCTCGGAAAATACACAAGAAAATATGATTCAAGGCAATAAAAATAAAAAGCGAAAAAAGAAAAAGATTGCTTGGTACACCAACCGAGACTCCAACAATCACAGTTCCAAATCCGAGTCCAATTCTATTAATCTTGACAATAGCACAGACAGTAGTGACGGCCTTCATGATAGCCAAAGAGGCGAAAACGAAAATTAATGTTGAAACACACGTGAGAAATATCGCAATTAAATACTTGAAAAAACTATGTACAGAAGACCCAAATAATCGCCAGTCGCTTGAACTATTGAAATCAATTTCTGACATCAATGTTGATATTAACATGAAAAATTATTCTGTCAAAATAAAATGTTCCGTGTGCGATTTTGTTTCCAATAATTATTCAGTTCAAAAAGCTGGTAACAAAAGACGGTGGATTCTTTCAAATTTTAATAAATATTTTAACTCGCATATGAAAACCAAACCCGAGACTAATACAAGACCTGCTCTGAAAAATTCCAACATTATGAACTTTTTACTTGTGAATAAAAATACTTGTTCCCTCAGTTATTCTGATAAAACGTGCAATGAAATTAACAAAGAAAATAATCCATCCACTTCGCAAACCATCCACTTCGTCACCCCAGTAGTTCGCAATATTGCTGGGATTAATAATGAAGGCACAATCGCAGACAATGGTGCACATTCGGAGTACAAAGATTTGAGCTCAGAATTTCCTCCAATAGACTGTAATTCTAGCATGGATTCTACTCTCGCTTCTAGCCAAGACTAGATCAACAATAATTCATTAAAAGTATTGGTGAATAATACCGAAAAGTTGATTAAAAAGTCATCACTGTGTTGGTTATATTCGGATAAATATCGATTATCTAGTGATAGGCTTTTGCGAGTTCGAGGATGCAAAAAACCACTCCTCCACAAGAAGTCCACCAGTCGGTCAGCCGAGGCCTCCAACCTAGATTACATAATTATAATCGAACTCGAAAAATACTATGCAGTGTATTTTGATTCAGGATGGTACTTGGGAAGAATTATATCCGAAAAACAGCCTACTTATGAAATCAAATTTTTGAAATTTAATTTAAATAATTTTGTATGGCCAAATCGTCAAAATATTCATTTTGTTGACAAAAAAAATTGTTTTTTACGGGCCTGTTAGCCTAATCGAAGCATATCCGTTCGAAATAAGAATTGAGCAAACTAACATTAAAAGACAATTCAAATTGTTTAAAAGCTATATTTTAAATGAATAAAATAATATCGAGAGTTATATTAAAAACACTTTGATTTATTTAACACCTTTGAAACATCAAAAACAATTCTTCTGTGAGTTATATTGCAAATAATGCTAAAATTGCATTACTTCAAAATAAAAAACTGTTGCATTACTAGCATTACAATAATAATTGTGGAAGTAATGCAACTTTCTGCAATACGATACCGTTTTTTAGCCAATGTGTTTACCCCCTCGCTTATTACAAACGAAAACAATAATAGTGCAGAGAGATTGATGAATATTGTTGCCAGATTCAATATGGGCAAACGATTGAATCTTGCTGGATTACGATTCAATAATTCTTTTAAATGGTATTCTAATTCATCGAAAGAAAGTACTGGTTTATTGAAAATCGGCATAATGAAAAGCTGAAGAGGACATTGGATAGGACCCCCGTTAAGAAGATTATGGAAAATTTGTCGACCATCCAGAAGATGAAGAAGATTTGAATGTGATATTAAACGAAGCTAAACTTGAAACAAATATAAGAATTCGCTGGAAATGAGATTCCACAGTACTTCTCTCGTAGCTTGGTTAAAATTTGTTATTCAAATTTTTAGAATTTTGACTTTTGAGGAATCTTTTATTGAAAAAAATTTATCGGGTTATTTAAAAATGCTTTTTAAATTTTAACTAGGAACCAAATTTGAAACAAAATTAAGCGATAAAGTTGAAACGTGTGCATGAAGGGATTAAAAAGTGAAAAATGTGTTGTAGGTACTCTATTTTAATGAAACTATTTGAAGCTAGATTTAAAATTACCAATATAAATCAATGTTTGAAGTAAATCCTAGCACTATCAGTGTAAGGGGTGTGTTAAGAGATAAAAACATGAATTGAGGATTCTAGCCTATTTTTGAATAAACTAGTTAAAATTATATTTCAATTTATTATTAGAAAACAAATTTGAAAAAAATCTGACAAATAAAACTGAATAGGGTGCATAAAGGGTTACAATTGTAATATGTAGGTCCTACCCTAATTTCAATTAAATTAACTAAATAATGATAAGTTAAATAAGTTAAAATTACTACTGGAATCCAAATTTGAAAGAAATCCGAGCATTGTAAAGGGCATATTAAGGGTTGAAAATGTAAAACAAGGGTCGCATATTATTTTTCATTAGATTATTCGTAAATTTGCTTTAAATGACAATGTATAGTAGAAATATAATATGAAGAAAATCCGGTTCACTCAAACTGTATATTTGGGGGGCGGGGGTGTGTAGTTAGGGTCGTAAATTATTTTTAATCACTCATTATGTAAATATATATAAAATTACTGATAGAAAATGGTGGGTTATGCTGATATATACGGATCAAAACACCGTCAATTTTTGAACAATTAATTTAAAAGATCAACAGGCCACACGGGGTTTATTTTTAGGGGATGAAACTTTAACCAGCGTTTTCTCCAATATATTCCTAATGTGTACGCCAAATTTGGTTCAAATAAAATGTTCCTCCTGGCAGGTATTCACGTTACAAATTATGCATTTTTACAACTTTTTGACCATTCAACCCTTAATAAAAAGTCAACCCTTGAAAAAAACTTCAGATTTTTTAAAAGCATTCACCACTTGGGGTTTACACGAAACATATGTTCAATATTTGGTCAAAATCGGTCTGCAACTTTAAAAGAATAAGTGGATGCACCGATTTTGCTGTTTTTGGCATGTTTTTGGCCAATAATGCGCAGGTCCTTGAGAATTTCCTAACTTTTTTTGCTTTGACCTATTCAATGGGCAGGTAGAAAAAAAGGACGCAAATTTTGCTTTAATCGGGTCAGTAGATTCCGAAATATAGCGGTTTAAAGAAACGAACAGACCGACAGACAGACCGACAGACGAAAATTAGTGAATATGATTTTTGTAATCTACGCATTCTATAAAGTATAAAGAAGTGAAATTTGGAGAATTTTTTTTTTCATGAATACAATACTTGCTCGACGAGAGAAGTAATATAAATACAGGTAGACATTTTCTGGGTGTATTTACTGTTATTAGATTTAATGTATGTTTCTCTAAATTAGCTAACTTTGGAAGAAATTGATACACAACAAAATCAAACTATTGGTCAATTTATTAATCCGCATTTCGTGTATGCAAGAAGTAAACAATTGACAGCGTCATTGTTTAGTAATGTAATGAATAGACGATCGCATACACCTTGCCACAATTTGGTTAAATCTTGCTTGGTTTCATTATCTTTTTCTTCTGCTGCTACTGAATACGGTGTAACTAAAGAAAATGTGGCAATTGCTAGATTTGAAGCCAAAACAGGGTTAAAAGTACTGCCTTCTGGTCTTTAGGTTGATCAAAATAATGGTTTTCTTGGTGCTTCTACAGATGGTATAATCACTAATAAACATACATTTTACCAATGTGAGATATAATTTGGTTCTAAGATTAAGGGGGCGAAACCGCTACATATATACCCGCTCTGGTCGCTATCGATTCTACATAGTTTTGCTTATCTAAATTTACTGCATATTTCACGACATCTGATAAAGAATAGATGGACCAAGATCTGACTTATTTACCACGTGCTTTAGCCGTAAACATTAGGAAAGATCGAGAGGTGCGGAAAATTCTCAAAAACTGGTAAATCAGTTTGCGGCTTTGTTATAACCCCTAGAAAATCTCCAAATCTACCATAAATTAGAGAAAAAAATACTTATATGTTGACAAAAGATTTGTTCGAATAGCCATTAATTAAGTAAAATATGAATAAAAAACTATCGATCAAATATTAACCACTCGCTTGCTAATTAGCGGAAAAATATAAAAAGAAAAACTTACTGTCCATTTATTGCTACATCTGTTCTCTCTCTAAATCTACCATTAGAAATTTTCTAGGATAATTCATAGTGTCTGAAACTGTTTTTCCGCGTTAAATTCCCTGAGCTGCTAAGGAACGTTTCACGCATAAATTTGCACAGTAATTTCGTGCCCTTAATAGCTGACAATTCACTAATTGAAGTAAAGGGCATTTATTCACCTAATATAAACCCTAACAATATCGCCGAAGTAGTTGACGTTTTAAAAAGCAAAATATGTCTCAAAAAAGAAGCAATCGGTGTCATTGCTTTGAATAAAAAAGCATAGTTTTTATTGTAAGTAAATTATAAAATTAACTGTATCAAAATTAATTTTAAATTAAATAAACGATAATAAAAAAGTATTATTTTTTCAGATGCAGGGACAATTAAATATAACTCGCAGAAATTTTTGTTATTTAGTTTTATACGTAAATGATACTATCGAAATTATTATAGAAATTCGCTGGAAATGAGATTCCACAGTACTTCTCTCGTTGATATAGTAAAATTTAAATAAATCTGACAATTCTAACTATGAGGGGTGTATTAGGGGTTACAATTGTAAAATGTAGGTCTAGCCTAATTTCAATTAAATTAACTAAGTAATGATAAGTTAAATAAGTTAAAATTACTACTACCAAATTTGAAAGAAATCCGAGCATTTTGATTGTAAAGGTATGTTAAGGGTTGAAATTGTAAAATAAGGGTCGCATATTATTTTTAATTAGATTATTCGTAAATCTGTTTTGAATGTATAGTAGAAATCTAATATGAAGAAAATCCGATCCATATGACTCAAACTCTATATTTGGGGGGTGGGGGTGTGTAGTTAGGGTCGTAAATTATTTTTAGTCACTCATTATGTGAATATATATAAAATTACTGATGGAAAATGATGGGTTATGCTGACATATAAGAATCAAAACACCGTCAATTTTTCAACAATTAATTTAAAGACCCAACAGGCCACTAGGGTTCAGTTTTAGGGGATGAAACTGTTAGCAGCATTTTCTTCAATGTATTCCTAATATGTGTGCCAAATTTGGTTCAAATAAAATATTCCTCCTGGCAGGTATTCACGTTACAACTTATGCATTTTTACAACTTTTTGACCCTTCAACCCTTAATAAAAAATCAACCCTTAGAAAAACTACAGATTTTTTGGAAGCATTCACCACTTGGGATATACACGAAACATATGTTCAATATTTGGTCAAAATCGGTCTGCAACTTTAGAAGATTAAGTGGATGCACCGATTTTGCTGTTTTTGGCATGTTTTTGGCCAATAATGCGCAGGTCCTTGAGAATTTCCTAACTTTTTTTTCTTTGACCTAATCAATGGGCAGGTAGAAAAAAAGGACGCAAATTTTGCTTTAATCGGGTCAGTAGATTCCGAAATATAGCGGTTTAAAGAAACGAACAGACCGACAGACCGACAGACGGAAATTAGTGAATATGATTTTCGTAATCTACGCATTCTATAAAGTAGAAAAAAGTGAAATTTAGAAAAAAAAAAATTTCATGAATACAATGGTTCCTCTACGAGAGAAGTAATAAAGAAAATGAATAAACATATAAATATTGACTTTGACTTCACCATTATCCTATATTTTAAACATTTATTTTAGTAACAAATGAATAATAATATTTTTTTCAAACAAACTCAAAGGATTATTAATAAAAAAAATGAGATTCCACAGTACTTCTCTCGTTTATATACTAAAATTTAAATAAATATGACAATTCTAACTATGAGGGGGGTATTAGGGGTTACAATTGTAAAATGTAGGTTTAGCCTAATTTCAATTAAATTAACTAAGTAATGATAAGTTAAATATGTTAAAAATACTACCACCAAATTTGAAAGAAATCCGAGCATTTTGACTGTAAAGGGTATGTTAAGGGTTGAATTTGTAAAATAAGGGTCGCATATTATTTTTAATTAGATTATTCGTAAATCTGTTTTAAATGTATAGTAGAAATCTAATATGAAGAAAATCCGATCCGATTCATCCATATAAATCCGATCCATATAACTCAAACTGTATATTTGGGGGGTGGGGGGTGTGTTAGGGTCGTAAATTATTTTTAGTCACTCAATATGTGAAAATATATAAAATTAGTGACGGAAAATGGTGAGTTATGCTGACATATAAGAATAAAAACACCGCCAATTTTTGAACAATTAATTTAAAGACCCAACAGGCCACTAGGGTTCATTTTTAGGGGATGAAACTTTTACCAGCATTTTCTTCAATGTATTCCTAATATGTATGCCAAATTTGGTTCAAATAAAATATTCCTCCTGGCAGGTATTTACGTTACAACTTATGCATTTTTACAACTTTTTGACCCTTCAACCCTTAATAAAAAGTCAACCCTTAAAAAAACTACAGATTTTTTTAAAGCATTCACCACTTGGGGTAGACACGAAACATCAGTTCAATATTTGGTCAAAATCGGTCTGCAACTTTAGAAGATTAAGTGGATGCACCGATTTTGCTGTTTTTGGCATGTTTTTGGCCAATAATGCGCAGGTCCTTGAGAATTTCCTAACTTTTTTTTCTTTGACCTAATCAATGGGCAGGTAGAAAAAAAGGACGCAAATTTTGCTTTAATCGGGTCAGTAGATTCCGAAATATAGCGGTTTAAACTCGGGTTTAAAGAAACGAACAGACCGACAGACCGACAGACCGACAGACAGACCGACAGACGGAAATTAGTGAATATGATTTTCGTAATCTACGCATTCAATAAAGTAGAAAAAAGTGAAATTTGGAGAAATTTTTTTTTTCATGAATACAATACTTCCTCTACGAGAGAAGTAATATATATCCCCGCCACTGTCACTGCTACACGACATCCTAAGAAGTGTCGTGTAGCAGTGACATCCATATCTTACTAGACACACTAAACTCAATATTTTGGTGGATCAACTATTTTATTTGTTCAATAATTAAAAACAAAAAACCATAAGAAAAGCGTTATAAACAAATACCAATTATTTTAAATATTCAGACTTGTTTAAATTTACCGTATATATTTACTTAAATGTTTCGGAGCATAATGTTAAATTTTTGAAAAAAGGGTTATTTCATTAGCTTATATTTTCGACATCCTTTAGTTAATTTATACCAAAATTGTTGTAATACCTAAGTTTAACCTTTATTCTTAAAATTGTATTAAGTTTTGGGCAAAATTGTCCACAACATTAACCCTACAATCTGACTCATGAGACCCCTGTTGGTTCAGGATTATCCACGGCCGATTACCCACTTCCAATAAAGTGGTCGCCACTAATTTGAATTCTCAATAGAAATCTTTTCAGAAATTCCAAATGTATTTCTAGAAATACAAGAAATCAACACCGTATTTTCAGAAATACAGTGAATATTTGGATGTATTTCTAGAAATAGAAATATGGTGCAAAAATTTTGCACGTCGCTAGCAAATCTAAATAGTTTTGCTTATCTAAATTCACTACAAATTTCGCGACATCTGATAAAGAATATGATAAACCAAGATTTCACCCATAAATTTGCAAATTTTTGCGTGAAACGTTGCCTTAGCAGCTCAGGGAATTTAACGCGGAAAAACAGTTTCAGACACTATTAATTATCCTGGAAAATATCTAATGATAGATTTAGAGAAAGAACAGATGTAGCAATAAATGAAGATTTTTTTTTATCTTTTTTCGATAATTAGCAAGCGAGTGGTTGATATTTGATCGACGTTTTTTTATTAATATTTTACTTAATTAATGGCTATTCGAACAAATCTTTCGTCAAAATATAAGTATTTTTTTTTCTCTAATTTTCGGTAGCTTTGGAAATCTTTGAAACACACCTCTCGATCTTTCCTAATGTTTTCGGCTAAAGCACGTGGCAAATAAGTCAGATCTTGGTCCATCTATTCTTTATCAGATGTCGCAAAATTTGCAGTAAATTTAGATAAGCAAAACTAGGCAGATTCGCTAACGACCAGAGCGCCTCTATATGTAGCGGTTTCGCACCTTTAAATATGTAATTAACATTCACCCACCTTCTAATTAGATGGTTCAAACAATATTTTTGTAATTTTGATTATGAAATATGCAGTTGCAAGACACTCTACAAGTCTATTTTAGTTTCCTTTTAATTTTGAGTTAAAAAATGGTTTTGGTGGTTTTTCACAATGTTACCAATTGCAGAAGTTTAAAGCGAAATTATTTCTCGGTTCTCTATATCTAATAAATGTATTAGAAAGAAATAGCCAAGACTTATTTATGCCCAATTTAAAAGTCGGTGCAATCGGCCTTTAACTAATTAGTTAAATTTAGTCCAGTTTTACTTTTTTTTCAATGTGGTTTTCAAAACTAAATTAGTGTAGGCTCTGATTTTACAAAATCGTATGTCGTAGATAATTACATTTATATTATGACCGTTTCATATCTAATGGCCCGAAGCCGACGCGACAATGACAACCATGTCGGTGCGTATCTCATAATAAATAGGGAATTCTTTCACGTTAAGGGTCCTTCACCGGCTGTCTCGAAGTTGTCTGCAACCAGCATTGCATCATAGAGACAAGACCGCGTATGATTGGTGAGAGCTTAGAAGAGAGTGAGAATAATATATAATATACACGCGTATTTATAATTACTGTATTCCGGTTATGCGTTGATGGTTTTTGAGGAAAATCATATCAAAATATTCTGAAAAAAATTCTTTAAGGCAAGAAGCTCACTAAATTTAAATAATTTTAATTAATCATTGTTAATTATGTTAATTTATTTTTGTTTGTCAAATATGTCTTATTAATCACTATTTAAAAAAAAAATCTTTAGGAAACAGATTAATCTTTTCAGAATATTTTGACATGATTTTCATCAAAAACCATCAACGCATAACCGAAATACAGTAATTATAAATACGCGTGTTTATTATATATTTTTCTCACTCTCTCCCAAACTCTCGCGAATCCTTCGCGCTTTTTTCTCTATGCTGCAATGCTGGTTGCAGACAACTTTAAGACAGCCGGTGAAGGACCCTTAAGCGACATATCGGCACCGTGCAGTTGCAAGTGCCGACATATTCACTTTCATCATGGGACAACTGAGAATGCAAAATTACACTTTCAGATAAATCCGTTTCTTAAAAAAAAATTCGCTGGAAATGAGATTCCACAGTACTTCTCTCGTTGCTATTAGCGAATAAAACTACCGATGAGGCGCTGCTGTGCTCTCCAATGTTTACATACTTCTGCCTGTCAGTTCACTGTTTGTTTGTAAACAACGTGGTTTTTAGGTTCGGTTTTCGGTTAACATTAAATTTTTATTTTAAAATGCCTACAATATGTTGCGTAAAAGGGTGCACATCTTCGAACATTAAAGACCCTGATTGTTCAAAATCAACTTAACCTCACTAAACAAGTAAACAATGCACAACAAACTGTCAAATTCAAACCAATTTCTGTAAACAATGGAAGTTCGTCTTTTATCCACAGAGGGAGTTCTGTTAGCTATATTCCCTAATATTAAAATTGGTTATTTAAATTTTTAGAATTTTGAGGCATCTTTTACTGAAAAAAATTTATCGGGTTATTTAAAAATGCTTTTTAAATTGTAACTAGGAACCAAATTTTAAACAAATTTAAGCGATAAAGTTGCAACGTGTGTATGAAAAGATTAAAAAGTGAAAAATTTGTTGTAGGTACTCTAATTTAATGAAACTATTTGAAGCTAGATTTAAAATTACCAATATAAATCAATGTTTGAAGTAAATCCTAGCACTATCAGTGTAAGGGGTGTGTTAAGGGTTAAAAACATGAATTGAGGATTCTAGGACATTTTTGATTAAACTAGTTTAAATTATATTTCAATTTATTATTACAAACCAAATTTAAAAGAAATCTGACAAATTAAACTGTAAGGGGTGCATTAGGGGTTACAATTGTAATATGTAAGTCATACCCTAATTTTAATTTAATTAACTAAATAATGATAAGTTAAGTAAGTTAAATTACTACTAAGATCCAAATTTGAAAGAAATCCGAGCATTTTGACTGTACATGGTATGTTAAAGGTTGAAATTGCAAAATAAGGGTCGCATACTATTTTAAATTATATTATTCGTAAATATGTTTAAAATGTATAGTAGAAATCGAATATGAAGAAAATCCGAACCATATGACTCAAACTCTATATTGGAGAGGAGGGGATGTGTGGTAAGGGTCAAAAATTATTTTTAGTTTTTTACTCAGTCTTTATGTAAATATTACTAAAATAACTGATAGAAAAATGTGGGTAATGCTGCCATATAAGAAGGAAGTGGCTATTTGTCGGTGCGCCCCGCAGTTTAGGTCTATTGCCTATCTGACGGTGCGCCCCGACCCTTAGATCTGTAGTCTATTTATCGGTGCGCCCCGCTCTTTAGATCTGCAGTCTATTTGGCGGTGCAACGCGCGCATGCTAAATTGCGAAGTTTCTTCCAAAAAATCAGTTAAATGTTCTAGCAGTCAATCGTGTTATATGTGTAATGGCGAACGCTTTCTGTTTCCGCCTTTGTGCTTTTCTTTACATTATTTGGTGCATTTGCATTAAGTTCAGTGTTGAACGTGTTGTATTCCAATCAAGTTTATGTGCTATTACAAAGGTAAGTTAATCTTTATTTTATTATGATAATCTGTTTAATCGATAAATTAATAAAACATGAACACGTGCAAACGTGCGTAAATTGTAGGGTTAGGTTAGTGGAGTGGCTTTTACTTAATAAATTAATAAACTACGATAAAATTATGTTAATACAAAATGTTAACTAAAAAAATGCAACTATGCGTTATTATTGTCTATTTGTCGTCACGTTTACATGAGTTTTGAATTTATTTCAAAACATTGTCTCTTTAATTTAAAGTCGATTAAAGGTGAAATGTTTTAATTTTACTTTACTTTATAGGCAAAAATAGAAAATATGGAACTACCCATTAAAGGAAAAGAGTTTGTTTCTCTCGAAGCAGTTGAAACTTTCATCAAAAACTTTGAAAAGTTAAATTTCATTCAATTGAACAAAAAAGAATGCAAAAAGCTGGATTCTCAGTGCGTTCTGAAAAAGTATCCCTTGAGGGTCAAGGCAGCCAATGCGACATTGCTATACTACAGCATAACTTATGGATGTGTAAAAGGGGGTCTCTATAAATCCAAGAAAGAAAACAAGCGGAGCAGCAGGTAATGTTAAACTAAACTTTTTATACTCATTATACACTTATTAAGAAACTACGTTACGTTTTTTTTTAATTTCAGTACCTTTAAAGAAAATTGCCCTATGTTTATAAGATTTAATTTATCTTTGGATGGACAACATCTCAAAATAGTAGATTGCAATTTGGATCACACTCACGAAGTATGTAAGGATTTGTTTGAAGCTTTGCCTCGCCAACGACGGTTGTCAGATAATGAAAAAGATCAAGTATTGGAACTGATGAGTTTAAAATGCAACAAGAAATTGTTGAAAAGTTGTATAAAAAGAAAGACTGGGAAAATAGTCACTTTAAAGGATTTATCGAATTTGAAGAGTTCTAAAAAAAAC
Source organism: Cryptophagus acutangulus (assembly GCA_963556235.1). Lineage (NCBI taxonomy): Eukaryota > Metazoa > Arthropoda > Insecta > Coleoptera > Cryptophagidae > Cryptophagus > Cryptophagus acutangulus. The sequence continues at coordinate 2,734,836 of OY744569.1, forward strand.
AGATAATGAATTAATGAATGCAATCTCACTTCTTCAAGCGGATGCAGGTTCCATAGTAGAAGTTATTGCTCAGGAAGACAACACCTTAGAAGGGATATATTACCAAAGTACATTTATGAAGCAATCATATGAAGCATATCCGGAAGTTCTTTTATGTGATGCTACATTCAAGCTAAATAATTTGAGAATGCCATTATATATATTTCTTGTAATAAATGGAAATGGACAGGGTGAAGTAGTTGCGACTTTTTTACTTTCAAATGAAACAAAAAACAACATTACAAGCATGTGTGAAATATTCAAAAAACATAATTCTTGCTGGATTAAAACTGTAAGTGTAATGACTGACAAAGATTTCAAGGAACGATCTGTGTTTGCAAATGAATTTACAAATGCAGAAATTTTATTATGTGCGTTTCATACTTTGAAAACTTTTCGAACACAAATTACTACTGAGAAAATGAATATTACTGCAGGACAAAGGGAAACATGTCTTAAAATACTTCAAGACATCACATACTCTAAAAACGAAGATGATTATTTTGTCCATTATGAAATTTTAAAGCAGCTAAAACTAAAAAGAGTATTAGAATATTATAACAAGAATTGGCATGATATACGACACGAATGGGTACGTGGACTGGTAAAACAAAACATCACATTCAATATTGTTACAACCAATCACTTAGAAAGTTTTAATCAAAAAATTAAACAAATTGTGACAAAATTAAGTACTTTAACCAATTTTTATAAAGATTTTCTCACGCTTTTAGATGTTATTAGAGATGAAAGAAAAATTCAAGCTTGTATGTTAACGAATAAACTGCAAGTAACTAAATATTTGCAAAACTCTCCAGAAAATTTATATTCTAAATTTGTGACAGAGTTTGCGTTTTCGTTTATTATTGTTAGTCTTAAAAACTCAGTTAAAATTAGTGATTTGGAAACTGAAGTTGGACCCAATGGTTATATTATTAGATGCCCTAAAGATGGTTTGGTTGAAACAAATGTTGATCATTGTAATTGTACGTTTTTTAAAAACATGATGTCGCCATGTGCTCACATATTTTATGTCCGAAAAAAAGAAAATTTAGAGTTGTTTGACGAAAACTTGATAAAAAAACGTTTTGTTAAGCATCAATATGCGAAGCAGCAAATGTTATATAATCATTTAAGTAGTAATGAAGCAATTGATAAAGTGGAAGTTGCACTACACCGTTTAGAAGAACCAAGAAAACCAACTACAGCACATGCAAAGTATAAAAAAATCGTGAGTCTGTGTGATAAGATTGCAAATGCATTATCTGAATGTGGAGCTAAAGATTTTGAAAAGAATTACAAACAACTACAAGTTTTCTATAATTTGGCAACAAATCGAAAACCTATAATAGTTTTAGAAAATAGCATTGCAAATGCTGATGATGCTAATATGAATGAAAACGTGTATGAAGTATCTACAGATAATTTACTATATTGTGATTTTGAATATGAAGAAAACAATATTATTAATATCACAAATAATGATAAGGAAGAAACTGAAAATGATAATGAAAATAATTTGGAAAAAGAAATTCAACACAACACTAGTAGTAATATTAGTGATGGTGCATCAAATTTGAATATCGCCAACAAAAACATAAGTGATGAGACTTCGACGCAAAAAAGTACTACAAATGATGATAAAGAAGGAACTGAAAATTTTGAAGAAAGTAATTTGGAAAAAGATTTTCAAAACAACACAAGTAATATTACTGATGGTGCATCGAATTTTAATATCGGTGACAAAAACATAAATGATGAAGCTACTACACAGAACAATATTGATGGTATTGTTGTATGTGAAATCAACAGCGAAGGATTTACTTTTGAAGAAAGTCCCTCAGATGATAATAATAATTTAGAACATGTGAATATAAATTAAAGATGAAAAGGGTTGGTAGGCCAAAAGGTCTTGAAAAAACAGTAATTGGATTAAATAAAGCTAAAAAATGTAAAACATTCGAAAGTCAAACCGTTGTGCTTCAGCATAAGAAAATCATCAAAGCAATTGCATCAAATCAAGATATGGACTTTATTAACAACATATTAGATAGTGAGAAACTTATTGAAAGTTCCGATTTTTCCATTTCAACAATTAACTCAATGGTTTTTGAACCAGAAGTTAATATTAATAATGTCAAAAAATATTTCACTCATGATGGATTTATATTCCTTCAAAAAACTTTGAATAAGATCAAAAGAAAAACATACTTGTGTGGCATTTGTACAAATCCAGTAGAAAAAAATTCCATTAGATGCGATAGTTGTCTTTATTGGATACATTTCAAGTGTACGGGCAAAAAGCCATCCAAGAATGAATTGAATAAGAAAAATTGGTTTTGCATGAACTGTAAAAGGTCGCATTGATTATTAGTTTAAAAATCTACGGAATGGATATCTCTAGAAAACGGTAAAAAATTAAATTTAAGTTGTTAATCAAGTTTTATAGTATTTTGTTTTTAGATGATTTTCATAAATGATGACCTTTAAGAATTTGTTCCAATGAAGAAAAACACAATTAAAAAGCGTGACAATTAAACTGGTAAACTGGTAATTGTCAAAAACTTTTTGTGACAATTAAAATGGTAAATTGAGCATTTATAAATAAAATTGTGATGCTCAACAAATTTTATTTCTGTTGCAGATGGTTGCTTATGAGTACAGCTTATCAGGAAATGTTTAATAATATTTGTTTGTATTAATATTGATGATTCTTATACGTTATAGTTATTTAGTATTGTTATAGTAATAAATAACAGATTTAAGCATAAACATGTATTACTGTATTTTTATTATTGTTGATATTTATTGAAACCTACTCATTTAGGTCTCAATAATCATACAATAGTCATACCTAAAGCCTAGTTCACATTGGCATATTTTTTGGTTCTTTGCTGTGATTGATCAGAAATTTTGAATATTTAAAATTATTGATTTTTATTGACTACACAGTAAAGGAGTAAAGGTCCCGTCACACATGACTTAGTGTAGTGTAGAGTAGAAATAGACCAATCAGAGATCATCATTTCTACACTACTTTACACTAACTCGTATGTAAACGGGCCTTAAAAACGCACGCTGCTGCTCATGTATGTTAGGAGTTAACGATAAGGTTAAACTATGCCGGAACGCTACTTCATGATAATAAATTTACGGAACCGGGAACAGTGTACAGAATACTAGTTAGTTATTTAAGGTACTTAGCATTTTGGGCGACCCACACACGAACGCACATAAGCAGACTGGGTTTTTATTATTGTTTTATTAATATTTAATTGAATTAAAGTACGTAATTATAAACATTTTAATATGAGTATTACACCACTGAAAAATACAAATAAATTAATAAAATCATATAGACAATATTTTTAAAGTACGTAAACTTCGCAATTTACCATGCGCGCGTTGCACCGCCAAATAGACTACAGATCTAAAGAGCGGGGCGCACCGATAAATAGACTACAGATCTAAGTGTCGGGGCGCACCGTCCGATAGGCAATAGACCTAAACTGCGGGGCGCACCGACAAATAGCCACTTCCATATAAGAATCACACCACCGGCAATTTTTGAACAATTAACTTAAATGGCAAATGGGTTGTAAGGGCTTATTTTTAGGGGATGAAACTTTTACCAGCATTTTTTTCAATGTATCCCGGTATTCATACATTTGACGAGTATAAGTATTGCTAGGTTATAATAAATAAAATCTCTCACCAGCACTTAAAACTTCTTCGGTATAAGTGTACCCATTCCACACTAAATACTCGCGGATCAATTCGTTAATGAAGCGAGTTTCTTGGGGAATTGGTGGACGTTCAGCTTCAGTATCCGGTTTATTCAAAACTGACATGACGGCCGAACGAATTTCACTCTTGAATTTGCCCAAGCTGCCATCCTTTTCCAGCGATTCTTTTATAGCTGTATTTTAAATTAAAACGTTGCACATACAATCGTAAATTATTGTTCATTACCTTTTAACAAATCCAACTCTGTGGGTTCACTCATAGTTTTTGACTGTTTAGTACAACGGTGGAGAAACAAATGCAAGCGACACTGTTTTGTTTGTATTGAAAGCGCACTTGATAACAAAGCAATAAGCGCGCGCAAGTTGAATTTTTTGTCACGATCGAAAGAAGCACGAAGAAATGTGAAAACAAAAAAGGTGAACAATCAAGAATCAATCGTTTTGCGGCTCAAACCAACGCGCCGAATTAATCATTCAGCATCAGACTCAATTTCATCAGCGCAACACTTTGCATGGAATGCAATGCCAAAAGTCGTGGGTTTTCTTTCAGAGTCTCATACAAAACCCGCACACTCAATACATTGTCACTCTGCCTATGCGTCGAACAAGCCCGCGCAAACGCCACTTGTTGCTCCGCCACTTCTAACGACGGCCTATACTCCGGCACCAAATTATCCTCCTCCAACGTCACTTTCGACTCTTGCGTATCGTCAATTACGTTCACATAATTCCGAATGAACGGGTCAGCTACCGGCATATTAAAGCCGTACTGGAAATTACCATTTCGTATCTTGTACGGCTTCACCTTCGAAATCATCGCCATCACAATGTTTTTCACGAAAACATGACAAGCGTGTACCATTAAATCGGTCACTCTATTGTCCGCATCGTTCAGTTGGTTTTGAAATAAAGTCAGCGCAATTCGACTTGCCAAGAAACTGCTATCGGGCAAGAACAACTCGGTGCCGGCCAGTCGGTTCTCAGCGTCCGCAGGCAGATCGGACGCGGCGGATACATAATCGAGAAACTCAACGTTCTCCAAAATCGCCTTATTCACATTCAAGCGTGGCGTTTTGAGATCTTTCGAATTGCGTTTCGATTTCAACGCTGCGATAAAGTAGCTGTGACATCGAAGTTGTTCGTCCGTTGACAAAAGAGTTCGCGCTTTTCGATCAAATTCCTGATAATGAAGTGGCGATTTGAAGTGATAGCATTGGCGTAATAATGAAAAGTATGTCTGCGTTTGTTCTTCGTCTAGACTACTTTCCAAGTTTCGCCGCGCTTCTGTTAAATCTTTATTGTATTCATTAGTATGGTTAGTATAAATAGTATACAAATAAGGTAATTTACCCATTTGGATTGAATTGTGTCGAATTAACACAACCACTATCACAAAACACGCCAAGCAAACAAACGAAATGTAACGTAATTGAGGTTAGGGCAAGACAAGCCCAATGAAGAATGAAGTTAGCACTAAGCAATATACAGGGTGTATCTAAAATTGTGGGCGTAGAATATATATAACAATGCGATTAATATGATACTGAGTATCAAAATATAAAATCATTTAGAATGTTATTCATTACATTTAAATAATAAAATTAATCTTTAATAATTTGAATCTAAATTGTATTGCTGGTTGCCTCCAAATTATACAAGAGTGGTAGGGCCAAGAACGTATATAAAGAGGATATCAAACTCGCTTGGTAGGGGTATGCGTGCCTAATGGAAGAAAGGTGGGCAAGGCGAGAACCTGTACTAGCGCAAACGACTGCTGCGCATCTAGGGCTTTTAACACTCATATCATAAATAGCTATTTTGTTTGAACTAGAATAAAAACGAAATAAATACAGGATTCAACATAAAAAATATATTTTCAACTTTACGAAGAAATACGCAAAATATGCTCAATGTAACTACGAGTAAAGCACTCCATACAAAAAAAAAATAATAATAATTGCAATTTACAAAACATCTTAAAGTATTGAACTCGATGCTAACATTAGAAACGAAATTTTCAATCAAACATTTCTAATCGATAACGATTATGTACACACATTTCTACACAACCTTATGAAAGGTCCATATTCTCCACTTCCATAGCCTTGCTTTGATTTTCTTTGATACTCTTGTCAACTTCATTAATCAAAGCTTCCATACTTTCACATGCTTCGTTCTTGCCACTTTGCTCAATTTCCATCACCTCTTCAATTGCGTTCACCACCTCACTGTCATCCACCGGATCATCAACCTCCTCACTGTCCTCCTCGTCCTTGCTGTTATCGTCCAACATTTTCTCCGAACATATCAAATCCAGAACTTGCGAACTGGATCCAGATTTCGGCCCAAATTGTAAATCTTTCAGCTTTTTGTCGTCACTCGATGGCTCCTCGGGTTTACGCACCAGTCCCAAAACATCCAACATGCTGTGAGTCACTGACGCCACTTTCGCCTCTTTCAACGACGGATATGCGGATTTGCGCTCACAGATGGCCAAGTGCTTTGCGAGTTGATTACCTGTAATTTTAAAAACAAAAGTCACGTGACTGACAACTTATAAGCGATGAACTGTAATAAGCCGCAATGTTGTTGTGGCGTAGAGCTCAAGATGCAATAGACACACGTCTTTATCTTTTACACATTCAATCTTTTTTGTAAATTTAGCGTGTCAATTTACCTGACGATTATGTAAATAATTACTAAATGCACTTACCATCAGTATGACTAAATCCACAAATACAAAACATTTCGCTTGGTAAAGCATCCACCGCAATTTCCGGTTCTTCTTTAGCACATTTAATTTTATGCTCAGACATTGTGCTTGCGCAACACGTGGAATAATTGCAGTTTTGTTTCATGCACGTCTCAAAGGACCTAAAATCAAAACAAAAATTGATCAAGTAAATAATTCCCACTACAAAAATTTTGGCTTGATCGCACTGAACCTTTTCCCCCAAAAAGTACATATATTACAAAACAACGTGAAAGTCAAACCAAAAATTTCAATTCATTTAAAAAAAAAATTAAAAAAAAAATTAAAAAAAAAATTTCAAAGATTTTTTTTTTAATTTAGGGATAGGAATTAAAAAAAAATTGAAATACAAAAAAATTGTACAAATTTTAAAACTTAAAGATTCTCCAACGGCTGTCTCAAAGTTGTCTGCAACCGGCATGAATCATAGAGAAAAGAGCGCGAATGTATGGGGAGAGCTTAGGAGAGAGTGAGAAAACTATATAATAAACACGCGTATTTATCATTACTGTATTTCGGTTATGAGTTGATAGTTTTTAATGAAAATGGTGTCAAAATATTCAAAAAAAAATTCTCTAGGGCAAGAAGCTCACTAAATTTGAATTATTTTAATTAATCATTGTTAATTATGTTAATTTATTTTTGTTTGTCAAATATGTCTTTAATTATCCACTATTTAAAAAAAAATGCTTTAGTAAACAGATTAATCTTTTCAGAATATTTTGACACAATTTTCATCAAAAACTATCAACGCATAACTGAAATACACTAATTATAAATACGCGTGTTTATTATATATTTTTCTCACTCTCTCCTAAGCTCTCACCAATCATTCGCGCTCTTTTATCTATGATGCAATGCTGGTTGCAGACAACTTCGAGACACCCGGTGAAGGACCCTTAAGAACAAGTAGTCACACTAGCTTGTAACAAAAATTAAACTTACGGATAATGCTTATTGGAATCCATCGACTTGTTACATTCGACGCACATCATTGTCTTCGAAACCTTGTAGAACAGAGCCCCAAAATTAATATCATTATCATCGTTCGGGAACGTATCCATTTTCGATTTGGGTACCATGATCAGATTCTGATGTGCGGGCGACGACAGTCCCGCCTTACCCCGTTGCGACATGTGCATCTTTGCAATATGCTCTTTCAGCACATCTTTCTGGACAAACCACAAATTGCACTTGCCGCATTTCTTCGCATACTGTTTCTTCTGGTGCTTCTGCAAATGTTGCATGAAAAAGCTGACATTCTGCACAATATTTCTGGAAGCCGAATACACCGTGGTGGACTTTAAGCAGAACGGACATTGAATTGTCGGTCCATTGTCGTGGTCTTGGTAGAAATGACCGATTGCTTGCTTGTGATTCGAACAACGATAGCCGCAAGTACCACATTGATAAGGCAGCTCTGACGGACAATGCTCTTTCGACATGTGTTTACCTGCAAATTAAAATTGATTATTTTCGCAATCAACTTAAAAACTAAAAGAAACCTTACCTAATACAAACGGATTCATAAACCGCGCCTCACAAATCAAACAAACAAATCCATTCTCGTGCTTGGTCTGTGTGGGATGCGCGGACGAAATGTGCTTATGAATTTTTCCCGACGGGCAACTAGTCAAGCAATACCGACACAAAATCGCATCACTATCCACCCCATTATGCGCATGTTTGAACAAATGCGACATCAGCTTGATATTATTGGTGCAGACCACCTTACACAACGGACACTTAATGTTCAGAGTGATATCGTTCGGAGTGGCTGCTTTCGTGGTGCGAAAGATCGTACCATAGTAGTAATGGTCGAGTGGCACCATCTGCTCCGGTATATCCGGACTGCTGCATTTTGGTGGGTTTTGTTGGATTTTCTGCGCATCCTTTCTACGATACGAACGCTTCTGCGTCGTCGTTTCAAACACAATCGGTTTCGGTGGACCGTTCGCCGTGCCGGGCGGGATATAGTAAGTTTTGAACGGATTCGAAGCGACTTTGTTCAATCGCTCAACTAACGTTTGTGCAGTATCCATACGCGTTTGCTCCGACAAATGGAGCAGTAGGTTATCGAACGCTTCCATTTGATTTGTACCGAACCATTCGCGCCACACTAGCTCGTCGAGGAATTGCTGGATGATTTGACGCGATAATAAGCTGAGCGTGTTCTGGAACATTCGCGGTACAATTCGGCGCAAGTATTCCATGATCGTGCGATTCGAAGTGTAATAATTATTGTTCGATGATTGGATAACATTAGCATAACCCATCGAATGCAAAGTCGCTTTATCGACCGTTAAGTCAGTTATGATTGTGCTTTCCGGATGAATCCATTGCGCTAATGGTTCCAAGATTTTGCCGAAACGTTTCTTGTAATTTCGGTCGCCATCCGCTAACGGTTCGACTGCTTTCAGTCGCATGTATTTCGTAGTCGTTTCGAGCACACCTAATACTTCCACTTTGACTTGCCGTTGCAGCCCGTCTTGCGATGTGGTTCCCAACGAAATGACGCCCACCTCCACTTTTACGTTTGGACCACCGAGTTGTCGCACATGATTCTGAAGGGCTACCGTGCAGATGCCGCGGAGCCATGTGAAAATGCCTTTCACGTATAAGTTGTCGACTTTCACCTGCAAAATAACAATGTTATTAGAGTACACATTATTAACTACACAATTAGATTGCTAAAAATATCTGGAAATGCATAGTTACCGCGGACCAAATAGCATAAGGAACAAAACAAATGATTGAAATAAAACAAATGGAATGAAAACAAATGAAATTAAAAAAATTATTGACATTTGTTACTTTTTTGTGATATGTCATTTTTTCCAAAATTTAATAATTATTATTATTTGTCACATTGATTTTACTTGTGTGTGTGTATGTGTCATATTTCATTCTTAGTTTACATCTGTCAAATTCAGTTGATTTTATCGATATTTGTCCTTTTTACTTAAATTAAAATATGTCAGTTTGTGGCAAAATTTTACATATTTAGTTATTATTGGTAAAATTTAAATAATTTTATTAATATTTGCCACTTTTTTGTCTAAAATTTGATGTTTGTCAAAATTTGGTGACAGCTGTCAATTTTGACATTTGACATTTTAAGGACTATTTTTGAATGATACTAAAATTATTAACAGAAAATGGTTGAATAAGCTTTCAAATACCGGTTAATATAAACTCAAATTTTTGACGTAAATTAAAAGGGTAAAAAAGCTATAAGGGTTAAATTTTAAGGAATGAAGTTTTCACCACCATATTTTTCAATTTATTTTTAATAAGAGTGCAAAGTTTGGATGATGCATCTTGAATATTGTTAAAGATATATGCGATACAAAATAACAAATGTACCTAATTTTTCTTCCTTCAACCCTTAATAAAACACCACCCCTTCAAAAAAAAAACAATTTTTTTTGCAGCATTCACAACTTCAGGGTGTACGTAATCACTGTGCAAAGTTTGGTCGTAATCGGTATGGCGGTTCAAAAAAGTACCTATACCCACTTTTTTTTTGTCACTTTTTAGCTAGTTTTTAACCTCTAGTGCGCATGTCTTTTAAAAATTGATTTTTACTATTAGGTTCGTCTAATGACAACAAATAAAGGATGCACATTTGGTTTTGTTCGGCTGAGTAGTTTTTGAGATATAGTGGTTAAATCAAAACCAACAGACAGACCGACGGAAATTAGTGACTATAGTTTTTGTAATCTACGTTGTCTGAGCTATCTAGAAAACTAAAAATCTCAAAAAAGGGAGCCTTAATAACTTTTTACAAATTGCAGCTGAATATTATAAAATAAAATTGTAATGTGGGTCATCTACTTTGCCAAACGCCCCTCATAAAACAAAAAACTACATACCCATTGTGTAACATTCTGTATGTTGGTCTGCACCACCCAATGGTACATCAGCTTCAACAACGCAACCGGAGCATGAGGAGACCCTTCGAAAATCGAGCCGCTAAATACCGAAACAAACTTTTGTGGGCAACAAATTGAGATCCACACATAACCGCCGGAATACGGAAACTTTGTAACGTCACTATACATTCCTAGCTTGAGCGGCTCTTTTGGATGCGTTGCACATTTCTGTTCGGACTTCACCAAACCTTTCTGAATCAACCATTCGGTGAACTTCGTGGGCGGATTCATTAAAACGCCCTTCACTTTCATATCCAACTTCGAGCGAGTGTTGACTTCGCTTTGTCGCATACTCGGTCTGGCCAACACCACCAACGACGGGTACGTTTTACCTTGCAACTTGTTGAACGAAATTTCTTTGCTATCCGGAGCTGCCGCATCTTCGATTGACGTTAAATCGACCACAGCTCGTTTAACGCCCATCGACAAACCGCCTTCGGAGCTGCTCTCGGTTGGACGAAATGGGATGCCAGATGGAATGTTGGCAGCGATTTGTTGAGCCGCTGTAAACTGTGTCGTCGTCTATTTCAAATAATGAAAAATTGATTAATAAACAATGATACGTGCAACCGGTAAAATATCTACAAATGTATTTCCGCGGTACTTCATTCGTTTATTGGCAGATGCCATCGATAGTTGACAATTATTATTTGAAGTAATCTATCAAACTTAGTGAATTCTATTGACAGTTTTCAATTTTTTTGTTAAGATTTGGAATTCAATTGTTTTTAAAAACAATTTTTACATTTTGATATCTGTCATTTTTAGTTGACTTATGTCACTTTTAGTTGTCACTAAAGAATACTAATGTACTAGTCACAAAAATTACAACTTACCTTAGCTTGGACCACCGGCGCTGGTTTTGGAGTCGTCACTAATGGTTTGGCGACTTTCGTAATTGTGGTTCTTTGAACAAGTTTCGCCTCAAGCGTTTTTGGTTTGGGAGTAGCTGGCGTAGTAATTCGAATATTACGTCCTCGGACTGGCTTTAAAGCGTTCGTCGTCGTTGGCGTGGCTGTTGATGTGGTAGCTGTGACCACCGATGTTGTCTGCTGTAAATTCCCAGCCAACTGGATTTTGCCCTGCAAAAATGTTTGCGGAGCGGGTGTGGTACTAACTGTTGAAGTTGTTGGTTGCTGGAGTGGTGGAGGTGCTGGAGTAGCAACAGCACCGACTATCAATCCTGAAGTTGGGTCCATTACGAGCTGGTAGCTGGTTTGCGGTGCCGTTTGGGATTGTTGTTGGAAATTATTCACTATTATGTTGGCGGGTTTCGGCGCTGCAACTAAATGATCGATAAAAATTGCGTGATATCAAACTAGACTAAACAATTGCTACTAAAAAAGTACCTGTTGTTACATTCGCAAGAGCCTCATCGATCTGATATGCGGACGTCAATTCGCCTTTGTAAATCACCTTCGCCGATCCAGTGAGTCGATCCAAGCTGGTTTTAATTTCTTTCAGTTCGCGCTTTGTCTTAATTTGCCGTTCGAGTTGTGCTGGCGATAAGTCCTCAAAAGTGCACTCCAGCTTTAATGTACTCTCGACATATTTGCTTTGTATACTTTTAAGAACCAATACATTTCGATCTAAAATAATTGAAAAAGTACTTTAATAGAGGCAAAGCCGAATTTAACATTTATTTACCATTTCCACTATCATCTACGCTTTTTCGGTTGGACACTTTGTACTTTTTTTTCGGTGGTTCTAGTGGAATCACCTAAAGCAAAAAAATTATTATTCTTTGTAAATAGGCATAATTTATTCTTATTTGTAAATTTAAATTTATGCTTGATTTATGGACAAGAATTTAGCTTTAAATTTTAACCGGCACCTAGAGCGGTTGCGCTGTATCAAAAACATGCACCTGTTGCATTAGTCTCTCCCCCACGGCCTAGTTTATCGATTCTGCATTACTGCCGCGCAGGCTTATTAAGGGTCCTTTACCAGCTGTGTCGAAGTTGTCTGCAACCACCATTGCATCATAGAGAAAAGAGCGCGAATGATTGGCGAGAGCTTAGGAGAGAGTGAGAAAAATATATAATAAACCCGCGTATTTATAATTATTGTATTTCGGTTATGCGTTGATGGTTTTTGATAAAAATCATGTCAAAATATTCAGAAAAAAATTCTCTAGGGCATAAAGCTCACTAAATTTGAATAATTTTAATTAAGTATTGTTAATTATATTAATTTATTTTTGATTGTCAAATATGTGTATTTAATTATCCACTATTTAAAAAAAAACTTTGAGAAACAGATTAATCTTTTCAGAATATTTTGACATGATTTTCATCAAAAAGCATCAACGCATAACCGAAATACACTAATTATAAATACGCGTGTTTATTATCTATTTATCTCACTCTCTCCTAAGCTCTCGCCAACCATTCGCGCTCTTTTCTCTATGATGCAATGCTGGTTGCAGACAACTTTGACACAGCCGGTAAAACACCCTTAACGATCACTCTTTACCACCGCGCAAGCTTATTAAAGATCATGCTTTTTGATACATCGAAACAACTCTATCTAACTACAAAATTGTATATGTTAAATTGTATATCAAAATTGTATACTTAAAAAAAGTTGTTTAGAGACAATTTAAATCTAAATTTCTGCACTGAAGCACAAACGTAATTAAAAAAGAGCTTTTTTTGTACAATTTTGTAATTACAGTTTTTTGTTGCAGTTTTCAAATTTCATAAAATGCAACTTGCTAAAATGCAACAAAAATGCTTCAAAAAAAGCCAAGAAAAAATTTAATATTAAAAAGTTTAGTACTATACTAACATCATCATCATCTGATGTAACTTCCAGCGGTTCACTTTCGTCCAGAAGTAAATGCATATTTTTCAGGGCTTCTTTGCTGGCGGCCCTTCGCGACTGTGGTCGGGTTTTCATGTTTGCTACGTCACTAAAGCAGAAATAATAATTATAAAATGTATTAATAATCAAACAAAATTACGATTTAAACATTCTATAAATAGTAAATACTATACTTGTTAAAACTAGTTTTGGATATTTTAACGCCCTTTTTCACCATCTCATTCACTATAAAATTAGCTACTTTGTGGCTAGTTCGTTCTTTACTCTTCATTTTAACGGACGTTCGAACTTTGGAAAAATTTGAAATACGTCCCATTGTTGTAATATAGGATTAGGAAACTATTTTTACATTTGCATCAGTCAGACACCATGTATCTTAGCTTGCGCGGGAAAAATTGATGGTTTCCTTGTTGCTCTTAACTAGAACAAAGGAAAATGTACGTGTTACTATTACAAATTAAAATCTTACAGTAATGGCAAACAAATTCAAAATAATAGTCCAGCTTAGTTAAATGGTGTCTGATTCATGTCACAAACAAATGTAAATATAACATTTCAATTTTCGTCAATTAAAATGCAAACATATTTTTTTTAAGGATACTCGCAAGGATGTGTATATGCAACTTCAATTTGAATTGAATTAAAGTTTTTTGACTAAGAAAAACAACTTTTAATCAATTTTTAATCAAAATTTTTTTTAATCAAAATTTAATCAATTTTCAGTGTTTTTTCATTTTTTATAATTTTTTTATTTGATTATTTTTTAAACATAAATATTTTTGAGAACAAACGCTAGTATTTAACGAAAATGAATCATGGCACAATATAAATAGTAAAAAAAAAATTAATAAATTAAAAAAAAATTGAAACAAAAATGCTCATTTTTTTTTAAAAGTTAACATGCCTATTTTTCTTCCAAACTTTTAAAAAAGATTAATTTTTGCTCGAATTAATGTTTTATTCTAAAATTCTAGAATTCTTTTTTATCTAAATTATGTCAATTTGAAATCGATATTTTCAAAAATGAGAAAACAAATGCTTAGTGCCAGTCAAGGTCGAACACCCTGTATAAAAACAATAAATCATTGCCAATTTAGAAATAAGGATTCCAAAACCATTAGATTTAGATATTTTTTTCACAATCGTTTACCAATGTTAACTTTTTTCAATTCCAAATAGTGAGAAGAGCGTTTTATTCGAAAGTGAGAAACAAATTTGTATATTGTGTTGCATAAACACGGGTGTTAATTAAGGACATACGAATTATAAGAAAGCAAAAAACAGGCATAGTTAATTAAAGGCAATCAGAAAAAATCGCTTCACCTACGCTGTCGCGATTTATTCATGCCAATTCCGCTCAAAATATTTCAACAAAACATTCGAATTAAAACAAAATTATCCGACGAAAATATTGTATCTCGTGTTTACCCCCGAAAAATTGTTAATATTGTTGAACGATTGTGGAAAAAACAATGTTTACCACACGTGAGCCAAGAAGTCTTTTTCTCATAGGTCCAGTTGGCGCCTTCGCTTCGCTCGCGCGACCACTTCTTGACTTATGGGAAAAAGACACTCTTTGCTCACTAATAATACCTCTACTAATAATACCTATTTTCTATAACTTTAACCAAGACTGAATAAAATAAATTACCTCTGGCAGGTGCTGTTGATTTTGTGGCGAGAATTTTTATGCATTTTACTGTGTACGTGTATTTGCACTTCTAATCATAAATCTTATTCTTGTATTTAAAAACACCACTACCATAAACCATTTACCATAAAATTCAAATCGATAGCACCAATCTTACTAAACATTACACAGGGAAAAACAAAAAGTGAGGTTAGGAATATTATCGCCACTTTTGATTGCTAAATTTGAATTCAAATTAAATTTCGCTGTATTCAAATGCAAAGCATTTACCTTATTTAAATAATGGTCTGAAAGTAACTCATTATTCCATACGACGTTTGTAAATTAAGAATTCGGCAATCAAGCGTTCATAACAACTTGTGAACCCACCTTAACATTCCAGTTAGCGTACCGAGTTTTTCACGACTATACCTGAGTGGCATTAAATGCACTTGCAGTCTAATGAACATGCATCATTGTTTTGATTGATGAATTTCAATTAATTTTCCAGCGATTTAATGAAAATGCATTTTCAAATGGTTAAGGTAAAGTTACAAGAGTACTAGATTGAAGTCATTGTCAAAAGGTATGAGAAATATCATGGCGCATTGATGGTTGACAGTTCAACACAACTATTTTTGCCAATTCACGCTTAACATACGCAAGTATCGTTACACTAATAATGGAACGGAACACTTACATGTTGTACTAAATATCATCAAAAGTTGAAGTCAAGTGATAGGCCCCAATCAGATTTAATTAGTATTGTAACACCAAAACAAACTACATTAACACTGCACCGGCGCCATTTTGGTTTACACTAAGTGTTGTCGATAGATGGCGGGGTGGCGCTAAATTTCACTTTTTGTCCGATTTTGTTTAAATTGACATAATAAACAAATATACTTCGATGATATTTTCATTCTGTAATAGTCTATCGTTTAGGTTTTCTGCCATTCGCATCCAGTATTATAACTAAAATGCATGTATTAATTTAGGTATATCGGCACGTGACGTATCGCACCGAGACAGTACAGAAGGCGGGGCTAAGACGCGACTGTCTCTTTCTAATTCTTTAAACAAGTCCTGATGACGTTGAGTTCGGTAAAAACATGCAAGACCAAGTAGCAAGTAATTAAAAATTAAAGATGTCAACTATCTAAAAATTAACTAAAAAAAAATTGTGCACTTTACTGAGACCGACGAACAGAACAAGCTTGCTTTGTATGTGAATTGTATATTTCTAAATTCTAATCACTCAAACACGTGTTCTGCAAATTCATATCTACTCTTTTCTAATAAAATAGTTATCATTCCATGGCTCATTGAAAATATATAAGAAGTTACGTCATCAATATAGTGATGACGTCATCTTGACTTCGATATCAAACAATTAAAAAATTCCTTAATAAAAAAAAATAATAATAAAATACTAATAATAAAATTTCCTTAGATTTTAGCCGTGGCGTAACTGCGCTTAATTAATTAATTATTCTGATTGAAGTATACAATTTTTTTTTTATATTTTAGAAAATAAAATTAATAATAATCAACAGCCAACAATTTGAAATATTGTGTACATGCGCACTACCAAATGCGCAAACCGGCAAAAAAACATTTTTTTGAGTCGCAATTTTTTTATTTTTGCGTAATAATGCAAAATATTAAATAATGCAATATGCAACAAATTGTAAAATCTTTTATTTAACTCCTAAATATTTAAAGTACCAGAAATATTTATTCTTTAAAAATAAGTGAGTGAAGTGTGAAGTGAGTAACCATTCCCTGGCAGCGGTCACACGATCTATCGTGTGGCACAAGAATACGACTTGTGAACGATCACCTAAAACTGGGGAAGTGAGCGTTCATACTAAGTATTAGGAGAGCAGCAAAGAGGACAGGTTGGAGGCACCAAGCATACACGTTCACGCGACTTTCGAAGGAACGATTGAGGTGGGCTCGGGATTGGTCACATGTGAGTGAGTTTCCGAAACTGGTAGAGCTGGAGGTATTTATGATTGATATGTATTATTTGAATTTTTTTTATGCTTTTTTTTTAAGCATTTTGTTATATTTGAACGGGCATTAGAACTTGGACGTTAACCTAGTGAGTTGTAATGCACACCGTCTAATTGTTAATCAATTGTATATGTTGGTATGTTTGTATTTATGTATTTGGAAATTGAATTATTTTGTAATTTATAATAAATTCTCAACTCCGCAGTTTAAAATTTGAAAAGTATTCAGTTTTATAAATCAGACAGTTTGGCTTTTATTTTATAGAGGGCAACACTAGTTGGTATATCCAAGTATATCACAGTGGGTCCCCGAAAAGGAAAGAAAATATTTCTGAATTGGATTAACAATTTCATAATTTTTTATTTCTTTACTTTTTCGAGGTTACTAGCTAGTTTACTAGTATAATTGTCTAATTTAGACAGTCAAGATTACAACCAAATTATGACTTAATATAGTGACAATTTTAATTTTTTTTTTAATTGGTTAGTGTTTAAAATATTTGTATTAATAAGTATTAATAAATATTATAATAGTTATTTATACAACAAGTAGCAAAATGTAAGTTATTTTTTCACAAGTCGTATATTTGTCCAACGAGGTGTCAGCCGAGTTGGACAATACGACAAGTGAAAAAATAACCAATTTTGCTCGTGTTGTATACACTATTTTTTGCAATTTTTAATTAAAATAAAAAAATATTAAAGATTAGTTAATAATCAGATGACAATCGGTTGCTTGATTCAAGCTTAATTTGTTATTAATTAGAGCAAACATTGATAAAACAATTGAAATTGCCCCTAGGAACGAAAAATCAAACAGCTTCCTTCACATAATTCAAATCGAATAGAAGTGTTTGCTAACTCAAATTTAATGGAAATTGGCTTATATGTTCTTGTTCAGTTAAATAATCTTACTAAATGTACAAATAATATTGTTAATAAATAAAACATTGCGGTTTTATAACTTTTTGCCACGCTTTTAGCAATTTTTAAAATAATGAAAAAAAGTAAAAAGAATGAAAAAAAGTAGAAAAAGAGTGAAAAAAAGTCTTTTTTTCACGCTTTTTTTAGAACAATAAAAAAAAGAAGGCTGTTTCAATATCAAAAATGGCAACTAAAAAGATGTCATTTTAATCGCAAATTGCAAAAAAATAATAATTTACTTACAAGCAGCTCTTTTGACAATAAATGTTTCTCTCTCGTGAGTTTAAAATTAAAACACGTGAAAGTGAAACTATAATCATAAGATATTGATTTATTCTATAAGTTGGGTAGTGTTTCATAAATACAAGCGGCGTTACTTCTTTGTAAATGCAACGAAATACATTCACATAATTCATAAATCATCAATAATTCAATCATTTACAATCAATAATTTATATACCAATAATTATATCAACAAATATTTTGGCTTTTTCAAATCAAGTCAGTTCCAGGCAGCTGCGCTGCTGAACTAATAGTTCTTAGCTTATAAGTTGTCAGTCACATGGCTACTGAGCAATAGTAAATCAAATCGATTCAAGGTCAAGACTAGTAACGTCAGTGGATTGCTGCGCAAGAAAGAAGCGCGTTTTCTAAAAATTTAAAATATCGCAAATTTCTAAAATCATTATTAGAAAATCTACTTCAGTTTGTTCAAAAAAACTTTTACCCATCCATAAAAGGAACTAAATATTTTCATTGCAGATACAAATAAATTTAAATTGTGCATGTTTCCTACTCTTATAAAAAGTTACGTCATCAACATCTTGTCTTACTTGCGTCAATTCGCCAGCACATCTTTTCAGGATTATTGAGCGTCCTTACCTATAAACTATCAACCTGTTTAAAATAAATAACACTTTATTCCCACAATAACTTAAATCTAATTTAGTTAATTACATTAATTAAATATATATTTTTTCTATTTAAAAGAACATTACATCGGTTTTGCAGTAAAATAAGTAGAATTAAAGTCGAGTGGTCCACTGGTATCTTCAGGTATACTAATTTGAAATTGCAACAAAACCACCAAATATGTCACCATTGTGGCCAACAACTAAAAACAATTTAAATTAGATGGCACTAAACTCAGCTAAAACTGATATCGTACAGATTTAAATAAATTTCGGTTAACGTCAAAGAAACCGCCCAAACTCATATCGCAGGAATTCATTTCAGTTGCTCTTAGAAACATATTCACCTAAAAATATTCAATAAGTCAAACATATAGTCATTAAAACTGCCAACAAACTTCTTCCTGAGCATCATCATTCATCCAACTCAGCTCAACCAACAGCAATTTTTTCTGGAAATAAACGCGCACCTAGAGATAAACTATGATTAACTGCTTGCCTTCAGAAACAAACGCAAACCTCCTTACACAACTCGAAGCATAATGCGCCTCGTCACATACAAAAAATAACAAAGCAATGGCAAAAACCGCTGTTACTGTTAAACCCACATCCTTAATGCCAAAACCTTCCTGAATTTGCGACAACAGCCCATAAATAGTAAGCGTAATGATGAGGAACAAATACATGCACAGAAACGTCAGTGCATAGCCGAACGAATGACCAACATCGGTAGTGATTTTGCTGAGCATCATCCACATTGATCGATATTCGGCGACTTTGGCAGATGGTCCAACATGCTTCAAAGCCAATTGGAAATCTTCAGCAATAACGGTCGCTGTTTTTCCAATGATATCACAGAAAATGAACCAGGATCCTCCAATAACGTACGTTATTGTGTTGATGTAGCAATAGGGAATCACCTGAAAGTAAAGTAAGGGATCTAGTAGATCTAAACTCCAAGAGGTTTCGGTTTGGTTACTTGTAAGAACTTGAAGTGAACCATGGTAACATGAGTAACCACCATAGTACCACAAGACAGCAACGGCAACCCGATAGTGATCATCATCGGCTTATTGCCGACAAACAAGCTCAGTCTTTTATTCGTAACCGAATTGTATAGTTTTTCAAAGTTGAAGAAATCGGTCAGAACTTTGGCTTGTTTGCGTGACTGGTACCAAACAATCGGATTCAACAGAATCGGCACCAAATAGACTGAAAATAAGTAATCGATCACCGCTTCCTCGAATCGGCCTTCGGCCGATCGAACAATTTCGACTTCGTCATATTTCAAGTAGCCGATGTAGGCTAGCATTGTCGTGAATAATGCGACTGAATAAATCATCCATTGCGTGGTGACTTGATGGACGGGTCCAGTCAGATTCATCGGCAAAACACCAAGCAGTCGAAGAACGGTCAAAAATGGTTTCATGGTCTTCAAGATTTCGGTGATGTTACTGTCGTCCGATAGCGGTGAATTGAATGCGGGTGCTACTTTCATGACTGCTGGATGCCTGAAAGTATTGTGCACCCCTTTCAGATAGACACTTTTGGATTCGTGATGAGGAGTGACGCTATCTCCCATAACGCTAATATGGTGATGTTGATGTGGTTCGTTATACATTTTGTTAGTGTGAGTGATAGCAAAGTACTGAAAATTGGAGAATGTATTTCGTAGGTGTAATTGCGTCTAAGCGACGTGGTCTGTTGATTTAAGGGTAATTAATTATGACCTACAATTAGAGGTGTCAATTCTTTAAAATTGATTATACATTTCATAGAAACGGGTCAAGTTTTCAGTCATATTTCATGGAAATTCAAGGTTCTTAGTTGGAAAGGGTCCAAGGAAATTGAATTAAAACATTAACACTATATAGATATTTATGAATCAAGGGCGTTAATAAGACATTTTAAACACTTTATCTTTTTTACGTCTTAAGGATGGAGTTTCAATGTTGTATATATAGTCGTGAAACCCCGTGGATTTGCGTGAAACATGTATTAATTGCTCAGTGAGCTATTTTAGCTTTTCCAAAATCTTCATTAAGCAATCTACAAGCAATCTAATGGTATTTTTAAAAAGCGAACAAAATTTTGAACCGATTGAACTATATGACATTTTTTAATCTACTCATATTAGTTTGTTTAAATATTTTAATGTTTAAGACTCCCTTAGTCGAGACCTTGCAACCAGTAATGCACCAAAAATTTTAATAAGAAATAAATTTATGTTAGCGTTTGTCGATCTTTTGTTATCAAAGCATCTTGAAAAAAGTAAAGATATACTAAGTGCGCACTAGTGCAACCTATTGAAAATCTTAGAAAATTATCAGTTTCGCTTCTATTTCACTTTTATT
Source organism: Cryptophagus acutangulus (assembly GCA_963556235.1). NCBI lineage: Eukaryota > Metazoa > Arthropoda > Insecta > Coleoptera > Cryptophagidae > Cryptophagus > Cryptophagus acutangulus. Next base: position 2,755,971 of record OY744569.1, read on the forward strand.
TTTTATCCAATTTTGATGTGTGATAAATCAATAGGTTCAAAAAACATGTGCCTTTAAGAATAGAGAAAGAAACAGTATTTTAAAACAATATATATTTAATAAGAAATAGTTGAAGTTTAATAGATGAAGTTCATTATGTTAAAATTAAAATTTCAACCATTTCTTATTAAATATTTATTATGTTAAAGAATTTTTTCGAACAAAAAATCAAAATCGCATAAAAAATAAAAGTGAAATAGAAGCAAACCTGATGAATTTTTAGCGAAATAAAAATTCCTCACTCCTGCACGCGATAAACTATATGGAAATTTTCAATAGGTTGCACTACTGCGCACTAAGTATATATTTACTTTTTTTCAACATGTTTTGATAACAAAAGACAAAAAAAAATTGGTCTTATAAAACATGTTCTTTAATATTCTATTATAATTCTAATATTAAATAAAGTGGAAATACCTACTTTACATAATCGTAAATGTATAAAAGTGACATTTTCTAAAATCGGTACAATATAATACATTTCCATAATATTGATATTTAATGGTTATTTTGTTCACAAAGAATCCAACCCTATATAAAACTAATTTACTGCAGAACCCTAGGGATAAGACACGATGTCATGACAAAAAAACCAACTATATTTTCCAAATCTTGTTCGTCCTATCTAAAAATGTTCCTCAACTCTACTCTACTCCATATCCAGAATTGAATCCAAGAATAAAACAAACAAAAACAAGTCGCAGAGAGTGAAATAAGACGAGTGCATAAATTAGCAATATTCGTATATGGGGCAGTAGAAAGCGCACCCTCTCCCGCTCGATGTGTTCTAGTAGGGTGCTTCCAGTGATATCATTTGGGGTGAAGGAAGTGGGGGTGGATAAACCGCGTGGTGCAAACGTCGCGACGGACTTTCCCCAGTCGAAGCCGGTACAATAACAGACTCGAGTCTCCATGTGGCCGATACGAAACTAGTAGACAAACGCGATTTTTCACAAAATTATTTCAATCTGATAATGTAATTAACTGAAGCTTTACATTGTACAACCCGTTGCGCGTTTATTTACCTAACATATTGATTCTTTCCGATGCGTATTTAAATAGCCATTCAAAATAGTTGAAGGAAAAATGTGTTTTATAAACAAATTTCGGAATCATCGCAATCTAATCGGTTTAGATTAAATTTTGTTGATTATTCAAATGCTGCCGCGCTCTGATGGTGAAATTGAATCAAAATTAAATTAACAGTGCTTTAATAACAGTGATGAATGTAATAATAACAAAAATCGTAAGATACTATGTCTACAACAATTGTTGCCATTTTCATTTTGCTGGTTAATTGTTTTGGCACTCAATCAGGATATATAGGTTAGTATTATATAATTATTCAGCTTTACAATATCCGTATATTCCGACCGGATTTCATTCTCATTGTGCAATTCTGATTGAAAAAGCGCACAAAAGCAATTGCATTTTATTGTATGGAATAGATTTTGAGGGTGAAAATTGTGTGATGCAATCGAGATTGGTTCGATGGAATGATTAATAGTAGAGTACTATTTTGGCCATGGAATCTGGTACCCTTTTGCAATTAAAATAGCAGTACTAAATTTTTTAATTTTTTGGGCTTCTTGAGCTGAATTTTTTTAATCAAAACTCGTAGTAATAGTGAAATTGTAGATTATTTGATAAAAAATTATGAGAGTCGGTGATTATAAAATATAAAAAGGTACACGCGCGATCAAATTTATCAATGTATTTTTAGTGCCAATCGAGGTGTCAATCCAGTTTCAACTAATCAATCAAAATATTTTAAATTTCTAAATCTAGATAATTTTAGTATTATCATTTTCACTATTTATTTGTAAATATTTTGTTCTCTCTAGAGAGAGTATTATTGTAATATTGCCTATTACGAAATTTTAAGAAGTTACGTCACGGCTGAAATCTATAACCTCAAATTAAGGGTACCTCATCGGCTGTCTCGAAGTTGCCTGCAACCAGCATTGTGTCATAGAGAAAAGAGCGAGAATGATTGGCGAGAGCTTAGGAGAGAGTGAGAAAAATATATAATAAACCCGTTTATTTATAATTAGTGTATTTCGGTTATGCGTTGATGGTTATTGATGAAAATTATGTCAAAATATTCTGCAAAGATTAATCTGTTTCCTAAAGCTTTTTTTTTAAATAGTGGAGAATTAAAGACATATTTCACAATCAAAAGTAAATTAACATATTTAACAATGATTAATTAAAATTATTTAAATTTTGTGGGCTTCTTGCCCTAGAGAATTTTTTTCTGAATATTTTGACATGATTTTTATCAAAAACCATCAACGTATAACCGAAATACAGTAATTATAAATACGCGTGTTTATTGTATATTTTTCTCACTTTCTCCTAACCTCTCGCCAATCATTCGCGCTTTTTTCTCTATGATGCAATGCTGGTTGCAGACAACTTTGAGACAGCCGGTGAAGGAACCTCAATGGATTGACCAAAAATTTGTTTTATTTGACGAATGTTAACCAAAAGTGACAGATGTCAATTGAAAGTGACATATGTGATCTAAAAACGACAGATCTTAACCAAAAATAAAATATTTATTTGACATTTTAGTATATTACGAAAATCCTATTCCCTAATTTGAGTATAAAATAGACAATTTTAATAACTTATGCGTTCATGATACAACATATATACAAAAATTCCCGCAAAAATATAAGAGACAGTCATTAATTTAGAAAGTTTTTACTGTTTTAGAAAAGGTGGTGACAAGCGACTGTAAATCCTGCAAACAAATGCTAACTTGTATTCATTTGAGCTCCGTTATTGCCATTTTGGATGTGGAGTACAAAAGTGCGGAGGACGAAAGTCGGAAGTTGGCTGCAAATAATATAAAAGATTTTGTAGAGGATGATGTTCAACTTGAAAGTACTACTCTCTTTCCGCTGAAAAACCCACGAGAAGCATTGAATCACAGGTGAGTGCATTTTTGTTTGAGGATTGGCATAAATACATTTCATAACCGCAGGAAATATAAGCAGTATAATTACAAATGATGAAGAATATTTGAGCAAGGCGCGATAAATTCATAAGTGGCTTTTGACATACAAAAATAATCGAAACTATTTTTAAATTAAATTTTATAATGGCTTTATTTTTAGCCTAGATGTTAATATGTGATGTAGGTCTATGGGAAATATTAAAATAAAACCCCAACATGATTCGAGAGTTACTAAAAGATCAATAAAAAAACTATTTAAATGACAAGTCCGCGCCGAGAATATTTTTTCAAAATAAAGAGAATATTTTTTCCTGGGTGGAAATGACGACTTATAACAATCTTCCTATTTCCCCCTCCTTTTGTTTCGTTTACTGCGGTTAGTGTTTACTTATGCAATGTCAAATACGATAGGTCGAGTGGTGGCCCGAGGCGTGCTCAAACTATGACGTCATATCACTTTAAATTTGAAATTTCAACCCCTTCCAAGCTCCAACAAAACGCAAAATAGTAGTTTATACAACAAGTAGCAAAATGTAGGTTTTTTTTTCATGAGAAGTAAGTTTGTCCAACGAGGCGCCAGCCGAGTTGGACAATACGACGAATGAAAAAAAAACTAATTTTGCACATGTTGTATACACTACTTTTTGCAATTTTCTTGCTATTAACTTTTTAAATGATAATTTGATTCATTCAGAAAATTTAAGGTTGCTTGATTTATGCTTAATTTGTTAGTAGTCAAAGTGAGCAATGGAAAAACAATTGCAATCACCCCTAGATACCTCGCTAGATACCTAAAAACGAACAGGGCGTTTGTTTGTTCACTTGATTTTTGTGAAATTCAATGAAAAAATATAAAAATCAGTGAAAAAATGTAGAAATTTGAGTGAAAATCGCACAACTATTTAAGCAACCAATAGAATGGCCGCATTTATGCTTGTTGCTATAGTTACAATTGATCAACATCAATATTTTTTGGAAATATTTTGGAAATATTTAAAATATTTCCGATGTCACAATAAAAGGTGTTGTCAAAATTAATTTATTGGAAAAATTGGTAACATTAAATGAATCCAACAAATATATCAGAAAAACTAATTAAAATTAAAAACACAGTGATTGTAAGTAGTTTGTTGTTGGTTTCCAACGGAAGCAGAAGTGGAAGTCGAGTAAGATAGATGAAAAACTAAGATAGATGTAGAATGGAAATATCTAGTAGTAAAATGTCATTATAATTTATTAAATATTTTATAAAATATAACATCAATTAAGAATTGTGCGATTTTCTTACCGAATACCATTCGTACAAAAATTAATTCCGAAAATTTTTTTTTTCGTTTTTCGAAAAAAAAAAACTTAAATGGATTTTAAAATCTCGTCTGCGACTCGGGCAGATTTCCACGCCAACTAATGCATTCGTGAGCTTAAAAAAAATTTTCTGGAAATAATTTGTGCACTTATGGTATTACATGTGAAAAAAAGACTTTTTTTCATTGATTTTTAAGACCAGTAAAAAAAGTAGGCCGTTTCAACATTGGAAACAACAACTGAAAAGTTGTCATTTTAATCGCAAATTGCAAAAAAATATATTCGTGTGTAACTTTTTATACTCTATCATAAAAGTAAATAAAAAAACGAAGTGGATTCAAGCCCGATTGTAAATTCGAGTACGAAAGGTCCTAAAAATCAATAAACTTATATCATTATTATTCCAGTCGCCAAATAATTATTTTTTTTCGCAAGCACTTGCTAATACAACCCCCTTTGGGTAACGTACATAATTCCGTCTACAAAGCACCCCAATTCGCAAATTCTATGTCTGTATTAGACATTTAAGAAGTATAAAATCCACCCTCTATTATAACAATATATATTTAATGTTATGTAGCACATGTCGGTCGACCCTTTAAGCACGTGCCAAATGGCATGCGTAGATCATTGAAAGATTACATTTAAATTTTTGGGGTAATTATTAATTAAATCAAGATAGAAAAGTGAACGTTACATTTATGTGGATGTGGTCAGTATTTAATTTGCAGTTTACTATGCTATTGATATCAAACTTTAGATTTATGATCGGAAATGGGAATGCTAAGCAAAACGCTGTTTTACTCAATTAATTAATGGGAATTTAATTAAAGTTCACCTCGTAATTTACGTACAAGACTTGCTTTTGTAAAGTGGAAACTGGAAATGAAATTTCATTTCAACATCTACTTAATGTCCTACAAATACAATAGAACGGGGCCTCAAAGGCTCGAATGGGGCAGTATGTATAATTAATTATCGTGTCGTTATTATTTAATAAAAACAGAAATGTGAACTTCTTTGTGTTGTTTTATGTGTTTTCAATATTTTCTGTATTGTATTCGGTTGAGGTCCCATTTGTGCGCGTTTAATGGGTGGGCGTGTACGTGTAAACCGGCCGAATGTTTTTAAAATCCATTTAAGTATTTAAGAGGAGGACTTTTTCAAGCTAACGATAAATGCAAATTGTGGAAGCGACAAACGATACCCTTTATCTCTTTTATTAGAGTTAGGACACAAATATTAGCATGAGACTAGAATTGGAGTATATTTGCATGTGTTGAAATGAGACGCAACCAGCCATCTTCGAAGCTATCTTGCGTTTGAGCGTCCGTATAGCCATCTACCGAGCACTAGAACAGGCAATCTAACGATGATTTTGGTTCAAAATATGATAAAAAAATTCAAATCGGGTGTAAAGCAATCTTAAAAACTAAAGAATCAATTTTTAATATTTAAACTGATATATAATCTGAATTGATTTATCTACGATTGCAATGGACAAAGTGCCATTTATGTTATTTTGTATTTGAAATATCAACTATATTAACTTTGAGTAGCTGTATCTTTTTTTTACAATGAACTATAAAAACTTTGTTCCATAAAAGCATAGATTAATATTTCTAGAATGTATATCACTCTAAATATTTAAAATTGGTTCAGTAGTGTTCCTGTGGGCCTGACACCGAGTGGCAGTGATTTTTCCATAAGAATAGCATGCGTGCCAGTTAGTCGCGCTGAAATGGGAGCTCAGCCGAAGTACTCCACTTAAAATCGGTTCATTTTGTATCTTTATTTTTTTTTAAATTGTGTTATGCGCCAATGTCTCTCGTTGTTTTATAAATTATTTTATTTGTTTACTAAAACGCTCCATTCTATTAGTATTTTTTATTCCTTTCCAATTACGATATTTTAATTACATTTTGAAACATCGAACATAATCTATTTACACTCTACTAAAATATCGAAACACTATTATTTTTCATTCGTTAGTATAATGGATTTATTAATAAAACAATATACCTAGTACGTAGTTGAAATAAAAATAAAATTCTATACATAAACTTTTTATCCAACGTTCAAATGTATTGAAATAGCAGCTGTAATTGAATTAATTAAAAAAATAGAACATGCGGCTAAATTAAAATTATATCATCTCTCAACGCAAGCAGCACATAGATAACGACTGTACAAACTAAAATTTAATATTATTCAGGTATCCATCCAACTGTAACAAAAGCTGCTAACATTTCCTAAATTATCATTGTCTGTTTTACAAACTAACAGTTGAAACTAGACGCTGATTTGCTGAAACTGAAACTAATCTATTTTACTCTAGTGATTCCATCATTAGTACGTGTGAAACTAAACAGGGAAACAACAGGCTCATTTTTCATTCGAGTTCAACTAAAAAAAAATGTATTTTATTTTATTAAAGAGGATAAAAAGTTACATACAAATATGTAACTTAAATATGTAAATTTCAAAATTAAAGTGATATGACGTCACAATTTGATCACGCCTCTGGCCACATCAGAATTCCACATCAGAAATTCGGACATCAGAAAAAGAAGTAGAAGGGGAAATGGAAGGGTGGGGATTTGAAATGCGTTAAACTATAATCGGTTTCAATACCTTAAGATTTTTTTTTATTTATTTACGTCTATTAGTAGTTTATATAGTTTATTTTATTGATGGCTAAAAGTTTTCAGAAACAAGATCTTTCCTATTGCTGGTAGTCTTGGTGCTGAAAAGCAAAGGAACTTAGTAGCGACTTGTGGTAACCGGCGCTCCCGCCAGATTTTTACCTCTTCGATTATTACTTCTCTCGTAGTGGAAGTATTATAATCATGAAAATTTTACTTTTTTAAATTTTTATTGTTCTGGATAGCTCAGACAACGTAGATTACAAAAACTATAGTCACTAATTTCCGTCGGTCTGTCTGTTGGTTTTGATTTAACCACTATAACTCAAAAACTACTCAGCCGAACAAAACCAAATTTGCATCCTTTTTTGTTGTCATTAGACGAACCTAATGGTAAAAAAAAATCAATTTTTAAAAGACATGCGCACTAGAGGCTAAAAACTAGCTAAAAAGTGTCAAAAAAGTGAGTATAGGTAATCTTTTGAACCGCCATACCGATTACGAACAAACTTTGCACAGTGATTACGACGTACACCATGAAGTTGTGAACGCTGCAAAAAAAGTTGGATTTTTTTGAAGAGATGGTGTTTTATTAAGGGTTGAAGGGAGAAAAATTAGGAAAATTTGTTATTTTGTATCGCATATATCTTTAACAATATTCAAGATGCATCATCCAAACTTTGCGCTCTTATTAAAAATAAATTGAAAAATATGGTGGTAAAAATTTCATTCCTTAAAATTTAACCCTTATGGCTTTTTTACTCTTTTAATTTACGTCAAAAATTTGAGTTTATATTAACCGGTATTTGAAAGATTATTCAACTGTTTATTATTTTTTTTTATTATTGCTTGTGTTTACTAATATCAATAACGAGAGAAGTACTGCGAAAATGCATTTCCAGATTTTTTGTTGTTGTGGGGTACGGTGTTACCGAAACGCAAAAATCCTAAGAGGTGACACATCATCCCAGGACCCCACAATCCCCAAAGATTCCAAAAAAATTTCATTAAATCGCTTGTCTTCAATAATTCCCGAGATTGTTCCAAAGTATTTCTACTAAGGACCAATGTCATCAAAATCCAGTCCAATTATTGTATTTATTTAAATGGGTTGATGAACGTCTACTGTCTAGTAAACTTAAAATTTCATTTGTTTTTTAATTAAATAAATTTGCTTCCACGTTTGCACTATGATGCTTAATTAAGTTTACGCTAAATTATTCTAACGCTACTGACTTCACATAATGCGTGAGCATTCAATTTGCACAACGTGTCATCAGTTTCTAGATGTGCACCTCCTTCCTACGTTGTACGTATAAAATTGCGATCGATAGCAAAATGACGTAGTCCCTTCCCAAATTCGACAAATTGGTGTGGCCTTCCTGTGACCGACCTTGCCCGAGAAACCGCTTTCCCAAATATTCGGCATTCACACTGCTGAAACGACCGTGTGTTTTTCCTTGACACCCAGAGAATAACCTAGAGAGATCTGTCCTGACCTAGACAGTAGGAAAGGACAGGGACACAATTTTCGGCAGGCCACGACTAAGGACGTTTTACTGTAGCATTGTGCGGCCGAGGTTAAATGTTGCGTCTCTCTTATGACGATTTTTACACCTTGCTTCTATTTGACCAATATTTTTTTTATGATATGGTGCGTGCGAGCGTTGCGATTGCGAGTAGGAATTTCTATTATAATAGAACTCATGTTCACGCAGCAATTTTACAGGAGAAATTAATTTATTTTTGATTTTACGGAAAATAAAGTTATTGTTCTAATAGTTTTGGCCCAGCATGGGGACTGGGTACTAGGCCAGAAATTCGATAATCGATTAATAGTGACAGAGTAGGTAGTAAAAATTATTACAGACATGTAAAACATTTTAGCACCCCTTAATAGAATTTAAATTGGAAGCACTTTGGTAAGAAATTATAGGGCAGATGCATAATTTTTTTTTGAGTGAAAGTTTTTTTGAAAAATATGCAGTAATTTTGTGATAATGATTTTAAAAATTTGGGATATTTTATATGGTTAAAAAACACGCTTTTACCGCAGCATGTCCACTGACGTAACATTAGCCTCCAAACAAGGACTGTTTTTATCACTTCTCTTTTTAACTAATAAGATAAAAAGAGAGGTGAGATAAAAGCGCACCTTGTTTGGAGGCTAGTGACGTCAGTGGGTAGATGCGCTAGAAAAATGCGCGTTTTCTTAAAATTTAAAATATCGCAAATTTCTAAAATCTTTATTACAAAATCTAATGCACTTTTTTCAAAAAAAAACACACCAAAAAAATTAAATATAAATCGTCATTATAGATCCAAATAAATAAAAATCTTATGCATCTGAAATTGGTCTTAAAAGACGAAAGGTTAGTTGAGTTTCTTAATGATGAAAAATGAATAAAGAGTGCTAAATGAGGATAATATTGGAATGGTATTAACACGTCAGCTTGTCATTTCTTACACTGCATGTGGTAAATTCCAATTAGCCATATGGCGACAAAACGGACGTAAGTTACAACTGCTAGGGATGATTAGGGTAGAATAGGGGCACATAAATTGGTGTTCCAATTTCGGATGTTGTATGGTCATTTTACACATTTTTGCAAATGAGGATAAATATCGAAAAGTACACATTTAAGTTTAAGCTACAATAATAATTTTTAAAATTTTTAAATTATTTGATTTTTCAAATATTAAGGGCACGAAATCACTGTGCAAGTTTGCAGCTCAGGGAATTTAACGCGGAAAAACAGTTTCAGACACTATTAATTATCCTAGAAAATATCTAATGGTAGATTTAGAGAGAGAACAGATATAGCAATAAATGGACAAAAATATTTTTTTTATCTTTTTCCATTGATTAGCAAGCGAGTGGTTAATATTTGATAGAGAATTTTTATTCATATTTTCCTTAATTAATGGCTATTCGTACAAATTTTTCGTCAAAATATAAGTATTTTTTTTCTCTAATTTTCGGTACCTTTGGAAATTTTCTAGGAATTATAACAAAGCCGCAAACTGCTTTACCAGTTTTTGAGAATTTTCCACACCTCTCGATCTTTCCTAATGTTCTGGGCTAAAGCACATGGCAAATAAGTCAGATCTTGGTCCATCTATTCTTTAACAGATGTCGCGAAATTTGCAGTGAAATTAGATAAGCAAAACTATGTAGATCCGCTAGCGACCAGCGGCTATATAAATATATATAGCGGTTTCGCCTCCCTAAAATTCAAAAATTTGAAATTTGCATTCCAGTAAAATTTCGATTTTATCATCGGAACCGCACCGTTCTGTACCAGCCCCAAAACACAAATGAATAAATGATACGCAAAACGAATTGATTGGATTTCTAAAAATAGTGAAAACTATATCTTATGATCTAAACTAATTAGTTTGTTATTCCAGGTGTTCAGGTCAAAATCACTGCAGCTTTATCCTAACGGAGGACTCACCCGGCACCAAATCGTGGCCAGACGGCAATTTCACCATTGCATACGCTTGCATATCAGGTAAAATGCTTTCTTATCGCCTTTTATCGAATTCGTGTGTTATGACAATAAACTAGAATTAATCCGTAAAATAAATAAAAACGATTTGGATTTTCGGGTGTTTATTGGAAAGGATAAAAGAGCCACATGACAAAAGAGGATATTAAAATAATTCATCAAAGCGTTAGTAACGCTGTTCAATATTGAAATAGAATTGCAATGAGCTGCAACGAAACGCATTTGGGGGCTTGGCGTGAAATTTTGGTCAATCCCCAGATTTTTGGAAATCGCACACTCACACATTGTTTGCTTTTGTAGAGGGTTTTAATCGCTTTCATGATATAAATTTTGTTAAGCTGCAAACAATACGGTATTGAGCGTTCATATTTCACAATGCAGATATTTGTTGCTGTTTGTATAAAACTTTTAAAAATAAATAAATAAAATATTTGTAGGATTTTGCAACTTTTATATCATGTAATTTAGAAAGTCAATGTTTATTTACTGTTTGGTCGAACTGTTTCAGAAGATAGAATGAAAAGATACTGCAATAGCGAGATAATTCTACCAAGCCCTAATACGAAAGGTATATCACAAGGATTTATAGGAAATCCGGGTTATCCTAGGTTTTATTCCGGGCACAGAAAATGCTATTGGAAAATAATAGCGCCATTCCAGCAGCGAATCCAACTAACGATCCTCGACATTTCATTAATAGGTAGGTACCTATGTAGATTATTTTTTTTTTAATGACTATGATCATTATTATTATTATTCAAAGATATACAGGGTGTTCGAATATTATGAGCAAAAAAGTTAGTTGTTTTTGAAATATTACGGATCTTTCACCGGCTGTCTCGATGTTGTCTGCAACCAGCATTGCAACATAGAGAAAAAAGCGCGAATGATTGGCGAGAGCTTAGGAGAGAGTGAGAAAATATATAATAAACACGCGTATTTATAATTAGTGTATTTCGGTTATGCGTTGATGATTTTTGATGAAAATTATGTCAAAATATTCTGAAAAGATTAATCTGTTTCCTAAAGCTTTTTTTTAATAGTGGATAATTAAAGACATATTTGACAAACAAAAATAAATTAATATAATTAACAATGATTAATTAAAATTATTCAAATTTAGTGAGCTTCTTGCCATAGAGATTTTTTTATGAATATTTAGACACGATTTTCATCAAAAACCATCAACGCATAACCGAAATACACTAATTATAAATACGCGTGTTTATTATATATTTTTCTCACTCTCTCCTAAGCTCTCACCAATCATTCGCGCTCTTTTTCTCTATGATGCATTGCTGGTTGCAGACAACTTTGAGACAGCCGGTGAAGTACCCTTAATGTCATAAGGTGCTTAAAATGTTTTTTGAAAATTTTGAATATTTTTGTTTTTAATTTTTTGTAAAATTTAAAAATTTATCCCAAATTTATTTTTTGGGGTAACAATTTTTTTTTTTTTTGAATTATTAGTTTTTTCCTACCAATTTTACTGCTTAGAATAAGTTTAGAATAATAATGTTTCTGCGCAGAACGAAGTTTGGAACGACAATTTCGAATCAGTACGATTTTAAACAAATAATTAATTTTAAATTTTTATCAAATAGTGGACAACGTAAAAAACCCAGAGGATTGCACCGACACGCTAGAAATCAAAGACATCAGTGGTCAAGTTCTACACTCAACCTGCCATGCAGAAACTAAGCCACAACCAATCATTTCGAATAGTGAAACCGTGGAGGTAGTTTTAACTTCAAATTCCAAGTTTAATCCTAGACGAGGTGTTCTTATACAATACACGGCGATTGGATGTCCATTACCTTCAGCGCCAGAAGATGGCTTTTTGCTGTTTCGAAACGATACGGTAGCCGAGTTCGTTTGTTGCGTCGGTTTCGTATTTCCAGACAGTGGAAGACGTAAACGAAGTATTCGATGTATGGGTTCCTATTGGAATGAAACACTGCCTATTATTAACTGCGAAAGTGAGTATTTAATTTTTATTATAATCGACTTAATAAAATAAAATTAAATAATTCTGCGCGATTTTTTTGGAGCGCGGAAGCGATTTAAGGTGGCGAAACCGCTACATATATAGCCGCTTGGTCGCTAGCGAATCTACATAGTTTTGCTTATCTAAATTCACTGCAAATTTCGCGACATCTGATAAAGAATAGATGGACCAAGATTTCACTCATAAATTTGCAAATTTATGCGTGAAACGTTTCTTAGCAGCTCAGGGAATTTAACGCGGAAAAACAGTTTCAGACACTATTAATTATCCTAGAAAATATCTAATGGTAGATTTAGAAAGAGAACAGATGTGGCAATAAATGGACAGAAAGTTTTTTTTTATCTTTTTCCGCTAATTAGCAAGCGAGTGGTTAATCTTTGATCGACGTTTTTTATTTTAATTAATGGCTATTCGAACAAACCTTTCGTCAAAATATAAGTATTTTTTCTCTCTAATTTTCGGTAGCTTTGGAAATTTTCTAGGGGTTATAACAAAGCCGCAAACTGATTTACCAGTTTTTGAGAATTTTCCACACCTCTCGATCTTTCTTAATGTTTTCGGCTAAAGCACGTGGCAAATAAGTCAGATCTTGGTCCATCTATTCTTTAACAGATGTCCCGATATTTGCAGTAAATTTAGTTAAGCAAAACTATGTAGATTCGCTAGCTACCAGAGCGGCTATATATTTAGCGGTTTCGCCCTCTTAAATTGAATTTAAAGCATGAGGTCATAATTTTGCACACAACCGTAAACATGTGAAATAAAATAAAATAGATGGCGCTGTTAATTTTTAAAGTTATTTACATTAACTTTGTATAGTGCCCGATAGATGTCACAGTAAACAATCAGAATAATAAATATTTTGCATAAGTTTGAAAATCCATAAATAAGTTTGTTATTTACTTTTTGTTTATCTAATCGTTTCTGAATTTGTATACAAAGCAAAACTTAAATATAGCCTTTATATTGACTAGACTAGAATCAATTGCTTTTTAACAGCGTTTCCTCTTACGTTTACGATTCAACTCTAAATTATCGTTCTAACGAGAGCGACTATTAAAATATTAAACTTAATCTTTGACCTTTAGTCATCTCAATTTGTATTAGTGTTTATTGAATAATAGAATTACTGTCCATTATTATTGTAGTTTTGGTTTGATAGTGATTTTTACATTAGCTCGCATATTTCGCATACCAAGTTATATTTGAAATACGATACGTAGATTTACGAAAACTCATTTTTCGGTAAGTTGATCACTAATCTACTTGTTAGCAATGTTTATAAAATCAATGAATTAATTTACGTTTTGTATCATCCTACACATCAGCTGCGGGAAGTCGAAAAGTTTCGTCGCACTTTGTCGCGCTCGCGTTTAATGTAATATGGCCGTCCTTTTCTCGCGGTTGTTGCGTCGCGTCGGCTCGTCACTTTTGTTCATTCTAACCAAGAAAAGTTGAAGCACGTGGACGCCCGAGGCGTGTCGCTTTTAAATTTATACGTACAATAATTGTAAAACTAATTGCTTGTTAGGCAAATGAATTGTCTCGTCATAAAATGCTGTAGTACGCATTTGTTGTGAAAAGTACGATTGCAATATTTGTAAGATTGTCAACGATTTCTTTGAATTGAATGTTATAATAATAAACGTGATAAATAAATTCGAATTCAAATTTAAACAAATAAACAAGTCTGTGAAAAAGTGAAGGTCAATAAACTAAACTAGTTCATTTTGTAATTTTGTTAATAATAATGTAATTTTGTTTTGGAAACTGTATTTTAATATAACTGGTTTTACAGGAGCTAATTTACCAAAGAAAGAACAGCCACAAGTGATTGCAAAGGAAATTCAAATGGCGTCTGGTAAATTTGATTTTTACATTCGATTGCTCAAAATAATTTGTTTATTTTTCAGATGTTATCGCACCAGCTTTGCTGATTTTGATCCTGTTTATTATTAATGGGGGCGTTTTGTTTTTCATCTACAAAGCGAAGCAAAAGTAAGACCTATTGATTTTAATATATTTTACGTCTTTAAAGAAGCAATACCAAAAGTAGTGCCGAAATAGAAAAAGGGGTGCTTTAACAGCCGTAGGGTTATTTATTTTTGTAATGTTGGCAGTGAGTACACAATCGCTATGTTCGCGGTGACGATTCTGAACAAGTTCAGAACTACTTCGCATGCGTAGTTAAAATTTTTGGTTGCGCACTGAACGAATTTTCTAGTTTGCGCAACCGAACTATTTCAGAATCGTCACCGCGAACAAGGCTAATTAATCAATCTGTCAAAAAACTTAAGGTGTTTTCGAAACCAACATAAAATTTCCTAGGTTTTAAAAATGCAATTTTTGGATTAAAATAGAGTAAAAAGGCGTAAAATAGTATAAAGAACGCGTTTCATAAGTCAAAATTGGTCTTATGAAACATGTTCTTTAAGGGTCCTTCAGCGGCTGTCTCGAAGTTGTCTGCAACCAGCATTGCAGCATTGCAACCAGCGAGAAAAGAGTGCGAATGATTGGCGAGAGCTTAGGAGAGAGTGAGAAAATATACAATAAACACGCGGATTTATAATTAGTGTATTTCGGTTATGCGTTGATGGTTTTTGATGAAAATTATGTCAAAATATTCTGAAAATTCAAGAAGCCCACTAAATTTGAATAATTTGAATTAATCATTGTTAATTATGTTAATTTATTTTTGTTTGTCAAATATATCTTTAATTTAAAAAAAAAAAATAAGCTTTAGGAAACAGATTAATATTTTCAGAATATTTTGACATGATTTTCATCCAAAACCATTAACGCATAACCAAAATACAGTAATTATGAATACGCGTGTTTATTATATATTTCTCACTCTCTCCTAAGCTCTCGCCAATCATTGGCGCTCTTTCTCTGTGATGCAATGCTGGTTGCAAACAACTTCGAGCCACCCGGTCAAGGACCCTTAGTATACTACTATTATTATTATTAGAAAAAAAAAAAAAATTATTCAATACAATTTAAGTTCTAACAAATAATATAACTTACACCAAAAACAATTAATTCACATAACAGCTAATCTAAAATTACTTTTCAGGCAAGAAATTGAAGTTCACGATGAAGAGGAACTGGGCACCTTCTCTACAACACAATCAATTTAAAAACAATTATGCCTTAATTTATTTGTAAAGAGTTTTAGATAAAAAATACAAATTTTATATATTCAACAAGAATTGAACTTAAAAATATTTCTGCAAAGGTTCGCCTAAAGCCTTCTCCATCTCCTGCACCGCTTTCTTGCACGCCTTCTCCACAACTTCATCCTCATCCTCCAACAACTCCGCCAAAAATGGAATCGTCTCCGGCAACAGCGGCAAGAAATCCTCACCCAACCGTCTCACGATTTCCGTCAAGCAATGCAACGCCACCAATCGAACCTCCGACGTGTCATGTCGCATCTTCAGCAAAATTTGGTAATTCATCTGCTTCCACAGCGCATCGTCAGCGGTTGCGGTCGCAAACTGCACCAAACACGGCGTCAGAAGCTTAGCATTCCGCTCAGCCAAACCATTCACTCCAGCTAACGTATTTTCCAACTGATCCACAAGCGGCTGCATCAACACTTCGAATCGATCCTTATTAATAAACTTCTGATTGTCGTACTGGAACACCGAAGTCAACGTCTTCAGCACACTTTCAAGCAACAGCACATTCTTCTCCTCAACATCAAAATAAAGCTGATCACCTTTAAGCATGTTGCATTCATTCAAAATCTGTGCGGCATTGTTCAGAAAATGTCCAGCAAACAGCACAAACAGTCCTTTCAAGGATTCCGCAATACCGCTCGATAAGCTATAAAACGTAATGAGGCGCTCACTTTTCAGATCAGTGCGCACCGCCGCCCAATCATACAGCTTGTAATATAACGGCCTAAAGCTACTTTCCGACAACTTCAATATCAAAACGGTGAGCGCTTTGATAATATGCCGTTCAACCGCATTCGATTCTTGAACGGACGCTTTTTGCTCGGCGCGGAACTGGAGCGCATTCAAAAAGAACGCCGTCAACTCCTGCATATTTACATTCACATCATTCCCTTGCAAATTGCCCAAATTCTCCGCCAGAATATCCATCAGCGATTGCACCCCATTGAAGCATTCCTTCTCGATCAAGCGTTGATAGCATTGCTCAATGGCCGGAATCAAAACGCGACCCGGGATAATGCTTCCGATTTTCGCTTTAATGTTCTGCAGCTTATTGATGAACGGTTGCAACTTCGGATCGTCGTCTCCGTGACTCGGATACTTACTCATCAGCAAACTGAGCTCGACTAACAGTTTCTCCAAATAGGGACTCAAAAATAACGGTAAACTGTCAAAAATCTTCTGAATTGCTGTTAGGATGCTGAGCAACAAAACACTCGGCAGTTCCTCTTTGTTCTGTTGCTTTAGTACTTTGATGATTGCCGGCATGAAAATCGGTAGACTACCAATAGCATGCGCGCGCAGCTTGACGCAAAGCTCGCTTAAGCAAAGTACCGCGGATGCAAGCACATTGTTCTGCGCCTTCCCGCACTTTATTAGCGTAGTAATAAAATCCAGAATTTGCACGAACTTTGCTGGATCTTCACTCGCCAGTGTTTTCACCAACAGCTTCAATGACAGCAGCGCTATCTGGATAATCTGCTCTTGCTCGTTGGACAGTTCCTCCTCGTTGATGCTTTCGATAATCAACGTGATCGGAGACACCAGCGCGTAGATTTCGTTCTTATCGCAATCGTTCAAAAACGACGTGTTATGTTGCAACTTCGTGTTGAGTAGCTCCAAAGCTCTGCGACGCACCATCGCCAAATTATGCACCATCAATCCGCGAATGACGAGCAGGAACATCTGCGACGTCAGCAGCGCATTAATACTATCTAAGATATCGTAACTATGATGTAGGATCGCTTTCCAGAAATGCGCTTGCGTCGAATTGCTCATCTTCGACGTGCGCTGAATGAAGGTCAACACATGTATGATGATCTCCTTGAAGAGATCTTGCAGCTCCAGGATTTCCGTGTCGCTCAAACGCGCCACCTGGTTGACAAACTCGGGCGACGATAGCAAGTTCGCGATGAACGTCACCAGTGTGAATTTATAGTGACGGAATTGTTTGGCGCTGTAGTTGGCAATATTGAAAATATCGTCGTCCTTCTGGCTTAGCTTGTCGTCCTTCTCCTCGGGCAACTCCTTCAAGTACTTCACCAGTTTGATGCAGGTGACGATAACGACATCTGGTGTAAAAGCGCGCGTTAAATTCGCCGCAATATCCAATCGCCTTGGCATTAAATTTCGTTTGTCCACTTGCTGCTTGTCCTCGCTGGCATGCACCACATGCGCTTCGAGCACCAACAGCAAGAAGATGTACAAATTCTCATTGACGTTGATGCGCGTTAGGAGTTGCGTGTAGAGCGGTGTTCGCTTATGTTCGGGCACGTCAAGCAACGCGTTCACGAAATCGCGCAGCACCTTCGTGATGGTGCTCGGTTGATTATCGGCCACTAAAATTGGAATTACCGTATCGATGATTTTGATCATAATCTGGAAACTGTACGCATCGTCGTGTCGCAGAATGGACGAGCCGACAAATGTGAAGATTGGGATCATGTGTTGCAAGACCAAATGCGGTATGAGCGTGGCAACTTGCGCCAGAACGAGCAAGGCGTGATGATGCGTTTGCGGATTTTGCGATGCGCGAATGCACTGCACGATCAGCGGCATCTCGAATAAGTTCCCCGGCAGCTTTTCGGTCGATTTGGTGCAGAATAATAGGACCAAGCTTAAGATCAGTTGTTTTGGATATTCGACTGCGGCTTGTTCGTCAAAGTCTAGACATTTTTTCAGTATCTCGAAAAGCACGGGTAGGATGCTAGACACGTTGCGGAACTTCTTCTTGTCCTGGATGAATTCCAGAGTGGTCAATCCTTTGCGCCACTCGAGCGTGTCGAGAATGTCGATGGTTGGCACGACGCTCACTCTGCGCTTCTTTTTCTTCGGGTCGAGCTTCGGCGATTGCACATCGCGCATTTTCGTCAGCAACTTCAGTATTAACTTGGCGTCTAGATCGATGTGTTTGAAAATGCGGCTGGCGGATGGCAGAACTTCTGGATTCGTCGCGAGCGTTGAAGACTCAATTATTAAATCCAAAAGCGCTTCGGCCTCAGTTGCTTTGACGCCATCGAAGAAGTCTCGGAAGATTTGGTTTAAAATCAGAACGGCTGGTGCAAGTTTAGTATTCACATCGACGAACACTTCTAATTTATCATTCGCAAGCGACAGCTTGATGAACTTCCAAATATTGCTTTGCATCTTCAGCGCTTTGGGCAGATTGGCGTCAATTCGGTTCGCGGTACTTGTGAAGACACTCGCGTGGAATCCGGCCAAGCTTTCCGGCTTATCTTCAAGTATATCGATGGCGATCTTCGATGTTTGCTCGAATACGTCAACGTCGCTCATTTGCGAAAGCAATCGCAGGATTCCGGATTGCACGTAAATCTGACTCTTTGCGCAACATATTTTTAGCAATGAGTCTTTGTAAGCTTTATTCGCATTAGCGCCCAAAAATCGCGAGAGGACTAAAGGCAATTGTTCAAAATCCTGCATTATTTCCGCTTTGTGATTGAATAGATCCAAGAGCAGAGCCAAATACGAGTGGTTCTTATTCAGTTTGGTCTTCAGTAAAATTTGCAGAATCTCGAAAATAATTTGGCGAACGTCCGTCGTCGGTGTGTAGAGATTAATCAGAAAATATGGAACGATCAGCGATTTCAAATCGATGAAACCCTCCGTCAAACTCTGGTTTAAAATGATATCTTTTCGCATAAACTGCAAACAGTTCATCACGAACATCGTCCGGATTTGTCCGCTGCAGCACAAGTTCAGCAAAAATTCACAAGTGCTTTCAAAGTCTTTGAAGAATTTTTCGAGCAAGGTTCGGAAATTATTTTCGAACATATTGGTGCAAAGGACATTCGTGAGCGTCACGAAATAGAATCCGATCGGTGAGTTTAGTGAGAAATCGAACGTTCCCAAATCGACTTCCAGTTTTTGCGTTTTTTCGATGATAGTGAACAGACATTGGACAAATCCGTTCAAGGGAAATTTGTCACTCGCTGCTTTTTGGATGCTTCCCACAATGTCACACAAATCTCCTCCTTCTGTTTTTTCCGAAACTGTGTCATAGTCAGTTTTCAAAATCTCCAGAACGAGCGAGCAAATATTGATGGACGAATTCGTTGGTAGAAGATGCGACAAAATTAGCGCGCTTTGGTATTTGAATAAAGCACTTCGCTCTTCATTTGGAACAGTTTTCATAGTATCTATAAATTCCGTAATAGTTTCCAATTTTTTGTTAGTCTTGAGTGCTGCCAAAATATTCTCGACTAACTCTTGACTGCTTCCTTGTCGCTGGATCGAGGCGAGGAAGCGGTTTTGTTTGGTGAATTGCAAGTTGCTCAAAATTTTAATCGTCAGATCTCGGCTTGGATCCGATTCCGGCATCAAATATGGGAAAAATGCCAGAAAGACTTTCCAGTCGTTTGGAGTAGCTGCACTGTAGTCACTAAGTTTTTGCAGTATTTCGAATGCTAGCTTGTTCGATTGCGATTTCTTCCACCTGTCCGCTAGTTTAATTAGCGTGTTTTTGAATAATTCATCGTCGATGATTTTCGTTTTGCTCAAAACGGCCAAAGTTTCTTGAACGACGCTGGCGTCTTCATCATGCAACCGATCGAGGAATGAAGTTTGAATGAAGTTTTTGTCCTTTTCGCTGAGTTCGTTGTAGTTCTGTTTGAAATATTTGACAGCTTGCTTTCGCAGAAGTGAATTGGTGTTGTATAAATTACCAAACATGTTGAACTTTTCTTTGTAGACTTGCGAGTTTTTCAAAATCTTTATGAGCAGGTTTTTCTTCTTGTTGTTTTTGTCGGTGGTGTTTAGAATAGAGTAGATTTCCTTATCGAATTGTGAGGGATATTGGCGTTCAATCATTTCCAATGCTTCTGAGAGGAAATTCTTTACTTGTTCCGAGCCGCGGAATTTTTGGTGTAGAATTGCTCTGAAAATAAATAAATCAGTTAGAAGTGAATTTTTTAATAATAATAATAATATATGTATATTGAGTTGCCTATCTAAAATATACTTAGCGCGCAATAGTGCATTCATTCATTTCACTAGAAATTCATCAGTTTTGCTTCTATTTTATTTTATTTTTTATCCGATTTTGATGTGTGATACATCAATGGATTTAGAAAACATGTGCCTTTAAGAATAGAGAAAAGAAAAGTCCTTTAAAACAATATATATTTAATAAGAAATAGTTGAAGTTTAATAGATGAAGTTATTTGTTATTAAAATTTCAACCATTTTTTATTAAATATATATTAAGTTAAAGGATTTTTTCTTTCTCTATTCTTAAAAGCACATGTTTTCTGAACCCATTGACGTATCATACATCAAAATCGGATAAAAAATAAAAGTGAAATAGTAGCAAAACTGTTAAATTTATAACGAAATAAAAATTCCCCACTCCTGCACGCGATAAACTATAATGGAGCTTTTCAATAGGTTGCACTAGTGCGCACTAAGTATATCTTAATTTTTTTCAACATGTTTTGATAACGAAAAATCGACAAACGCTAATATAAATTTATTTAACATTAAATTTTTTGGAGCATTACTGGTTGCAAACACTCGACTAAAGGAGCCTTAATAATAATTTAAATCATATGTATATTGAGTTGCCTATCTAAAATTGTAAAACCGCATAATTTCATTTTTTATTAATTACGCTCTTATTTTCGTTTTTTTTTAACATTTTTTGTATCCAAATTCCCCACTGTGGTTCAATAGAATATTTATGAAATTCATAATTTTATAATTTTTAAAATCAAATTAATTAAAATTTTCTATTTATAGTTCAGTGCAAAATAATAAAATATTGATGTTAAACAAAATAAAAATATAGGCCAATATCTTAAAAATTAAAGTCAAAGTTAGTTAGTTATTAAAGTCTAGTTTTTTAGTTGATAGATCCTTCAGATATTGGCATAGATTTATTTTTAATGTTATATTAATATTTTACACTGGGCTTTTTTTTTAATTCATAAAACTAAAATGTTCAAAAAAAGATAATTTTGATTTTAAAAAAAAAATCGTAACTTACGTCAAAATATCCGATACATAACTATCCTCAAACTTGAAATGATCCAACAAATTCTTCGCAAACTCCTGCGCCATACTGGAATCTTCCTTGACCGCAAACTCAATGCAACTCGTAAAAAACTTCACCAAAAACGGATAAACAAAACTGCCAGCATTATCCAAATCCTGCAAAACGGTAGGAATCCAATCGCATTGCACCAAACTTTCCACAGCCGCCGATGGAATACTGACATACTGCTCCTGCGACTGGTACAAAACCACCAAAACCAAAATCGCCTCGGTCCTAAGCCCCGGAATTTTAACATCCGCTACTTTCTCGACAAATCTGTCCAACAACTTATTCGAAAACGTACTCTTCACAACCAAGCGGGCAACAATCACATACGACGCCGCACAAAAGTCCGCAATATGCGAATTCAAGCCATTCAGCAACAAACTGAGCATCTGCGAGACTTGATCTTCGTTCACTTCGTCCGAGTATTCGATTGCGCCAGTGTAGACAGTGCAGTAAAAATTGAACGCCACTGTTAAAAGCGAATGGTTTTTGTGCACTTTAATCAAATCGGTTATAAAAGTCGATACGAACTTGAGGAACCCGCTGTTGCTCGCCGCGTGATTCAAAAGACTCTGCTTCGGCAAATGCACGCCGGGCTTCTGCAGACTCTTCAAGAAATACCACGAATCGTTCACGTCCCGGAATTTAAGCAACTGCACGGCACGAACGAATATATTCGATTCGTGATACGGCATGATCAGCATCAGCAACTCCTGTCGATTGTATTCGTGGATCGCGTAGCGATTCACGCACCATTCCAACGCCTTGTGTGTGCAGTTCAACAGGAAATACGGATTCAGTAGCAGCAAGAATTGCTTCAAAGCGCGGTTGAGCTTTTCGTTCGCTTTCTTGTCGTCGACGGAACGTTCGTAATCGCGGCCGCTTATGTGGAACAAGGAGGATTTGAACTGTGCGAACACAGGGTTCTTTGCAATTAGTTCTTCAAGGCCTTCGAGCCCGATTTGGTAGACTGTCTCTCGTTTTAAACTTGCAGCTTCCTTTGGGTCGAATAGCAGCGATGCACGCTTTTTGTCGCGGATTAGTGCCGATGTTTGCGGGACAGCTAATCGTCGCAGCTGTTCCGCTAGCGATGTACTCATTTTAGCTGATTTATCTGTGAAGCAAGAGAATTTTGAACGCTGTTGAATGTTAGGTGTTATGATAGACTTACCTGAATTGTTTTAGAATTTATCGTGGTGTAAAATGAAGCACTGTTTACGAACTAAATTGTAGGTTAGGTTAAGCACATGTGTTTTACTGAATGTACGCAACCCAAAATACATATCGGAGCAATGCAAGTTACTTAGATAAATATTTCCACCAAGGAAAATAGTGACAGCTGATTTGTGTTCTAACCTCATATTTTTGCGCTAGTTCGGATTTACAAATTTAAATTTACAAGTAGTTTAGTTTGTGCTATTAGTCGACGACTACATTGATACAAGTGCCAAAATGGCCGGAGGAAAATTATTTTTAAACAATGAAGCACCATCGATATTAATATCTAATTTACAAGCCGCAACAATCATTCTTCCAACCAGTGAATCCACCGAGTGTGTTTTGACTTTACCAAGTGTTGACAACGAGGTTTACGAAATAACTATATCGCCTGCAGATGAAGAAATGGAGTCAATAGTAGTTTTACCAAGATTTGACGATGAGGTTTACGAAATAACTATATCGCCTGCAGATGAAGAAATGGAACCAATATCAGTTAATGCCGCAGAACAACATAGTAAGACGATAAAATGTTGTGTCTATTTTAAACTTGCTTTTCTTTAATTTCAGTTGACGATCATATTGAGAATGTAGAGCCAATGCATACTACTACTCCTACAAAACGAAGGTTTGCCGAGCCAAGATATATTTCGGAAATAACACCAGCAGATGTAACGACTCCAAGAAAAGCTCATACGGTTTTATCTTTAGTTAGGCGGATTAATTTGGTTAAAAATAATAAAATCAAAAAGTTGGAGGATAAAAATCGATTCCTTTTAAAACGCATCTGTGATATGAAAGACTTGATTAAAAATTTAAACAGAAAAGCGTTGATTTCCAAAGTAGCAGGAAATAAGTGGGTCAACTTACGGTAAAAGTGACTTTGTATAATGTGTGAGTTTCTTATCCTGAACTATAGTCAACTATATTTTATTTAAGTAAAATTACACTATTTCCGAGTTAAAATTTTGCATCTAGAGGGTGGAAACAACCTCCAAAGTTAAGTTATACAGGAAGCATATAGAGAATTCGAATTAAGAATTTTTTGCGCCAGGCGGCGCTTTACTGAACTAACATATGAGCTCTACATGTGCTTTTTAATAACGCGTTAAGGGTCATACACACTGATGCATGGCCGGCGATCAACATTATTTATTAAACAAAATGCATTTCTTATCATAATAAATTTATTGTAACTTACATTTATAGTAAAATTGTTAAATATAAAAGCTAGAATACCAAATATAAAAAAAAAACACATTGTGTACCTCGCTAATTTAAACTACCTTAACAGTAGCACTGAAATGCACGGTAGTACCACAGATAATGTTTTACAGATAAGCCGTTCTATCTCAAATTATGTTTTGCATGGACAACGCTCAACAAGAGAGGGTTTTTTTAGTTCCAACGCCCACCACGTGGATCGCTATTCCAGTAGAATCACTGAGAATGGAAAGTGTATCGTATGGTAGATGGCGTTGCAAAATAATAGACTACTCTAATAATTTAATATGAAATTCATCGTCATATGGCCCAAACCACATCCAATCAACCATAATAGACATATTAAGCACGCCCTTGAGCACGCATTGGCTGTATGTGTCGCAGTAATTTATAGAATTTAATTATAGCAATTATAATTTTGTTGCATTTCAAATTAAAAAACAGTTGCCAGACCGCGCCCAAACACAATTCCTAAATCGATACGTTAAATTATAGAGTGATTACAGTTTTCTTTCAAAACTACAGTTTCCTTTCTTTAAATAAATGTTTTACCACGTTTTACTCCTAGAACTATGCAATTTACAATACATGCGGCTGAAGGGAACTGAATAGGTAGCGAAACATATAAACTGGGAGCACGGCCTATCTATAAACTTGTCTGTGGTTTCATCAACAGTGTTCTGTTCCACCACGATTGGAACATAAAGTCAAACCGTTTTCGTTCTGTGCTGTGTGTTCCCCTTCCCAGCTGATTGCGCCTGCACCAAATCAATTGAAGGTCATGAAAACATTTTACCAGTAGCGTAGAATATCTTCCAAGCAGCAGCGACACGCCAGTACAAAAATAAAAGATTATATTCATACGACGCTACTGAAGGAAAACAAGACGAAAGACATACGTGCATGTAACTTCTTTGTCATTCATATTGATTGTATTCATAAAATCTGTGAAGTCATGTCGCAGCGCTGGCAGACATACGTTCCTGTTATTGTTAGCATATACTGTAATGCGCTGGCACAGCGTAGCAATAAAAAAGTACGTCTAGCACATTTGATACCAGGGACCACAACGCAAGCAAGTCGACTATAGCAATAAATACGTTCAATGTGAATCTTGCTTAATATTGTATTATGGGTTGCATAATGTTCTTCATTTCTTAAATACATAATATATTTAAAATTTAATAAAAGTACCGAATGCAACCAACTAAACCTGTTATGATCTATTATAAAATTGCATAATTTAAGATAATTTAGTAATGAGGTAAAATCATAAAGCAAGACAATACAAAAAAGTTTTGCACAAAAAGTATAATTTTGAAAATCTTATTTTGTAGATACAATAAAGAAAAATAAATTTAATTATGTAGCTTTTAATATTGATAAATGATAGCACTTAATTTATGTTTGATTAATAAGATCAAAAGTCCAATATCTGTAAGAAAACTGTTAACTTATATTATTTCGATAAAACATTTACGGAATATAAACATTCCATCAAAATAGATTTGTATGTTTTGTTTTCATATGTAGAACATAAATATATATTTTAAATATGATTTATAAATTTACTAAACTTTTTTTTAAATATTTTAAGTTCGATATATTTTTAAAATATTTTATTTTTAATTACTTTTAAAAATATTTCGATTTTTAAAATATTTTAAATAATTAATTTTTAAATTCGATTGCAGCGTATACGAGAGTACATTCACATATTTTCAAATTGATTGAAAATTAATTTGCACAGTTTTATTTATATTTTTTTCCTAATTTGTAAATCATGCATTTTCTAGTATGGAACGAAAGTGAATAAAGTGCAATTTTAATCCAGGTCAAGGGAAGCAGTACGGTATATCAAATCTACTGGAACTTGATATATTGTTTGTAAAACAAATTTTATATCTAAGTATCATTTTTTTCATACGTTATTAACTATAACCAGTGCAATAGATTTGAAAAAAAACCTACAATTAATATGCATAATAATTAAATGTTTTTTTATTCACTAATTAGAGAATAATTTATTACACTGATTAGTGTTTGTAAAAAAGTCTATATATACATAGTTGGCATAGCAAAAATTAAAATTTAAAAGCAATGCAGAAAAAAAATACCAATAAAGCACAACAAACATGAAAATGAAATCGAAAATTTTGTAACTAAATAATGTTTATGAATTCATAATACGCTCGATTAAAATAATAACAATTGAAAAATTCAGTGCATGTTCAACACTTTCCAATATTGTCTAGCAGTACATGTTAAATCCAGATTCTTCCGTTTCCTTCTATTATTATAACACTTACTACCATAATTACACAATTTGAAATATTTATCAACTATCTTGAAAAATTACTATATTTATTGTGCAGTGCAGAATATTTAGAGCAAAATCGGTTTGCCTTTCTCTATATTTATCGAAACCTCTGTCATCATATTTGCGCTTTTTCATGTTATTTAATTTATATTTATTTATGTAAATCTGATCATTATTATTTATTAGTTAAGTAAGATGGTAGTTTGAGCTACCTTGAATATTTTATCGACATAATTAAAAATGACCACACTTTGCTTGAATTAGATATATAGATATAATTTTAGATGAAGTTTGTAGTGATAATGCAGTAGGTTAGGATAATTTAAGTTAAAAATACGACCGATAGACCGACCGACTGACTGACCACCGGACGACCGACCGGCCGACTTACCGACCGACCGACAAAAATGAGTGACTAAAATTTGCGTATATCAAATGTGTCACTAGACACAACATTAAGGGCGCCGTGGATTTTCTTGAACCAACAGATGTCTCACGAGTCAGATTGTAGGGTAAATTTTGTGGACATAAGACAGCGGTCTTACGTAAAATTTTGCCCAAAACTTAATACAATTTTAAAGATAAATGTTCAACTTAGGTATTACAACAATTTTGATATAACCTAACTAAAGGGTGTCGATAACATAAGCTAATGAAATAACCCTTTTTTCAAAAATAAATTTAACAAAGTGCTCCGGAACATTTACCTGACCTATATACGATAAATTTAAACAATTCTGAATAATTAAAATAATTTGTATTTATTCATAACGCTTTTCTTATGGTTTTTTGTTTTTAATTATTGAACAACCAAAACAGCTGATCCACCAAAATATTGAGTTAAGTGTGCCTACTAAGATATAGATGTCACTGCTACACGACACTTCTTAGGGTCACCGTATTAGAAGGGAATTCAAAAATAGTCTGCAAAAATTTTAAAAAAATTTCCTGCCACGCAATTTTATGACAATTTTTGACTACTAGGCGCGGCAAAAAATTTTAGTCTATGGGCGGCCAAACTTTAAATTCGTCTTTGTCGGTGGATCCATCTCTTATCCAAAAGATTTACTTTATTTGTCAATATTAATATTCAAAACATTAATGAAAATATTGTGCCTGGAGCCATCTTTTGACAAGTCATGTAATTTATTGAATAGTAATGTAAAATATGATTAGACCAGAATTCCCCCACTACATCACGGCGCTCTTAAACTAATTTTTTTGTGTGATTATAACTAATCTGATAAATGCATCTACAAGTTGCAAAATTGAAATTATTAGCAAAACGAATCTTTAAGTAAAACTAATGTACATTAAAAAAATTTATGCCATAAATTGGATTCATTTGCACAATCATTTTATGAAATGTCGTTTCTATTGTAATTATTAATGTTGTAATTTGTAATATTCATCATCTACATTCTAAATACCATCGTCTAAAAACACATTTTTTTTTAATTATATTATTAATGTTTGTTTTTTTTTCATAAAAATTGAAAACTATTTTAGCTCTACTGTTCTACTTATCGGGTCTTCAAAACAAGTCTAGTATATTTAAGTACTTTTTTTTGTCATTGAAAAAAAATTGCATTGTGTACTTAGTCTTGACATACTTAAACATAAGTAAAATTCAGAAACTTGTACGAAAGAAAACTAAAAAAAAAAAAACATACGCGTTTCACAAATTTGTCAACTAGGTGTATGAATATCAATTATTTGTTGTAGCAGTGAAATATTACAAGAATGCAATAGTATTTAAATAAATGTTGAAGTTGAAGCTAAAATAATGTTATATTGGGACATAATTGTAATTATTTATAATATTTTTATAGCGGCTTAAAGGTTGCTGTAGCTTGGTACACGCATTTATTATATGCGTGAGGATAGCGCGACTGTCTGTTGGCAACGGGAAGGCAAGGGCAAACGTGACTACTTCATAAATGTCGCCTCCGCGGTATTCCGAAGACATTATTCCTTCCGTGTTGCCAATAAGAAATTTCCAATCAAACATTTCCTACACAAATGTCACCAGATTGGAATAGAAAATCTCAATCAAAATATACAGAGTGATTGGTGACCGAACAAAATTTAATTTAGCCGGTCCGAATAAAATTTTATATAGCCGGTCTGGTCGCTAACGTATCTACATAGTTTTGCTTATCTAAATTCACTCCAAATTTCGCGACATCTGATAAAGAATAGATGGACCAAGATCTGACTTATTTGCCACGTGCTTTAGCCGAAGACATTAGGAAAGATCGAGAGGTGTGGAAAATTCTCAAAAATTGGTAAAGCAGTTTGCGGCTTTGTTATAACCCCTAGAAAATTTCCAAAGCTACCGAAAATTAGAGAAAAAAAATACTTATATTTTGACGAAAGATTTGTTCGAATAGCCATTAATTAAGTAAAATATGAATAAAAAATCTCGATCAAATATTAACCACTCGCTTGCTAATTAGCGAAAAAAGATAAAAAAAAACTTTCTGTCCATTTATTGATACATCTGTTCTATTTCTAAATATACCATTAGATATTTTCTAGGATGATTAATAGTGTCTGAAACTGTTTTCCCAGGATAAATTCCCTGAGCTGCTAAGCAACGTTTCACGCATAAATTTGCAAATTTATGCGTGAAATCTTGGTCCACCTATTCTTTATCAGATGTCGCGAAATTTGTAGTGAATTTAGATAAGCAAAACTATGTAGATTCGCTAGCGACCAGAGCGGCTATATCTGTAGCGGTTTCGCCCCCTTAATCAAACGTCAATTTAAATCTGTTTGTAATCGCTAATTTTTTTTGGCATTTATTTTTCAGTTTGTTTTTATTTTAATTTTTTTTTTAATTTATAATAAAATCAAAAAATCAAAATAAATATAAATTTTCGAATCGTCTATACTGCATAGTATTCGAGAACTGAGAATAGAAGTTACTTAAAGTTAAGTACACTTTCGTTATAACCGAATGCAATTCACAATAATGCAACAACAATTCTTTCACTAAAATATATTGCAATTGGTAAGCGTTTTTTAATGTTTTTTTTTCTTTTGTGACACTCCGTATATTTACAAATAAACCGCGTAAAGCATAACGCTAGGCAATAAGCTCTTAGCTCAGTTTGCTCGAAACTGCCTAAGCGGGAAGTGGAACTTGCGCGTTGATTCTACATCGCTTTGTGAACTAAATTCAACTAAGTAAGTACTAGTATATACTTTTTTCTATTTCAATCTAGCAATAATTCGTTCTATTTTTAAAGCCAAGCCGATTAAGTAATAATCGTTTTAAAAGAACCTGTATTAAGCAAGTTCAAGTTCATTTAAATTGAATGTGAACAAATAATTGAATTCTTGCGGACCAAATAGTTGGCCTTGTGGATTAAAAAAAAATAAACAAACCTCAAAATTGGCTATTTAAAAATGTAAAATGTTAAAACTAATTTAAACATAATTTTTTTGGATATTGCATAAAATGAACGTATAGCGATGTTCAAGGTTTAAATTTGTGATGAAATTAAATCATTTTATGCACATTAATAAGTGTGGTTTAAGATAATTATATTTATTGATGTTCAATTAAATTTTTTGTTTCAAACAAATGTTGACTTACAATTAAAAACCAATTACAAAATATCCGCGCGCATCCTATTCTTTGTTGTTAAAGTGAGTAGGTAATCTAAACAATGGCTTTTGTTTTTCTATGCGGTACTTAAAACTAATAATATTTAATTGCAAACGCTAATGTCGACAATGTTGTCTTTTTTGTAATTTTAGTAATTAATAATCTTCTTTTCTCAATTTTGATCAAAGTTGAAACAAAAAAAAATAGTTTTGCTGTAGGTAAGTTATTTATAATATAATGAGTAACACGCTTTTCTAATTGAATTAATTAATTGATTAATATATCAGAAATAATTAATTGTTCTAGAATAAACAATGCAATAATAAAAAGTTAAATAAAACATTTTTGTATGTAAAAGTAGATTTATAACAAAATTGTACATTGCGGGCCGTAAAGTACATCTTACAGCCCTAGGGCTATAAGCGTACACTTGCGCACCTCGCGTCGCAAGAAAGTTTACACCCTCGTACAAATAAAAACTTCGTCCGTGCGCGTAAACTTTGCCATCTGCAATGCCGTTGGCAAATTTTTTTTGTTTATGATATTATTTATTTATTATTATTTTTAATGTGTTTTTGCAAATAAATTATATTTTTTATGAATAAAAACTAACAATAAATTTTCTGTATTTGTAATTCTACGAGTGAAGTAATTAAACAATAGGTTTCTTTTAACAATTCAGTTTTTAAATTAATACGTGCATACAAACAATATTGCTCAATAATAAATTGCATCGTTTGTAATTAAAAATTAGCCGCTGAATAGTGTTTTGCAAAATCAAAGGATGCAATGCTAGTTGATTGGATAGCCAATTCAATTTCATGTGAAATTATAATTGTATTATTGCAATTGTACCAATATTTATTTATAATTTATTTGATCGATATAGTTCTGTTATGCGGAAAAAAATTAAATATCAAATCTATCCAATATGCAGTTTTATTTTATTTTATAAAACGCTCCCGGTGTAGCTTTTGGAATAATTAAAAATCGAAATTTTTAACAATGGTACATAAGTTTTTTTTATCAATTTATTAAAATCTATTGCGCAAAAAAATAAAATTATTTATAAAAAAAATTATAAGTTAAGAGAAGTACTTCGGCTGAGCTCCTATTTTAGCGCGTCTAACTGAAAGCGAAAAGTCACTGCCACTCGGTGTAAGGCCCACAAGAAAACTACTGAATCAATTTTAAATATTTAAAGTGATATACATCTAAAAACATTAATCTACTCTTTTAATGAAACAAAGTTTTTATAGTTTATTGTAAAAAAAGATACAGCTACTCAAAGTTAATATAGTTGATATTTCAAATACAAAATAACATAAATAACACTTTGTCCATTGCAATCGCAGATAAATCAATTCAGATTATATATCAGTTTAAACATTGAAAATTGATTCTTTAGTTTTTAAGATTGCCCTACACCCGATTTGAATTTTTTCATCATATTTTGAACGAAAATCATCGTTAGAGTGCCTGTTCAAGTGCTCGGTAGATGGCTATACGGACGCTCAAACGCAAGAGAGCTTCGAAGATGGCTGATTGTGTCTCATTTCAACACATGCAAAAATACTCCAATTCTAGTCTCATGCTAATATTTGTGTCCTAACTCTAATAAAAGAGAGTTAGCTTTAAAAAGTCCTCTTAATTCGTCAAATTTTGAAATATGTATATTGCACCAGTGTGCAATCTACGAAAATATTAAGTTTGCTTTAATTGCCATTGCTAACTAATACGTTATACAAGTTTTATGGGAATATAATAAATAAATAATTACCTAAATTTCTATACTAAGCAAATATGTATTCGTTTAGTAAACATACAGAATTACATATATAAATATTTAACCCACATTTGTTTTTATATATTTTTTTTCCAATTCGAAATTATTATTATGCTGTTTTCTTTTAATTCAAAGATTGTTTTTTTATTTAATATAATTATATCTATAAGTATAGAAGATAAAACATTATACATATATAACATTAAATATCTAATACCAATAATATCTCGTTGAACTTTGCATTTTCTATATTCGAAATAGAGATAGACATTATTCAACAAACAATAATATTGCTTTCGACATTATTTTAAGTGCATTTAAAATGTTCCACTGATTAGATTTATTTGTTATACGTAGTTAATTAATTTATAAACAATGTTAATGGGCGTGATCAACAATTAAATTAAAGTAAATAGTCAGAGTATTAATTATTGTTATTTAATGGAATATATTTCTTCATCATTGCAATATCGAATTTTACAAACAATAAAACGCGTTGAAAAAATATTTTTACCATACCAATGAATGTAGAGGAAAAAAATAATTTTTAAATAAAAAAAAAAATTGGACCGAATACTTGCCATATTTTTTAGTGGGAAACATGACGTCACATCGAGAAGGGAGAAAAATTTCCAAGAATTTGTAAAGCAGTTTTTGTCTTTGTTGTAGCCCCTAGAAAATATTCAAAGCTACTGAAAAATAAAGAAAAACATTATCTTTAATCGTATGTTTTTGGTTTTTCGAAAAAAAATTCCATTAAGCAAAATATTAATAAAAAAAGACTTATTACTCAATTTATGTTTACTACTTAACGAAACCACTAAAAAATTAATACTCACATGTGTGTGTTTCTAGATCTTTTATCTTTCTAAATAGACCATTAGATAGTTTCTAACGTTTTTAATAACGATAAAAACTGCTTTTGCGCGTTGACATCCCAGAGCATCTAAGCTAAACCCTAAAATAGAGAAATATTTATAAAAAAATTGAAAGAAGTTAATAAATCTAGTCGGAAGTAATACATAAAGTATAAAATACAATAACTATTTGACGAACAATAACATTAATAGACAATCGCTTTTTATTCATCTAGTAGTATACTACAAAATAATATGTAAATTTTGTTTTTCCTGCAAAGCTGTGAGTAAAGTTTTCATATAAGAAGCAGTTTGTCTTCATACCGTTGAAATAACGAGTTTGGATATAAATAAAATTACTAAGGTAGGCGTAGGAGAAGTGCAGCTCACGACATGACTGACTTAATCATCAGTTGAGAGTTGAGCGAGAGCGCTTCTCCTATCACTATTTTAGCTAAATAGTAATAAATAATAAAAAGCACCGTTTCTATGTTAGAACGGTATAATAAGGCACGATATATATGTTGCTTAAAATTTTAAAATTTTGAAGAAAAAAAGAATATATTAATTATTAAGAACGGTAAGGGTGTTTTACTGGTCGAAGACAAAAGTCTGAGAATTGCAAACGACCACTCTAATTCCTTTTTTCTTGATCCCTCGTTTTTAATTCATAATAAAATATTGCACTCTGTTTACCGAACAGATGTAAATATGCCACGCCTCTTAACCTATATGATTGCGCATATACTAGTGCGCAGATGATTGCAATTTTGGCGTGTTATTGTGAAAGACCCTTAATTCAATTTATGTCACGCGCAGCATAATTAGTTCTAAAATAAGACGCGAAAGTGATTTAAATGCTCAATAATTGACTACTAATTTATTTAGATGAATGAGCATAATTCCGAACGTTTGATTGCAAATTGTATTCGAATATATAATTTGACTATTACTCATCTGAAAAACATCATTACTCGTACAAAATAAAATTATAAATCTGGTTTTGTGATCATATTTATAATTTTTAGTGAGTTGTGGTTGAGAAAAAAACCCATACTACTAATGATCATTAATTTTCTTAATTTTTTCTTAATTTAAATTAATTATTTTAATGATATTTTTTTTAATTTACGAGGTCAAATATAATTATTCAACTGGTCAATCAGTTAATATTAGTTATGTATATCTCAACAGTAACTATGTTAAAATTCGAAGTTATCCCACCGATCTAATAATCATAAAAATTTTAAATTCAATTTATTAAATTTATTGATTATTCGGCCAATTTTTGCTTTAATTAATTTAAATTAACTATTATTATTATTATTATTATTATTATTACTAAGTAATTATTTTTAAGAATGCCTACCATGTTTTCAAAATTATAGATGGCACCACCGTAGTATTTCGCTAACAATTAAATACAAAAAATATAGTGCTGCCATCTATGAAATTTTAAAAACACCTCAGCACGCTCTTAACCTACTGAGTCATAAAACTAGCAAGAAATCAATTATACTTAAAGTTCGATCATGGTATATAGTATACAATCAATATTTACACAACCTACTTGATTAATTTGAAATTAATGTAATGCAGATATACGTAAGTACACTTTAGAATTGTGCTAAGAGGTATCTTTAACTAGTATTTCCGCTTTCCGGTAGCACCTAATTTCAAATCTAGCTCTTGCATTTTTTCACATTATAAAATACCCGTAGGTATGTAGGCAGATAGTTGCGCTTTTCGCTTTCTTTAAATCAGCGACTATTTAAAATCCTTAAAAGATAGTCAATTAGAGTCGATCATTTTTATATAGTCTTAGCATTCTCTTTTCCAGTTCCTAAATAGACTTGTACCTGTACGTAATACCAAGGAAATGGTGGTGTAGGTGCGAATAAGTTATTATTAGGATTTTTTTATTTCTTGTTAGAAAATTTCTTTTTTTTTGTATACAATTGATAAATGTGTATATTCCAATAGACTATTTAAATAATTTTCGGCCACAATAATAGAAGCAATAAATACACGCCAGGGGAAGAACTGAGTTCCAAAAATGGCCACCATGTGACGCCAATTATTGATTTAAATTCTCAATAGCTAAAATTTAATAGACTTTTTTAGGCCGAATCATTGCTTTGACATTAAGAGGAGGACTTTTTAAAGCTAACGGTAAACGCAAATTGTGGAAGCTACAAACGACACCCTTCATCTCTTTTATTAGAGTTAGGGCACAAATATTAGCATGAGACTAGAATTGGAGTATATTTGCATGTGTTGAAATGAAACGCAACTAGCGATCTTCGAAGCTCTCTTGCGTTTGAGAGTCCGTCTAGCCATCTACCGAGCACTAGAACAGGCACTCTAACGACGATTTTCGTTCAAAATATAATTCAATTCGGGTGTAGGGCAATCTTAAAAACTAAAGAATCAATTTTTAATATTTAAACTGATATATAATCTGAATTAATTTATCTGCGATTGCAATGGACAAAGTGTCATTTATGTTATTTTGTGTTTGAAATAACAACTATATTAACTTTGAGTAGCTGTATCTTTTTTTTACAATTAACTTTAAAAACTTTGTTCCATTAAAAAAGTAGATTAATGTTTCTAGAATGTATATCACTTTAAATATTTAAAATTGATTCAGTAGTTTTTCTGTGGGCCTTACACCGAGTGGCAATGATTTTTTCATAAGAATAGCATGCGTTCTAGTTAGACGCGCTGAAATGGGAGCTCAGCAGAAGTACTCCTCTTAAAAGTTCTCAAAGTTCGATAATAAAATTTATTTTTCAAAAATCTAACTCTAAATACACTTTACTTTACGAAATAATTTTTGTTGCAGTTAGGAGCAAAAATGCCTTCAGATAATGAAGTCATTTCCAAGCTGGACCTGGGCGAGCCACCAAAAGAGCTGATCGATTGGGCGCGCAAAAATCTCGGCGAAAACCCGGAAACGCGATGCCAGGTTTTATCCGACTTCCGAGACATGATTTTCTGTAAGTGAAAAAAATAACGACCAAGCGCGCAAACATTATTCAACAAGTCCTGGAAAACTGGTTTGGTAATATTCTTTTCTTTTGTCTCGATTATAGCAAGAGGTGAATGCACACCACACCGGACTGATGATGCCTTTTTGCTTCGGTTCCTGAGAGCCCGAGGATTTGTTATTGAAAGAGCGCACAGATTGGTAAGGAAATATAATCATAGCCTTATATGTTCAATAGACACGGGAAATCAGAAACGATCTTTATTAGATAACTATTATTTTACAAAAATGGTTAAGCATAAGAACAGATAGTTATTATGCAACTAATTTATTACTGCGGAACCAAATCCTGTTGCAGTCTTTATTTATACAAAAGTGTTTCTAATTTAATAAATTGAAAACTACATATTGACAATAATATCCTGGTCACCTGGCGTGAAACTCAACGTAACAAAATTATTTTTTAACAAAACTCTTAAGGGGGCGACACCGCTACATATAAGCCGCTCTGGTCGCTAGCGAATCTACATAGTTTTGCTTATCTAAATTTACTGCAAATTTCGCGACATCTGAATCTGATAAAGAATCGATAGACCAAGATCTGACTTATTTGCCACGTGCTTTAGCCGAGAACATTAGGAAAGATCGAGAGGTGTGGAAAATTCTCAAAAACTGGTAAAGCAGTTTGCGGCAATGTTATAACTCCTAGAAAATTTCCAAAGCTACCGAAAATTTGAGAAAAAAAATACTTATATTTTGACGAAAGATTTGTTCGAATAGCCATTAATTAAGTAAAATATGACTAAAAAATCTCGATCAAATATTAACCACTCGCTTGCTAATTAGCGAAAAAAGATAAAAAAAATCTTTCTGTCCATTTATTGCTACATCTGTTCTCTCTCTAAATCTACCATTAGATATTTTCTAGAATAACTAATAGTGTCTGAAACTGTTTTTCCGCGTTAAATTCCCTGAGTTGCTCAGCAACGTTTCACGCATACATTTGCAAATTTATGCGTGAAATCTTGGTCCATCTATTCTTTATCAGATGTCGCGAAATTTGCAGTGAATTTAGATAAGCAAAACTATGTAGATTCGCTAGCGAGCAGAGCGGCTATACATGTAGCGGTTTCGCCCCCTTAAGTCCAAAATCGTTGTTTCTGTCCTTGCGTTCGTCCATCTCCTGGTCCGTCTATCTGCCGGTCCGTCAGTCCGTCTCTCGGTCCGTCTGTCACGCTTTTTTGTAAACACGCTCTCGACGAAGAACGAATTCTTCTAATAAATTAATTTTTTTTGGAAAATTAAAAAGAAAAAATGTCTAAATTTTTTTTCAAAAAAAATTATTTTAGGAAAAAAAAATTATATATGACTTCAAAATGTCTAAAGGTGTTATTAATTGTCTGATTAGTTAAATTTAAACGCCAATCGACTTAAATAGACGAGAAGAGTTACATAATAAAGACTAATTATCACTTTCTTTTCGCTGGTACTTTTAACATAAATTATATTTTATTGTTTGTTTTCAGATCGTAAATTATTACGACTTTAGAGAAAATAATCCGCAGTATCTAGAAGGAGTTCACTTAGGTAAATTGAAGCGAATTGGTGAAAAAGACATAATTAGCGTACCACCATATCGAGAACAAACTGGTCGAAGGATACTGCTCTATAGAATAGGTTCGTATTTTTCTATTTCGACAATTTATTTCATAATAATGACTTAGGTAATACCTTATAATGGATTTTGCATTTAATGCAAGTAATGCATGCATTCGAAAGGTTTGCGTCTTTATGAAAAAAATCCTATAGTACCGAAATGAATGGATGGCTTATAGTATGTTTACCTTTCACCAAAGCCACTACTAGCATGTCATATATAGCGAAAAAGAAAAGGCTTATTATTTGTTTTCCTGAAAAGAAATTTTGCTTTGGTGAGATAAGAAGGAATTCAAACTAGTATCGTGAATGAATTAATGCTTTTTCTTGTGGTCGAATTAGTTCATGCATTTATGTAACAAGGAAATTCGTGCGCAATTTCTATAATATCTTTCATACGTAATTAAATTATTGATAACTTTGTTTTTGCCAATTAAAGTAATCTCGAATTCAATTTAATTATTTTTATTAACATTGACGTCAATGGGGTTAACGTAAGTTGTCTACGAAATTTGGAAAAATTTGACAAAAGTACGTCTTATAAATTATTATCATATTTCCTTCCATTCTCATTATCCACGGGAAAAGATCTTGGAAAAAAAGAGTACCCATAGAATATGAAAGCAATTATGAAAAATATGTAATAAAAAAAACCAATAGTGTGCTAGACGTTGTATGTATGTACCTACGTATAAGACTGGTTATTTAATCTATATTTGAATCATGGTAATGTAAGTTAGTTACTAATTAGCATACAACTAAATAGACTAGATGTCCCCATTAGAATTTTCAATGTTTCCTTTATAATTAATTTCATGCGTGAGCGTTGGCAGCTTGTTTCTAACCAATAGCCACTCGAATAGCTACATTCTAACCGATTTTACTTATCGTGTAGAGTGTAGAGGAAGTAGTATTGTTTTCCAAAAATTGTAAAATTATCTGTTGTTTATAAGTAAAATGGACCGATTAATTTGCGTCCTTTTCCTACCCGCCCATGGATAATACCTAAACAAAAAATTATATATTTTTTGAAGACCTGCGCATTATAAGCCAAAAACATGTCATAATGGCCAAATCGGTGCATCCCTTAATCTTCTAAAGTTGCAGACTGATTTATACCAAATATGTTTCTTGCACCCCTAAGTGGTGAATTCTTTTAAAAAATCTGGAGTTTTTTGAAGGGTTGCATTTTTATTAAGGGTTGAAGGGTCAAAAAGTTGTAAAAATGCACAATTTGTAGAGGTAACCTGCCAGGAGGAATATCTGATTTAAACCAAATTTGGAATACATATTAGGGATACATTGAAGAAAATGCTGGTGTAAGTTTCACCCCCCTAAAAATAAGCCCCTGTGACCCATTTGCCTTTTAAGTTAATTGTTCAAAAATTGACGGTGCTGTGATTCTTATATGACAGCATTACCCACAATTTTTCATCAGTTATCTTAGTAATATTTACATAAAGAGTGAGTAAAAATAATTTTCGACGCTTACCATACACCCCCACCCTCGAATTATACCGTTTGAGTCGTATAGTTCAGATTTTCTTCATATTTGGTTTCTACTATAAATTGTAAACATATTTACGAATAATTAAATCAAAAATAGTATGCGACCCCTATTTTACAACTTCAACCCTTAATATACCCTTTACAGTCAAATACTCGGATTTCTTTCAAATTTGGATTCTAGTAGTAATTTTAACTTATTTAACTCATCATTACATAGTTAATTTAATTGAAATTAGGCTAGGACCTTGATATTCAGATTTCTTTCAAATTTTTTTTCTATTAATAAATTTAAATATAATTTCAACTAGTTTATTTAAAAATGGGCTAGAATCCTCAATTCATGTTTTTAACCCTTAACACACCCCTTACACTAATAATGCTAGAATTTACTTTAAACATTGTTTTATATTGGTAATTTTAAATCTTGCTTCATATAGTTTCATTAAAGTAAAGTACCTACAACACATTTCTCACTTTTTCATCTCTTCATACACACGTTTCAACTTTATCGCTTAGATTTGTTTCAAACTTGGTTCCTAGTTAAAATTTAAAAAGGCTTTTAAATAACGCGATAAAATATTTTCTACAAAAGATCCGTCAAAATTCTAAAAATTGGAATAAGAAATTTTAACATAGCAACGAGAGAAGTTACTGTGGAATCTCATTTCCAGCGAATTTTATAACAGTATGATTGTACTCGTCGTATTATATTATTATTATTATTATCATCAATATCGTGCAGTCGTACAATTGTTATAAGATAATAATACTTTTCGAGATGGTCAATTATAATAATTTTGGTGCTAAATTTCTAAAATCCAAAATAATTATTCTAAATCAAATAATTTCACTAGTAATTATTTTCATTCAAGTTTGTTTCAAGAAGAACCTACCGCATCTACTCCATAAAAAAGCCTACAATTATCATACTTTTTCCTAAAGCGTTTATTAAAAGAGAATTTATCAGCACATGAAATTATAGCTTAGAGGCAAAAGTACTATACTTAAAATAAACAACCATGACCACTGCATTGGTACTACTATAAAGCATAAACATTACCATGGGCTTATTGTGTTTCGAATTCATTAAGTCAAGCCGGATGGCCTTGACCTTCTTGCTCATCGAGACGTTTTTTGCAAACCCTTTAAATATTTCCATTGGAAAATCCACCGGTAATATCGGAAAATAATGATTAATACATTATGTTCATCGCATAACCTTGTGCTGCAAAATAATTATCATTTAATTGTTCAGATCGTTTTTAATTTAAATATATTTAAATATGCGATCAATTAGATGGAGCTAATTGAAATAATCAATATTGAAGCAATTCTTAGTTGGTTTAAGATATTTTTGGGCCACTATTATAGAACTCTTTTTCTATTTTTCCTCTTTTTTAAAAAATATGTATCATGCACTTCTGAACTTACTAAAAAAGCCATTTGTTGAATAATTATTGTTTACAAAGTAATAATATCTCACAATAGCTATTTATGCAACCAGTTAGGAAATGCATTTTTTTGTGTAACGAGCGGATTTCTGCGGGACGAGCGCAGCGAGTTCTGCAAAATAACGCGAGTTACACAAAATAGCATTTCCTAACATGTTGCATACAAGATTTTTTCTAATTTTTACAAGAACCTTCTCAAAAAAGAGTTTTTTAAACTTATGATATTAATAATTTAGTGAATTTTATCAAAACAAGTAGGCTTTATTCGGAACTTTTCATCACCAGTTGTGAAATATTTTTCATTACATCACCAGTTGCGTAAAATGTGCCGTTTGCCAACTACAATCGATTTTGAAAAGTCACATTTTACATGCCAAAATTAGAAAAAGTAATAAATACAAATAATCACAAAACAACAAGCAATCACAGAAAAATGCAATAATTTCAAGTCCAAAGATATATCCATGTGTTATAATAGAACGTACATAAACGCACGTGAGTGAAAGATGGGAATTCCAAAACCGGCCCACTGCCAATATCTCGGAACCTACTGGACTTTAATGTTTTTTTTTTATTTGTGCGGAAAAATAATTGACACTTTTTTCAATGATGTCTA
This sequence comes from Cryptophagus acutangulus, assembly GCA_963556235.1. NCBI lineage: Eukaryota > Metazoa > Arthropoda > Insecta > Coleoptera > Cryptophagidae > Cryptophagus > Cryptophagus acutangulus. Next base: position 2,796,927 of record OY744569.1, read on the forward strand.
TTTAAAAAAAAACCGTTGTAAGCAAAAACTTGCTCTTTTTTGAAACTTTTTTAATTTTTGTAAATTGCAAATAATTTGCAAAATACGCAATTTATTTGCAAAAATCCATGCAATTCTATTAAAGTGCATTTAATTAGTAAATATTTTGCCAACTTTTTTCAATTTGCCCAAAACATTTTTTTTTTGTTACTTTGAAACTAAACATGAGTTTTGCATAAAATGTACGACTATATATGCGTTGTTATTAAAATTATGGAAAAAATGTTCAAACAAAAGTTGTAGAAGATGTTATTTCCTACAACTTTGATTTGGGATATTTTTTTGTTGCGCGAAAATTACATGAGGTACAGGGCGCCAAAGTCAACTCTTAGTTCCAGGTGTAAAATTTTGGTTTTTTTTACTATATAATATTAGGCATACATCTAAAATAGTTTATTATTCGCATATTTTCAGGTAACTGGAATCCAGAACAGTTCGACATTGACGAACTCTTCCAAGCCACCATGATCATTTTAGAACTAGCAATTCTGGAACAGCGCGCCCAAATTTTGGGCGGTGTTGCCATTTTCGATCTGGAAGGGCTCTCGATGCAACAGGCATGGTACATGAATCCGTCAATTGCACACACAATTATGCAAATTATGGTGGTAATTTTCTTTTTTATTAATAACAACTGCAACCGCAACTTTCACTTTTTAAAGTAATTATTCAATTGTAAATTTGAGCATAGCTCATTAGTGGTTTCACACATACCTAGTACCTACTAAATGCTAATGAGTTAGATTATTCTGCATAGAATCTATTTATTTAATTATTAAAAATTATTGATGCAAAATTTATTCTTAGAGAAGATGTTTAATATTTTTTAAATCTGGTATCTTCAAATCTTGATGCGATTGGTGAAAATTTCGAATTTTCCAAGCTCTTTGAATTATTATGACCTATTTGATATTTTTGAAAAATAAAAGAAGAAATTAATATACAGGGTGAGTCAAAAAGTCCTCCCCATGGGCAAGCTCTAGATTTTTTGACAACACTTAATTAACCCCAAAAAAGTTTGAACCATCTTTTTTGGGAAAATTTTAGCACGGCTTTCTGACTCACCCTGTATAACGTCAATTAGTTAGAAACACTCAACATCCTACTTATTATTGAAAATAGTAGAAAAACGGAAAATAAAGTATGAAACGTATTGCAATGATGACCTACTAGCCATATAATTAAGGCCACTCACTAGAATGTTATAAAATGATGTTTCTCTAATTTTAGACATCATTTCCAATGAAAATCCATGCCCTACATATAGTCAATCAATCATGGATTTTTGATATTGTTTATAATATTTTCAAACCGTTCCTCGACGAGAAAATGAAGTCGCGCATTTTTTTCCATGGCGACGATATGGAAAGTTTGCATCAACACATTGATCCGAAACATTTGCCGGAACGGTATGGAGGCATGCATCCCGACTACAATTACAACGATTGGATCACATTCTTCAAGAATGATGAAACCATTGTCAAGGAACTGAAATCGTTGGGCTATGAGGATAATATCGATGAAGATGTGAATAAGTGCAGTGATGATGATGTAGATGTAGAGGATGATAGCGATTGAACCATTTCGTTTGCTTATTTTTTTGTACCAGTGATATGTAATTATTTAACTATATAACTGTTTGGTGGAAGAGTTTATTACACCAATGCACTTATTATATAATAGATTTGACTTATTAGTGCCTTGAATAATTCGGCCCGCCTTTTTGTATGTACCTATGCTTAGCAATATTTTTGTACATAATGTAATGAAATAAATAAAATATTTTAGTATAAAAATAGTAAGAAAATTGACAATTTTGATGACAAATTTCTCGTTGCTTCGTACCTGTCCAATTTGCCAAATATAAGATACGCCAATGAGAAGCGCAAAATTGAACGCCAATACTCGTGAGTCTGTTATATATATTGAATATGATGTACTGTATGTATGGTTGCCTACTGATAAGTAGATTAAGTTGTAATACTAGTAATACTGGCCAGTCGCAGTCAGCACGGCAAGACCGCCAGACGACACTTGTAACACAGTTAATAAAGACCTAGTTAGTATTCAGTGCGACTCAATTATTATAACCTTATAATATAAACAATACATAACATGGCGCAGTCGGTATTCTGAAACAAAGAAAAGTTTCAAAACGAGAAGCAACGCAAAGAAAAACGAAAACTTAGTGTAAAAGGAAGCCAACAAGCAAACAAAATGGACGTTCGGCTACCAGAAAAAATGAGCTTTGACGGAAATGTCGCGCAGAATTATAAGCAATTTTGCCAAAATTTCGATTTGTATCTACTAGCTACAGAAAAGGAAGCTTGTAGTAGCAAGATTAAAGTCGCCTTAATGCTCAATATTATTGGTGAGGATGGTGTAAAAGTATACAACACATTACAGCTATCAGATGAAGAAAAGTTTGACTATGCGAGGGTTAGAGAAGAATTCGAAAGATATGTCACACCGAGAAAAAATGAAGTGTATGAGAGGTTTGTGTTTTACAATAGGAAACAGGAAGACGGTGAGACGTTCGATCACTTTCTAACTGACCTGAAAAAACTGGGGCAAAGCTGCGAATTTGGAACACAATTGGAGTCTATGCTGAGAGACCGTATTGTATTAGGGGTCAATGACACAAGAGTGCAAGAAAAAATGCTGAATTGTGGCGAACTTACTTTTCACAAGGCTGTAGAAATGTGCAGGAATAAGGAAGTGGCAAACATGCAGGTAAAAGAGGTCCAAAACAACTTTAAAATTGACTCGATAAGAAAGACCGGAGCAGTCAAGAAAAATGTGGCAGAAAACGGCAATTGTACGCGGTGCCTATTTCGTCATGAAATGGGTAAGTGTCCGGCATTCGGAAAAACATGCTTCAAATGCCAAAAGCCAAATCACTACGCATCAGCTTGCAAACCTATTAGAAGAGAGAGGAATGAAAGGAAGATAGAAGTAGTCAAAAAGGAAGAAGACAGCGACAGTGAAGTGGAAATATATCAAGTTGTTGATATAAGTGAAGTCAAGTCCAGCAAGTGGTGTGAAATGATAAAAATTGGTGATGAGCAAATTCAAGTGAAAATTGATACTGGTGCGGAAGTGAATATAATGCCATATGAGATGTATAAAAAGTTCTTCAAAAATGAGCCAATGATCAAAGCGTCGACAGTGTTGGTGGCCTACGGTGGGTCAAAAATTAAACCGGAAGGGAAAGTAAAATTGAACTGTAAGTTTAAAGATCAAACTGTTAATAACCAGTCATTTTTAATTGTTAAATTCAATTCAACACCATTATTAAGTGGCAATTTGTGTGAAAAGTTAGGATTAGTAGTGAGAATTGATTGTATAAATGAAAACAGGAATAAGGAAAGTTTTATAGAAAATAATGCAGATTTGTTTACGGGACTGGGAAAATTTAATACTAGCATTAGACTAAGTCTAAAGCCTGGCTCAACACCAGTTGCTCGTCCACCTAGACGTGTTCCGTTATCAATCAAAAATAAATTGTTTGACAAATTAAAGGAAATGGAAGAAAATAAAGTTATTTGCAAAGTAAACGAACCGTCAGATTGGGTGAGTAACTTGGTTATTATAGAAAAACCTGATAAGTCAATTAGAATCTGTTTAGACCCGCAGGAGTTGAATAAGTGTTTAAAGAGAGACTATTATATAATTCCAACAATACAAGACGTGTGTCACACTTTAAAAGATAAATCGTGTTTTACTGTACTAGATTTAAAAGAAGGCTTTTATCATTTAGAACTTGATGAATTTTCTAGCAAACTGTGCACATTTAATAGTCCGTTTGGTTGTTATAGATTTAAAAGATTACCTTTTGGGTTGAATGTGGCTCCGGAAATATTTCAAAGGCTGAACATGAAATATTTTGGGGATATTAAGGGAGTTTGCGTGTATTTTGATGATATTTTAATTGCGGGACATACAAAAGAAGAACATGACGGGATATTAAAAAAAGTTATTGAGCGAGCAAGAAAACATAATATTAGATTTAATAAGAATAAAGTTCAGTTTAGAGTAGATCAAGTAGATTATATAGGGCATACATTTTCTAAGCAAGGAATTAGACCAGACGTAAATCGCGTTAAAGCCGTAAAGGAAATTGAAATACCAAAAAACAAAAAGCAATTGCAACAAGTATTAGGACTTATAAATTATTTTAGATCATTTATCCCTCGAATGTCTGAGATAACTTCACCGTTAAGGGAATTACTGAAAGAATCGGTCGAATACCAGTGGAATACAAATTGCACAAACGCATTGGAGGACCTTAAAAAAGCATTATGCAATGCACCTGTACTAACAAATTTTGATGATACAAAACAAATTACAATCCAAGCGGATGCCAGTAAAAGCGGGTTAGGTTGTTGTTTAATGCAAGAAGGTCGTCCAGTGGCATACGCGTCGAGATCATTAACAAACGCAGAACTCAATTATGCTCAGATTGAAAAAGAATACCTAGCAGTTTGTTTTGCAGTAAAAAAGTTTCATTTTTATATTTATGGGAGAAAACTTCAAATAATAACAGACCATAAACCATTGGTGTCAATTTCAAATAAAAAACTAGCTGACGTGGCATCACCTCGATTACAGCGAATGAAAATTAGACTGCTAAGATATAACTTTGAACTTGTGTATGCTCCAGGAAAGTCAATTACGGTTGCTGATTGTTTATCTCGAAACTATTTAAAAAATGACAATAAGCCGGGCGAGGATTATTTGCTAGATGTTGTACATAGCGTAAGTAAGTTTATCACCATCAGTGATGAAAAGAAACTTCTGTTTCAAGAGGAAACAGCAAAAGATGAAATTCTAAAAAAAATAATCAATTTTGTGCAACAGGGTTGGCCAATTGAAGCCAAAATTGAAAAATCAGTTAAACACTATTACAAATATCGACAAGATATTGTTGTCATTGAAGGATTAGTTTTTAAAGGACATAAACTGGTAATTCCTGATAAACTGCGTAGCCTTATGCTGCAATTGATTCACGATGAAGGTCACTTTGGTATTGTTAAGTGTAAAAGTAGGGGGAGGGAAAAATTTTATTGGCCTGGCATGAGTGATGATATAGAAGCATATGTCTCCAAATGTAAAATCTGTGAAAAATATAGACGAAATAATACAAGAGAACCTTTAATTGGCCATGAAATCCCTGATAGACCATTTTCAAAAATAGGAATAGATATTGCAGAATACGGAAAAGTAGATTATCTTATATCTGTTGATTATTTTTCAAAATGGATCTCGGTACAAAAAATTCAAAGTAAAAATTCAAACGAAATAATTTTGAAACTTAAGGAACTATTTAGTAATCACGGGATTCCAGATGTTATAATATGTGATAATGTACCATTTAATTCGTATGAATGCAAACGTTTTGCGGATGAGTGGAATTTTGAATTTATTTACTCGAGTCCGAGATATCCAAGATCAAATGGTATGGCGGAAAGTGCAGTAAAAATTGCAAAAAATATTATAAAGAAAAACACAGATGTAACAATTGCATTGCTAAATTACAATAATACAGTAATTGAGGGCGTGGGGAAAAGTCCAGCTCAATTATTATTGAATAGAAGGTTAAAAACAAAAATTCCAGAGCTAACAAATAATTTAATAAAACAAGACACAGATAATAAGGAAATTAGGAATAAATTAGTGAAAAAACAGAGTACCAGTAAACAATATCATGACAAACTGTCAAAGACTAGAAATGGTTTTAAGATAGGGGAAAATGTATGTATCAGAAAGAACAATAAATGGGAGCCAGGGTTAATAACTGACAAATGTGTAACACCAAGGTCATACATTGTCATTGATGACAAGGAACAAAAATTGCGACGTAATAGTCAGCACTTAGCCAAATCAAAAAATAAATTTGCAACCTGTCAAAATGATGATGAAGATCTTGGTGGTCTTAATTGTAATGGTCAACCTGAAGTGGTCAATGAAGACCGTCATGTTGAGCAAGAAAATATTGTTAATTTAGATCTAAGGAATTCAGAAGTTGTTGAACCTCGACGTACAACTAGGACTGTAAAGTTACCAACTAAATTTAAGGACTATGTGTTAACGTAAAGAGGGAAGATGTTATATATATTGAATATGATGTACTGTATGTATGGTTGCCTACTGATAAGTAGATTAAGTTGTAATACTAGTAATACTGGCCAGTCGCAGTCAGCACGGCAAGACCGCCAGACGACACTTGTAACACAGTTAATAAAGACCTAGTTAGTATTCAGTGCGACTCAATTATTATAACCTTATAATATAAACAATACATAACAGAGTCTGGCGCCTAGGTACCTATCATGTATACAGATCGGCAACTGAGAAGTGTTACATAGACAACTCACTAAGTCGGTGCTTTCTTAGTCGAGACTTTGCAACCAGTATTGCACCAAAAAATTTAATGTGAAATAAATTTATGTTAGCGTTTGACGATCTTTTGTTGCCAAAACATGTTGAAAAAAATAAAGATATACTTAGTGCGCACTAGTGCAACCTATTGAAAATCTCCATTATAGCTTATCGCGTACAGGAGCAAGGATTTTTCATTTCGCTATAAATTCATCAGATTTGCTTTTATTTCACTTTTATTATTTATCCGATTTTGATGTGTGATACATCAAGAGATTCAGAAAACATGTGCCTTTAAGAATAAAAAAAGAAAAAATCCTTTAACATAATATATATTTAATAAGAAATGGTTGAAATTTCAATAACATAACTTCATCTATTAAACTTCAACTATTTCTTATTAAATATATATTGTTTTAAAAGACTTTTTCTTGCTCTATTCTTAAAGGAACATGTTTACTGAACCCATTGATGTATCACACATCAAAATCGGATAAATAATAAAAGTGAAATAGAAGCAAACCTGATAAATTTCTAGCGAAATAGAAATTCCTTCCTGCACGCGATAAACTAAAATTTTCAATAGGTTGCACTAGTGCGCACCAAGTATATCTTTATTTTTTTCAACATGTTTTGGTAACAAAAGATCGACAAACGCTAACATAAATTTATTTCATTTTAAATTTTTTGGTGCATTACTGGTTGCAAACTCTCGACTAAGGGAGCCTTAATGTAGTCAGAAAGAGAAACGCTCTTTCCCCCAACAACTGTAGAGCGCTTGTCTCTTTCAGTCTCATCCAAGCACAGTATGTGCCCTCTCATTTTTCCACCCACACTAAGATGTAAGTGCAACGTTTCTTACCTGTCGGCCTGTATATCCAAATCAAAGGTTTCTTTTGTATATTTTTTAGAAGCATTAAAATGTGTTGCATACAATACAATAATATAAACAAATTTACGTTACTTAAGCTTTTACTAAGGAAAAGCAATGTAGTTTGTTTTATCAAAGAAGATAACAAAAGGTGCAATTATATAGCTGTACAGTCAATAATTGAAAAATTCTCAAATACAACTATTACTCAATACACTTGCATATAAATTGATTTGCTTGGTGCAATTATGTTTAGTTGGACTTTTTTATTCACTTATTCAATTGTACTTTACCTCAATGTGTTTATGAGAAACATGGATGAAATGAATGACAACAATAATTCCTATAAGCTAGACTCACTTAAGAAATTGGTTTTAGGTAAGTTGTATGTCTAAAAAAATAAAATAATATTCTAACAAAAACTATTATTTAATAGTTATTTATGTATCAAGGGAATTATAAGGATGATAATGACCGAGGGAAAAATTTATCATCCCGAGGGCCTCTGGCCCGAGGGATAGTAAATTTCCCGAGGTTATTATCATCTGTTAATTCCTGTGGTACATACATAATTTTATTCCTTACTAAATCACGTTTTTTATTGCAATAAAAAAGTAATTTTAACCGAATGTTGCTATGCATTTAAAATTGATCAAGTTACTTGTTCATGGTTACCACGGTTTTGAATTATGTCACAACTATTGTTTCTTACAAGTTACAATTCGCAAAAATGAGTGAAGCGTGTGAAAATATTTCTTCAAATTTGCTAGAAAAAGCCGAAAAAGCTCGCGCAACCTTATTGCCGGCAAAATCTGAAGCATTATACAAAAAAGAATATGATAAATATATGGTATGGCTTAACGAGAATCAAGAAAAAATTGTTTTGATTTCTTTTGTTTTTCTCTAAAATTGATTTTAAATAAACAAAAAAGAGGGCTATTATGAGGTTATAATAGCCCTCTCATAATTCCCTTGGGAGTTATGACTATCATTATAGCTCCCGTAACTAAGGTATTATTCGTTTCTAATATACTAGTAGGGAATAAATTTGTTAATAGGGAAAATGCATAAGATTTTTTTTTATTATTTGCATTTATAATGAAAATATATAGTTTATTTTATTGATGGTTGAATTTTTTTTTAAAAAAAATGCAGTAGATTTTCTAATAATGATTTTAAAATTTTTAGCGCAATATGAATAGTGACGTCACAAATAGCCTCCGAGCGAGGTGCGTGCCCACCTCTCTTTTTAACTTGTTAGTTAAAAAGGGAAGTGGGCTAAAACACTCCTTGTTAGGAGGCTATATGTGACGTCACTATTCGCGTTGCGCTAAAAAGCGTTTTCAGAAATATAAAATATCTAAAATCATTGTTACAAAATCTACTGCATTTTTTTCAAAAAAAATTTCACACATCAATTAAATAAAATATATACTTCCATTATAAATAAAAAAAAGCTATGCAACTACTAATATTTGTTAGGATTTTAGTTGATCGTTGTACTACTAGGTATTACTAATGGAATTAACTTGTTGAATAAATAGTTTGATTATGAACTTTTCTATTCAAACGACTTGTTTTGCAGAACATAAATTAACCGGCCGAATTGATGACGATTATTTGAAAAAGTTCCTAATTGGATATGAACAGGACGAATTAATGGCTTTAAAAGCGGTGGATAAAATATGAACTAAAATATGAACAAACAAAAATAATATTTTTATTATAATAGTTGCAGAATCGTGAAAATTTCGTGAGCAAAAGATGCAAAACGTGGTTAAATTTAAAAGAAGATCGTCTTAAGGTTCTTTTCAAATCGCAAGTTGTGGATGTATTAGAGAATGTTGGCAATAATAAGCAGAAAGTTGTGTGGATCCGCATAGAAAAATGGATTACTTCTTTGTTTACCGCAGATGAAATATTGGAAGTAAATATTTTGTACAAATTTTATTTCAGGGTAGCGTAGCTTTAGTTAAGATGCAACGCGAGTGGCAGAAGTAAGTTACAAAAACGGCCAGCGCGCAGCGCCAATAAATTTTTTTAATGCTCAATAGTTAAATAGTAGCGCTAATCAAATGTAACTTCTTTGATTAATTTTTAGGTTGCTGGACTTTTGACGGAAATAGTATTTTTCCGTGAAGAAGAAAATATCAAATGTGTGGAACTTATCATCGATATGCAAAATGCTTCCTACAAGCATTTAGCGTCGATATCACCCAAATTTGCTAAATCAATGATGCACTACATTTCCGTAATATTTTTTTAAAAATTAATTAATATTTTTTATAAATTATTAATAATTAAAATTATTTTAAACAAAATATTTATTTCAGGATTGTTTGCCATTCAGAATGACTAACATTTACATTATTCGACAACCGAAATTGTTCTTTTTAATCTACGCTATTTTTACCCCATTCATCAATGAGCAAATGAAGAAAAATATTCAAATATGTGGTGAAGATTTCAGTTTATTAACCGACAATATAGGACACAATATTTTACCCAAAGAATTATCAGGGAATACTGAAACTTCTCATTCGGAAAGATGGCTTGACATTCTGAAACAGGATGCTGTACTTCAACGTAAGAACCAAATCCTTATTTATTAAATTTAAGTTGGTTTCAAAAAGCTTGCTTTATTAATAATATTACTTTTTGTTTGCAAAATATCCCCCTTATTATCGACTTGCGAAAAAAAAAGATAACAAAATGTTGTGGACAATAAAATAGTCTACAACTCTTGTTAAGAGAAGGACTTTTTAAAGCTAACGGTAAACGCAAGTTGTGGAAGCGACAAACGATACCCTTCATCTCTTTTATTAGCGTTAGGACACAAATATTAGCATGAGACTAGAATTGGAGTATATTTACATGTATTGAAATGCGACGCAAGAAGCCATCTTCGAAGCTTCTTGCGTTTGAGCGTCCGTATAGCCATCTACCAAGCCCTAAACAGGCACTCTAACGATCATTCTCGTTCAAAATATGATACAAAAATTCAAATCGGGTGTAGGGCAATCTTAAAAACTAAAGAATCAATTTTCAATATTTAAACTGATATATAATCTGAATTTATTTATCTGTGATTGCAATGGACCAAGTGTCATTTATGTTATTTTGTATTTGAAATATCAACTATATTAACTTTGAGTAGCTCCATCTTTTTTTACAATGAACTATAAAAACTTTGTTCCAATAAAAGAGTAGATTAATGTTTCTAAAATGTATATAACTTTAAATATTTAAAATTGATTCACTAGTTTTCCTGTGGTCCTTACACCGAGTGGCAGTGATTTTTCCATAACAATAGCATGCTTTCCAGCTAGACGTGCTGAAATGGGAGCTCAGGCGAAATACTCCTCTGAAAAACTTTTCACTGTAGCACCAATATTGCGAAAGATATATACAGATCGACAAGTGAGAAGCATTACATAGACAATTCAATGCGCGTGACAAAAAGAACCTGCTTTTTACAGTTCTCATAAAGAAACGGGGCTTTTCCCCACCAACTGTAGGAAGCGCTCTGTCTCTTTCGGGCTCATCTAGGCACATGCTCTATCTCAATCTTTTACTCACACGAAGATAATAATGCAACGACTCTAATCTGTTGGTCTGTATGTTGTCAACGATTCGTACTCGCTAAATTCTCTTTATGGTTAACATTTCACTTTAACTTGGACAACATATAACTTTTGCATTATCGCTGCTACAGTAAAAAGTCTCAAATAAATTTTGTAGAAAATTCTATGCTCTACAAGAATTCTATGCTCTACATTTTTTTTGAAACCCGATAAAAGCGAACTTATTTCGCAATCAGAACTCATCCCTTAAAATCAGCATAACTGCTTTCATTCAATCATTCTAATTTACTATTTTTTCTTTAAGAACTGGCTTTATCGGGCTACAAAACACCCTAATTGAAAATTATTCTTTATTCAATTGTGAGGAAAGAAAGATACAAAAGGACAAAGTGGAAATTGGGTAGTTTACAACTTTATGGAAATTAAATTATTATATTAAGTTTATTTTTGTTACATAATTACAAATTTTTAAAGTATTATTTTCAAATTTTTAATAAATTTAATATATTTAATATTTGATAAATTTTTAAAGTATGTTATTAAAGATAGTAAAAAATATATTTTAATAAATGCGATAAACTAGGGCGTAGCACAAAAAGCATTAACATTTTTATTTCGTTTTTTAAAGATTCCGATAAATGTTGGTATTTTAAAGAAGATCAAAATCAAAAGTATTTTTAGTTTTCTTGAAATGAATGGTTACAAAAATGCAATAGTGCATCTTTGATTTCAAAATCACGGCGGCGCGCTCTTAGGACGAGCGTTGGGTTGCGCCCATTTAGAACAAGTGGGTAAAGATGATGGTTGTCCGGAGCTACTTCAAACGATTTCTTCTAGAATGCGCTGTGTACACATTTATTTTTATAAAAGCGGTTTCTGTTGAGGAAAATTAATTAACCCAAAGAAATCTGCCTTCTAACATTTTCAGCATATTACAATCGCAACAAAAAATACATATTAGCTTCTGCATAATAATAGTACATCTCTATTCTTTGTTTTATACCTAATCGAAAAAGGGTAGAGTTACACTCGTCACTCAGTGTGCCTAGGTGCACAAACACAATATTGTACGGTATTATATTGATTAGGAGCCATCTGTGATTAGCTTACCGAACTAAACGGCATTTAACATGACACGAAATGTCATTTAAAATTTTTACAGTTTGCACCATTTCACATTTGATTCATACTTTTTAGTCAAATTACTGCAAAATATGCTTTGAACTTTTAGAGATAGATTTTGACATACTTGTTTGGGCTTCTGTTAACACGAGTTGTGAAAAATCAATAGAAAAAATTTTAAACTTCAAAATTTAATAAATAATTAACCAAGGCACAATTTGATAAATTGTTTTTTGAAAAATATATTGTAATTCATAACTTTTTACGTGTTTTAGCTAAAAAGTATGAAATAAAATTGTAATGTAGCGACATCTAGTTAGCGTTGCTTTCCGACCGCCCCACTTAATAATTTAACTAAGCGAATAATAATCGAAGAATGAAAAACCGAACATAATTCGCGTTTTTACCTTTTATCTAAAAAAAAGATTATTTTACTTTTAAAAGCATTTCTGGTACATGACGAATATTTCATAAGTTTTAATCACACAATTATGAATATTAACCTTCAACATTTGAAACATAAAAATATGAAGAAAAAAAACAATTTTACGAATTACTGATATAGCTTAATTAAAAGCAATCACTATGGTTATTTGCAACTTATTATCTGTCTGCATTTGCTAATGTACAATTAAGCAGCGAATTGTACATTCGACTTCCTGTACATAATCATAACAAATGATATAATCATACCGCATACGAGTGCTATGAGAGGAGAATAAAATTATTAAAATCAAGGGCAACGCAAATCCAGTTTATGATTTATTTTTGATATCAATAATCTTGACATTGATTCGCGTTGTTAGGTAGAGACATCAGACAATCTAAATAGTTGGCGTTGTCATTTTAAAGTGGTACTTTGTACACTTTTGTGAAGGAGTATTTACTTAATTGCACGTTGTAGTAAAAAAAAGTTGTATATTTTAAATGTGCTTAGTTACCTACTCAGTCAGAGCGAAATTAGTTGCAGTAATTAAAAGGTGCGCTTTGTCCGATATTAGTGCATTATGGCTCCAATAACGAAAATTGGCCGAAAAAACAGTAATTTAAGTGAAGACGAAAAATTAGAATGCATCGAACAGCTGAAGAAAATGTTACAAAGTAATTATTATTATTTTTTAATAATAAAAATTATATAAAATTAACGTATTAAAATAATAATAAACAAATTAAAACTTTTAAAAACCTAATCTAAAAACTAAAAACTGATGAAAACTGAAACTTGATAAAATTTTATTTTTATACAAATAGTTGTTGCTAGTGTTAAACTATATGACTTATTCATGGCATAAAATGATTAATACTTTACAAATTAAGTAGATTAACTATTTTTATGACATCATTTACACTTTATTAATTGTTGCTTTAGTAACAAATAAATTCTAAATATTTATTTATCTTTCAATATTCAATCATATTTTCAGTAATTTATATTTAAATTATAGTGCATTTTTTTAGAATTAATTTAAGTAAAATTATTGGTAATACCTATAATTGGAATTGAGATATTGAGAAGTAATAATTAAACAAAATCCTTCACATTTTAAGATCCGCAAGTTGCAAACACGGACCAATCGATTCTAAGGTCGTGTTTAAAAAAACTTAACTTTTTTGTAATTTAAAATATTCCACAAAAATATTAATTAAAAAAAAAAAACGTAAATAATTTACTATTATTTGTTTGTTGCTAGTTAGATCTCTTTGTTTTATTGGTAAAATATTTATATCTTCTCTTAATTTGGATCGCCCGTATTTTTTAACCTACCGCTAAATCATTAAGTAGACGAAACCACTACATATATAGCCGCTCTGGCCGCTATCAAATCTACATAGTTTTGCTTATCTAAATTCACTGCAAATTCCGCGACATCTGATAAAGCATAGATGGACCAAGATTTCACGCATAAATTTGCAAATTTATGCGTGAAACGTTGCTTAGCAGCTCGCGGAAAAACAGTTTCAGACACTATTAATTATCCTAGAAAATATCTAATGGTAGATTTAGAGAGAGAACAGATGTAGCAATAAATGGACAGAAAGTTTTTTTTTATCTTTTTCCGCTAATTAGCAAGCGAGTGGTTAATGTTTGATCGAATTTTTTGTTCATATTTTACTTAATTAATGTCTATTCGAACAAATCTTTCGTCAAAATATAAGTATTTTTTTTCTCTAATTCTCGGTAGCTTTGGAAATTTTCTAGGGGTTATAACAAAGCCGCAAACTGCTTTACCGGTTTTTGAATTTTCCACACCTCTCGATCTTTCCTAATGTTCTCGGCTAAAGCACGTGGCAAATAAGTCAGATCTTGGTCCATCTATGCTTTATCAGATGTCGCAAAATTTGCAGTGAATTTAGATAAGCACAACTATGTAGATTCGCTAGCGACCAGAGCGGATATATATTTAGCGGTGTCGCCCCCTTAAGATAAAGTACCCTCTATTTTTGAAACCATAGATGGCGCCATAGTAGTATTTTTTTACTATCAGGAGCTTTTCGTAAACAAATTTAGAAAATTAAACACTATTAAAAACGCAATTAATATAATTTATTGCTTTTGAACTACGAATTTATTTTTATTTATAAAGTTAATGTTCTGTAAAGTATATGGTTATTTAATTATTTGGTTACTAATTTATTATGATTTACGGTATATTAAATCGCAAAAAACAAAGTACAAATAATCAGTAACCACAATGTGTTTACCTTTGTTTTGAATATTTTACATTTAATTACACGAAAGTTAATGTAAAACGTTAATTGATTGTTAATTGAATAGTAATAAAAATAATGGGTTAATGCGGGTGCGTCCCTGTGTTGTGTTATATATAGAACCGTGAAACATATCATAAATGGTCAGGGAGCTTTATATTCAAAATAAATGCAAAAAATATAAACATAATCTAATAATTTTGGAAAAATAAAAGGTCAGCCATAAGACCTCAACAATCAACATAAAATTGCCATAATTTGGCTCGTGGTAAAGATACGAAAAATATTTATGTAAAAATCAAAACCATGTTCAATTTTTAATTTTTATAAAAAATATTTTTTTTAAACCTTCTAAACTTTGTAGTCGCAAGACAATTTATATTTTGAAAAATATAGTTTTATTTTACTTATTCATTGCGTTTGTTGTCAACATAAAGCAGCAAAAGTCGTAATAAATAATGGACAATTGAAGAATTGTCAAAAATGTTATGTTTATTAAATTAACACCGGGACAGCGCGTACGCAGTCCCTACTACCAAAAATTCTGCGCCCGAGTTATCCACATTAGGGATAATCGCAGGGGTCAGCCCATCCGTAGTGCAATGGTAGGGCCTCAACCCGGAGGAACCACCTTAGTGATCATGGTTGACCTCTACGCCAGGTAAGTATGCTTTGCCATCGGTCTGCAATAGTATTTATATAAGTGAGTCGCATTCCAGTAGCGACATGGAAGTAAGCGACATCTATGTTAAAGAAATGTCAACCATCATCTATTCACACGGGAACGTTTGACGCGGCGATCATTAGAGATCTTTCTTTATTGTTAAGTAATGTATTTAAGGGCACGAAACCGCCTTGCAAATTTATGCGTGAAACGTTGCTTGGCAGCTCAGGGAATTTAACGCGGAAAAGCAGTTTCAGACGCTATTAATTATCCTAGAAAATATTTAATGGTAGATTTCGAGAGAAAACAGATGAAGCAACAAATGGACGAAAAAAAATTTTTTTTATCTTCATCCGCTAATTAGCTAGCGAGTGGTTAATATTTGAGCGAGGTTTTTTGTTCATATTTTACTTATTTAATGGCTATTCGAACAAATCTTTCGTCGAAACATAAGTATTTTTTTTCTCTAGTTTTTGGTAGCATTGGAAATTTCCTAAGAGTTATAACAAGGCCGCAAACTGCTTTACCAGTTTTTGAGAATTTTCCTCACCTCTCAATCTTTAGTAATGTTCTCGGCTAAAGCATGTGGCAAATAAGTCAGATCTTGGTCCATCTATTCTTTAACAGATGTCGCAAAATTTGCAGTGAATTTAGATATGCAAAACCATATTTATTATTGTAAATAATCAAGTTTTAATAAATTGGCGTCTGCGAATTTTTGCAGATACATTTTTAAGCGCCTGGCCGCTCGTGCTCTGAACCGTAGAGAACAGTACCATTATTGACAAAGCAATATTTTTCCTTTACACCGTTCTACTTCCATTATTGTTAATTTAATTAAAAAATACACAATAATACAAGTTTAAGATTGAAGTTTCAGGATTCCAAATCATTTTTTATTTTTTTATTACCGTCAATCAGTAGTTTTTAATACATTTTATTCAGGGCACCTTACAGTGATCTTTTAAGGTTGATTTTTGTTTGTTTTTTATACAGCCGGGATTTATTTCTTCTTTATTTCTTTCTTTATAGAAATAAATAAATAAGCAAACGGCTTATTGGCAATTTTTATTCGTAATACTAATATTGATTCATAAACTATGAATATATACTGAAGTTTTATTTTAATAAATGAGTAACTCGATATATAAATTAATTGCTATCTGAATCGGAACATAAATATTACCGAAATAATACCGAGTTTCTAACTTCTTAGAATAAAATGGAAATTTTATTCTGAGAATATTAAGTATTATTAATTAATATTATGAAAAAAATGCAAAAAATGCAAAAAATGCGTTTGTTTATTTCTAAAATGTGCAACAGTGAACAACGAACACGCAGGGCCTTAAAGTCCCTGTGGGCCTTTTAAACAAAAAGCTGAAATTTTCAGAAATGAAAGCTTATGACCCAAATATAATACATCTCACTTCGCCAAGCAATCGTCCTGTGCTAAAAAGCACTAATTAAAATTTTTGATTTTTTTGAATGAGGTAATAGGTCTTTGCATCTGTGACCATTTAGTCAAACAAAAATAGACAATTGCGTGGGCAGTATAGTAGTAATGCGCATGCGCTTGCAGTTTAGAACGCCTTCAAAATGAATAAATAAATAATCAATATTTTTGTCTTTATATTTGTTCCTATAATCGCATATCCGCGATCGATAATTGAGCGTGACTGAGCGGAGACCATTTCTGACGCATGCACATGCGTTAGAAATGTTCTATATATTCAAATGTTCGAACCCACGTAAAATTCATCAAATTTTCTTGCTTTTTGTAGAATATATCGAATTCTAGGTTATAACTCAAACATGTTTTTTGGTTAAGTTGCTTCCCTATTATTTGTGATTCATACAGAACCATTATTATTTTTTTGTGAATCCTAATAAACAAGAAATAAAAATAAATGTAAGTTGGTGTAAAAATGCCAAAATCTAGCTCTTGCTGCTTCACTGCCAGATCTTCGATCCTCGTCTCCGTCCCCGTTATACGTCTCTCCTATATTATAGTGGCTCGAAATTCAAATATTCTTGTAATAACCAAACGCCCAATAATGATACAATAACGCTATTTTTTGACTTTATTTAAAACTTTGTTTTCTGCGAAATCTTTTTGAATCTGTGACGTACTTGGGGTTGTTTGTTCGTACATAATTGTAGAAGTCAAACATGTGGATTTTTTAAGATTGGACCAGGCTACCAAAAAGCCCTGATTGTGATATTTTATTTCCATACCGTTTTTGACAAAATACATTTGTTTACATCAAAAACGACTTTTCGCAATGATACTGAAGCATGACATAATTCGTGTAGGTGTGAATCTTGATTAAAATTTTCTTCACAACCAATTTTTGGGTCGCCCTAGTGCGGAGAAATTCAATGTTTTTTTTTTACTTGTGAAGCTAGAATAAAATTTTGGTGCCAGAAAAGTATAACTATTTGTATAAAAGTATAACTCCTTTCTGCTTTTTTGATAGCTTCGCTTAGTTTTAAATTTACACATTTGGTAAAAACGTTCTCTAAGATTTAGGGAAAGTTTCAGCGTTTTGAAAGTTTTATCTGAACTCTGGATAAAACTCTTGATGAATTTTGGCAGAATGAACATATCTTATATTATTGCTTCCTTACTTTGAAAGGTTCACTCTCCGAGCTTGTATCATTTTCTGAGATTTTATCTATAATAATATTCTATAATATTGCAAAATATATTAGCTTATAATATTACAAGAATATTTGAATTTCGAGCCACTATAATATAGGAGAGACGTACAGCGGGGACGGAGACGAGGATCGAAGCTCTGGCAGTCAAGCAGCGAGAGCTAGATTTTGGCATTTTTACACATTTTTATATCTTGTTTATTAGGATTGACAAAAAAATAATAATGGTCACAAACCGGTATTCACGCGTCCAACCCAAAGTATCTATGGTTGCATCAATTACGTTTGTTTTTGATATAGCCCTACCTATCAGTGACTGACCTTACTAGCGGACTATAGTCTATCCAAAGATAGAAGATCGTTACGTCATGAATGTGAAATAATGACGTACTTAATACCAACCTAAAATTTTAAAAAAAAACTAACATAATCAAAATGAATTTAAGCATAAATTCTTCATTTAGTACTAATATTAACATTGCTATAAGAATAAAGTCATTATATGAGGTATTAAGCGAGAAAATGCGTTAGAAAGTTTTTTTTTTAGGGATTATAGTGGCTTAGGTTGCACCTGGCTAATGAAGGGTTTACCCCCAAAAATTTCACAATTTCACAAATAATCGATTGTGTATTGCTGGCAATCTAGATCGATTGTCAGTTACACTGCTTAAATCATAGCATAAAGTCAGGTTAAGTTTTGTGACTATTGCTATTCTTGTGCTAAGTTTTGTGAGTATTAAGTGACTGTTTTGTCGATAATCGATTCATAGTCATATCGCTTTGTAATAAAAGTAAGTAATAATTTTGGCAACATTCAATACAAATTGCACATTGAAAAATATTGATGTAAATAGACCTTAAGCCTACGTCATATAGCATTAATGACGTAACGATCTTCTAACTTTGGATAGACCGTATAGTCTATCCAAAGATAGAAGATCGTTACGTCATGAATGTGAAATAATGACGTACTTAATACCAACCTCAAATTTTAAAAAAAAACTAACATAATCAAAATGAATTTAAGCATAAATTCTTCATTTAGTACTAATATTAACATTGCTATAAGAATAAAGTCATTATATGAGGTATTAAGCGAGAAAATGCGTTATAAAGTTTTGGTTTTAGGGATTATAGTGGCTTAGGTTGCACCTGGCTAATGAATGGTTTACCCCCAAAAATTTCACAATTTCACAAATAATCGATTGTGTATTGCTGGCAATCTAGATCGATTGTCAGTTACACTGCTTAAATCATAGCATAAAGTCAGGTTAAGTTTTGTGACTATTGCTATTCTTGTGCTAAGTTTTGTGAGTATTAAGTGACTGTTTTGTCGATAATCGATTCATAGTCATATCGCTTTGTAATAAAAGTAAGTAATAATTTTGGCAACATTCAATACAAATTGCACATTGAAAAATATTGATGTAAATAGACCTTAAGCCTACGTCATATAGCATTAATGACGTAACGATCTTCTAACTTTGGATAGACCGTAGCTATACGCTGTCCGTTTATGATAGGCTATTACGTCACTGCTTAGCAGTTATGACGTAGTTAATACCAACTGCTAAAATAAAAATTAAAACGACAGAATCCAATTAATTTTAGGCATAAATCCGTTAGTAATTAATAATATTAATATTGCTATAAAAATTAGGCGATAATATGAGGTATTAACTGAGAAAATGGGCGAAAAAGATTTTATTTTTAGTGACATTTAGTTTATTACCAACGTTTTGTTGGTCACGCATAAAGTATAGTTCACATTCTCCAGGACAAAAGTGCCTTTCTAGTGAAGTGAAAAACATGGTTGTAAATTTGCTCGGCAAATTTTGGTGGCAAATGCACTTAAAATAAGTTTAACGAGTGTTAATAAAGTGGCTGCTGGCAAAAACAAAAACCTGCCAATTGCAGGGCCCTCAAAACGAACTCATAAAAAACCGCTGGTGACTCGGAACCGCAGGTTAATCGGAATAGATCTTTAGATTGCGTCATATACAATTGATGACGTAATAGCCTATCATAAACGGACAGACTATAGTAAGGCTAGCTAGTAACTTAGGTTTCTACCGTATACCCGAAAATCGCAAGGACACATTCGTTTCCGCCAGTTTTTCCCTGCAGATTCGCTAGCTACCAGAGCGGCTATATATGTACCGGTTTCGCCACCTTAAGTAATTTAATGGTATTTTCAGGAAGCCAACAAAATTTGGAACCGATTGAACTATATATTGACTTTTTAGTCAAAAAAAAAATTTAATTTTTTTTTTATAAATTTGTTAAACAATAAAATTTTTAAACTAATTAATACAAATAGATTAGAGAATGTCATATAGTTCAATAGGTTCAAAATTGTGTTGGCTTTCTAAACTAAAAGGAACTACCTTTCCTTTCTACGAGGAACTTCGCCCTTAAATAAAAAAAATTAAATTAGTAATTTAATAAAAAATACCTTTCTACTATAATAGTATCTATATTACACTACTCGGTATAGACTAAGCGGTAATATCGAATATCGACTAAGTAATACCTCTATCTCTAATGATCGCCGCGTCAAACGTTCCCGTGTGAATAGATGATGGTTGACATTTCTTTAACATAGATGTCGCTTACTTCCATGTCGCTACTGGAATGCGACTCACTTATATAAATACTATTGCAGACCGATGGCAAAGCATACTTACCTGGCGTAGAGGTCAACCATGATCACTAAGGTGGTTCCTCCGGGTTGAGGCCCTACCATTGCACTACGGATGGGCTGACCCCTGCGATTATCCCTAATGTGGATAACTCGGGCGCAGAATTTTTGGTAGTCGGGACTGCGTACGCGCTATCCCGGTGTTAATTTAATAAATATAAAATTTGTAACAGTCTAATACATCAAAAAATATATTTAAATTTACAAATACTAATTTTGCATGATTTTTATTTATAGATGATAAAAATTTACAAAATCTCCAGAATGATAATATCTATTTGGGGCGGTTTTTGTATTCAACCAATTTTGATGTTGATGCTGCATTTGATAAAGTATCTAAAAAAATAATAATTTATAATTTAAAAATTAATGCTATATTGATTTTCAGATGAAAATGTACTATGAAACTCTTTTGGAATTTCCTGATTGGTTCACCAGAGAATCGCCTTTAGACAAAAAGGCTATAATTGAAAAAGATATTCGATTAATGACTGATCAACGAGATAAGGAAGGCCGGCCTATTTACATAGTTAATATTGGTTAGTTTTGAGAGAGAAAAAAAAAACAAAAATCATAAATATCAAAAATTAAATTAGTTGATTTAAATTTAAAAAAAAAAAAACGAGGAAAACATAATAAAACCACCAGAATCCTGGTTTCTAAGAATGCCTTGACTTTTAAATAATAAAAAATAAACTTTTTTTGCACAAACGTTTAATAATGTTGCACAAGTGAGAAAAATATGTATATTGTGTTGCATAAATACGGGTGTTAAAGGTCCTCCACCGGCTGTCTTGAAGTTATCTGCAACCAGCATTGCATCATAGAGAAAAGAGCGCGATGATTGACGAGAGCTTAGGAGAGAGTGAAAAAAATATATAATAAACACGCGTATTTATAATTAGTGTATTTCGCTTATGCGTTGATGCTTTTTGATGGAAATCATGTCAAAATATTTTGAAAAAATTAATGGGTTTCCCAAAGCTTTTTTTTTTATTAAATAGTGGATAATTAAAGACATATTTGACAATCAAAAATAAATTAACATAATTAACAATGATTAATATAAATTATTCAAATTTAGTAAGCTTCGTGCCCTAGAGAATTTATTTCTGACTATTTTGACATGATTTTTATCAAAAACCTTCAACGCATAACCGAAATACACTAATTATAAAATCGCGTGTTTATTATATATTTTTCTCACTCTCTCCTAAGCTCTCGCCAATCATTCGCGCTCTTTTTTCTATGATGCAATGCTGGTTGCAGACAACTTCGAGACCGCCGGTGGAGGACCCTAAAGGCATAAGGATTATAAGAAATGAAAAGAAAGCATAGACTGATGAGAAAAAGACACACTTATTGCTCACTTGTACTGAAAATAACAATTTTTTTAATAAAAAAAAAATTGTACGATTTTATTAAAAGTGGCGTTTGGAATTCAAATTGTTTCGATCAAAAATTGAATATTTTGAAATTTAGACGCCAAAATTTATAGCTATTGTAATACTATTTCAGGAAATGTCGATGTGAGTTTAATGAATATAACAGACGTAATCGCAGTGGATGATATGTGGATGGAATACATACTGGATGATCCCAATGTTCAGACAAATGGCTTATGTGTGATTATCGATATAGCTGGCTTTTCCTGGAAACTTATGAAATGGCTTACACCTCACAATATCCGAGCAGGCGTTAAGAAATTGGAATGTTTTCCAATAAAAACGTTTAGATTGCATGTGGTGAACACATCATTCTTGATCAGCGCCGCCATCAAATTGGTTTGGCCTTTTCTGTCGGAAAATATTAAAGAAATGGTAACACTAAATGTTTTAAGACTAACTTCATTTAATATCGGTATTCCAGGTCAAATTTCATTTTAACGATTTCGACTCCCTTCATGAATATATCGATCCGGACGTTCTGCCCGAAGAATACAAAGGAACCGCAACATACCAAAAAGAAGTGAGATATTCAGACTTGTTTGAGCAAAATGATAAAATTGCCGCTAGTTTTAAGGTTCATCGTAGTATTATAGAAAAATTATAAATTTAATTATTATTTATTATCGTATCAATTAATATAAAAAGCGAATAAAACTTAGCTATCGGACGAAAGCATTATCGGCTGGTCCGCCAATTTTTTGCTGAATTATTTTACCATAACCCCCACGACCTGAATCGAAATCCGTTCGATACTCGTCTCGTACCTAAAGACACAACAGAATTGATTAATCTTAATTTTCAATCAATGAAGTTCACTATTTTTACCTGTCCACCAGTTTTGCCTCTTCCGTATTGACGACCTTCGATAAATCCAGCATCCCAATCCGTTCGCACTATTCTATCATCTAAACGAGTTCCATTTACGTATCTGCATCAAGGTTCAGATTAATAAATTCAATCAAACGGTTAACTGAGAGGAAGATCTGGTGGGAAATACGCGTAATATGGGTTTTATAAAAAATCGTGGAAATTGATGAGAAAACTGTCAAGAACACAAGCAAGAAGACGGAGTTTCACTGGTGTATATATAGCCGTGAAATAGCATAGATTAGTGAGCTATTCTAACTTTTTCAATATCTTTATTATTAAGCAATGTACAAGTAATCTAATGGTATTTTTAGAAAGCCAACAAAATTTTGAACCAATTGAACTATATGACATTTGTATTAGTACCATTAGATTGCTTGTACATTGCCTAATAATAAAAATATTGGAAAAGTTAGAATACCTCAGTGAGTATTTAATACATGTTTCACGCAAATCCACGCGGTTTCACGGCTATATATACAACACTAAAACTCCGCCCTAAATCACAAATACGTTTACAGATAGGCCGTGCTCCCACTTTATATGTTCGCTACCTATTTAGTTCCCCTCAACCGCATGTATTGTAAGTTGCATACATCTAGAAGTAAAACGTGGTAAAATATTTATTTAAAGAAAGAAAACTGTAGTTGTGAAAGAAAACTGTAATCATACTATAATTTAACGGTGGGATTTAGAAATTGTGTCTGGGCCTAGTCTGGCAACTGTTTTTAATTTTAAATGCAACAAAACTATAATAGCTATAATTAAACTCTATAAATTACCGCGACACATACAGCCAATGCGTGCTTAATATGTGAATTATGGTTGAATAGGTGTGGTTTGTGCCATTTAACGATGAATTTCATATTAAATTATTAGAGTATTCTATTATTTTGCAACGCCATCTACCATACGATACACATTCCATTCTCAGTAATTCTACTGGAATAGCGATCCACGTAATGCGCGTTGGAACTAAAAAAGCCCTCTCTTGTTGAACGTTGTCCCTGCGAAACATAACTTCAAATAGCACCGCATATCTGTAAAACCTTATCTGTGTCTAAATATATAAAATGAAAGTATGCAACTAAACATACATTATGTACAACTTCATACATTGTGTACCTTTTTGTTTTCGATGTACCTACTGGAATTTTTTTGGCAAAAACAGTGCATATTATAATTAGTTGCATTCTCATTTTAAAATTTATATTAGTGTTTCCACATAACGGTGTGTGTTTGATGCTCTGGCCGCGGTAATTGGAAAACACTACGGAAGCTTAGAAAATGAGTATGCAACTAAACATACACCAACTACTTCATTTTATTGCCAGTAATACGAAAACTCGTCTCGTCCTCAATCTCATACTTACTTTTACTAACGTAACGTGCTTTGATTGTCAAAAAGAGGTGGCGGCCTCTCGAAATATGTGTGAGAAATTTAGAAAGTACAATCTACTTTATCTAAGTTAAATAATCCACCTTAACAAAGATAGCATGGTTGAACGAAATAATAAGCAGCATGCTCATCGCAATAATAAAGCTTACCGCAAGCAGTGTTCGGCATCAATCCGATTGTAATATTCGACGAAACAAAAACCGCACGGCGTTTTCTTATATTTATCCAAGCCCATAACTACTCGCTTAATATCTCCACATTTTGAAAATAGTTCGTAGATTTGCTCCTCGGTTGTGTAGAAGGATAGGTTTCCTACGTATAAGGTAGTAGAGACTCTCAGCAGCTTGTCCTGTTCGGATCGCGTGCCCTGTTTAGAAAGCAAACTACAATTTTATGCCTATAATATTGTTAATTCAAGTTTTACCTTAAAATGTTGATCACGATATGAGCTTAAATCCACTGAAGGTGAAGTTATTGTAGCCATAGTAGAGTAATAAAATATTATTTACCAAAAATGTGTGTGCTAGCTGTTTACTAACATTCAAAACTATTTGTTGACATTGACATAGGTTGAAAAAAAAAAAACTCTATAATTTTCCACCACGGAAAATCGCATATATTCTTAAAATGTTACCGTAAAGTTTAGGACGAGTTCATATTGAAACAAATGCGATTTTGTATGCCAATTGTCACAATATAAGTATAATTTTTTTCACATTTTATTAAAAACAAATAATTTGTTAAAAATTATAAAGTTAAGTCATATTAACTGTATATTTAGTTTCTGTAACTGTATATTACGTCATCGAGTGACGCGTCTGAATAAGGCTTCCTTAGACGAGTGTTGGCAACCAGTAATGCACTAAAAAAATTAATGTAAAATAAATTTATATTAGCGTTTGTCGATCTTTTGTTATGAAAACATGTTGAAAAAAATAAAGATATACTTAGTGCGCACTAGTACAACCTATTGAAAATCTCCATTATAGTTTATAGCGTGCAGGAGTGGGAAATTTTTATTTCGCTAGAAATTCATCAGTTTTGCTTCTATTTCACTTTTATTTTTTATTCGATTTTAATGTGTGATACATCAATGGGTTCAGAAAACATGTGTCTTTAAGAATAAAGAAAGAAAATTCTTTAAAATAATATATATTTAATACGAAATAGTTGAAGTTTAATAGATGAAGTTCATTATGTCAATAAAATTTCAACTATTTCTTATTAAATATATATTATGTTAAAGGAGTTTTTCTTTCTCTATTCTTAAAGGCACATGTTTTCTGAAGCCATATATGTATCACACATTAAAATCGAATAAAAAATAAAAGTGAAATAGAAGCAAAACTGGTGAAGCTCTAGCGAAATGGAAATTCCTCGCTCCTGCGCGCGATAAACTATAATGGAGATTTTCAATAGGTTGCACTAGTGCGCACTAAGTATAATTATATATTTTTTCAAAATAACAAAATATCGACAAACGCTAACATAAATTTATTTCACATTAAATTTTTTGGTGCATTACTAGTTGCAAAAACTCGACGACTAAGGGAGCCTTAAGGAACCTATTTGAATAAAACTAACAATTTATATTATTTCAATGATTTAATATTGCAGCTACAGTATTGGAATAAATAAATATTTTATGTACAGACGTTTACCAATCCCTCTTACATACACGCTCACACATAATTCTTTTCAATTACATCTATGGATCACTTAATTTTTTTTATTGGCTTGCCTGCAAATAGGCGCTAGAATTAAAACAATTCACTTAACATCTAAGCGAACCTGTTTCATTTTAACTATATTACTAGTATTAAATTCCTAACAAAGGCATCAGTTGAATTTTTAGCATCTCAATTAATAATTATATGGTTCATAATCTCGGAGGCAATAAAATGTTGCAAAACATTTTTTTTTCTCTTCTTCGTTTTCAGAATATATAGCAAGTTTTAATAATACAAAAAATCATATCGCAAACAATAAAGAATATTCTTAATTAAAGTATATAGTAGTTGATTTTGCTTCATATGGAACTATTAAGTACATATACAAGAAATCTATTGATCATAAACACAAAACTTTTATATAAAAAAATATGTGTGTTTCTCAACTATATAAAAAGCTAAACAACAACAAATAAAATACGTGTATAGTATTATTGTTTGTTAATTTGAACGAACCTTCAATAGGGTTTCAATTTATAAAATCCAGAATAAAAACCTATCTACAATATTTACAAATGATCAGTAGATTCCAGGAGTTTGAATTGATGTATCTAATGTGTAGTCTAGCCTCTTTCAGTCCGTTATTGATATCTGTGCAAAACCGACCAGTGATTTGTCGTCAGGCGTTTCGTTTGTGTCCACTGCGGAATTCTAAAACCGACAAATTATCATCTGATCTGAAACTCATACAAAGTGATTCTTTGATGACTGGAAAAAACATTCCACTCATCAAAAAAACATCCAAATGTTACATACGAGAGGGAAAGTGACCACTTTCATCGAATCTCTGGCTTCTATTAATTTCTGTAAATTCTGAGTCATCGCGGTGATATCCCGCCCATCAACCAGTCCAGCCCCCACCAATTCACTCGCAATACCTTCTGCCGAATCTTTGCCGACCGCAAACTCGAACCTGATGTCGTTCAAATCCCGCTTTTTATTCCTAAAGAAAACAATCATTTAGCACTTTACGCCACAAAAATTCAGCGCATCAAACCTGAACGTTGGGAATTCATGCGTGGACATTCTAATAAGGAAGGAGGAACATAGGTTTTTAACGGTATTGAGCCAAGGACAAATAACTCACCTCATTCGTAGAACTAAATTGACAGGCGGCGGATCGCCTTCGCTGCTCTCGTGATCCGAACCCGACGAACCAGCCGACACCAACGTGTTCATCGGTTTCGAATCGGTGTCGCTCTCGCTCGACACGCCATCATCGTCGTCATCCGACCAAACCCACTCGCCGGTCTCCTTCCGATGCAAACGGCCGGACGCACCCGGTTGTCGCTTCGACGCCTTCTGAACGCGCGTTTCCAAACTTGGTCCGGTTGCTACCAGTGTTTGCTGTAAATATCGTTTATCTTTCGCTTTTTTGAAGAATGGATGTTTTAGAAGCTCGGCAGCCGTTGGTCGTTTTGAGGCCTCCTTTTGAAGGCAGTCGGTGATCATTTTCCGGAAAGTTTTGCCGTATGCCTACAATGGATTGAAAAACAAATTTGCTTGGTAGATTGAAAATAAATATATTAAGACTCTCTTAGTCGAGACTTTGCAACCAATAGCAGCTTTGCATAAATAATTCAAGAACAATTCTCGGACGCAATCAGCAATTTACAAACATAATTCATTATTTACCTTGTATTGGTCTTTCTCTTCAGCGCCAGTGTCTAAGTTGGGTGGTTCGTTTTGTAACGTTAACATAAGCACCTTCATCGGTGGGTATTTGTGGTAAGGTGCTGTGCCCGTTGCCATTTCGATTGCGGTAATACCAAATGACCAGATATCTGCCTTGAAATCGTAACCGTGATCCTAAAATATAAAAATAATATTTTTGCAATTTGCGATTAAAATGACATCTTTTTAGTTGCCATTTTTGATATTGAAACAGCCTTCTTTTTTTTATTGTTCTAAAAAAAGCGTGAAAAAAAGACTTTTCCTACAATCGCATATAAAAGTAGGCCTTTATGCTTTCATTTGACAACGAAAAGTTGGCGTTTTCCGAGGAGTTGTCACTTTCCCGCTCTAGATCTTTTTGCTGATTTTCCCGCTCGCTAAATCAAAACAATGCAGTAAAACAATAGTTTTTGTTTTTAGAAATGAGCGTTTCTTGGTTACCGATGATATAATCACATTTTTATTTGTTGTCAAAATATTAATTTTACATTTTTGCAACAAAAATTTAATTTAAAATCGATTGTAGGAAAAATCTTGTGTGTATTTCGAGCGCAAAGTGTTTTTGTCGCTCTCGCCAGATTGTCGTGCTCCGCTATCGCGTCGCACGACAACATTCTGGCTCGCGCGACAAAGTATCACTTTGCGCTCTTAATACACAAATAGCTATTTTGCAATTTGCGATTAAAATGACATCTTTTTAGTTGCCATTTTTGATATTGAAACAGCCTTCTTTTTTTTATTGATATAAAAAAAGCGTGAAAAAAAGACTTTTTTGCAATTTGCGATTAAAATGACATCTTTTTAGTTGCCATTTTTGATGTTGAAACAGCCTTCTTTTTTTTATTGTTCTAAAAAAAGCGCGAAAAAAAGACTTTTTTTCACTCTTTTTCTACTTTTTTTCACTCTTTTTACTTTTTTTCATTATTTTAAAAATTGCTAAAAACGTGGCAAAAAGTTATAAAACCGCAATGTTTTATTTATTAACAATATTAATTGTACAATTAGTAAGAATATTTAACTAAACAGAAACATATAAGCAACATTTCCATTAAATTTGAGTTAGCAAACACTTCTGTTCGATTTGAATTATGTGAAGGAAGCTGTTTGATTCTTCGTTCCTAGGGGCGATTTCAATTGTTTTATCAATGCTTGCTCTAATTAATAACAAATTAAGCTTGAATCAAGCAACCGAGTGTCATCTGATTATTAACTAATATTTAATATTTTTTATTTTAATTAAAAATTGCAAAAAATAGTGTATACAACACGAGCAAAATTAATTATTTTTTCACTTCTCGTATTGTCCAACTCGGCTGACGCCTCGTTGGACAAATTTACGACTCGTGAAAAAATAACTTACATTTTGCTACTTGTTGTATAAATAACTATTTTTCACTCTTTTTCTACTTTTTTCATTCTTTTTACTTTTTTTCATTATTTTAAAAATTGCTAAAAGCGTGGCAAAAAGTTATAAAACCGCAATGTTTTATTTATTAACAATATTAATTGTACAATTAGTAAGATTATTTAACTGAACAAGAACATATAAGCCACATTTCCATTAAATTTGAGTTAGCAAACACTTCTATTCGATTTGAATTATGTGAAGGAAGCTGTTTGATTTTTCGTTCCTAGGGGCGATTTCAATTGTTTTATCAATGTTTGCTCTAATTAATAACAAATTAAGCTTGAATCAAGCAACCGATTGTCATCTGATTATTAACTAATTTTTAATATTTTTTTATTTTAATTAAAAATTGCAAAAAATAGTGTATACAACACGAGCAAAATTAGTTATTTTTTCACTTGTCGTATTGTCCAACTCGGCTGACGCCTCGTTGGACAAATTTACGACTTGTGAAAAAATAACTTACATTTTGCTACTTGTTGTATAAATAACTATATTAACATTTGTACTATAACAAACAAAAGTTATAAAAAAATGTACGCCTTTAGAAAAAAAAAAAAATAATTAATGATCAATCAATTTCCATTGTTGGCAACGAAAACAAATATTTCAAAATAAATTACAATAAATCTTGTTACCAATCCACATGTTTTATAACAAGGGATAATTGCTCATTTGAATTTCAAATAATTCGATTAGCGCACAATTGAATTCAACTTCAATTGATTTGTCTCGTGACACAAATTGAAAGCCAGACAATCAAAACAAATCAATCGATGCGAGCGGTTTCAAATTGATGTTCCCCTTCACAATTTTTATAAATTCCGATTCAATAAACACATTCAAGTGCCAGTGAAAATAAACACGACTGTAACGCATCTACACCCACTGATGTTTATAAAAATGCGTGTCGGGATTATAAATGACGTCACAGACAATCCGTTGTGAGGATGAATCTCGTGACTGGTTTTAAAAAAATGTTATCCCGAAACCAAACAATTTAATAAAAATAATTACCTGCTCCATGACTTCCGGCGCCATCCAGCACGGAGTGCCAACAAAAGTGTGGCGCACTTTTTGCCGGGATAAATCTCGGCCTGTAGCCAGCCAGGCCGACACTCCGAAATCGGCAATTTGTACGGTCCCATCTTCGCCCAACAAGATATTACCAGCCTTAATATCCCTGTGTATCTGACCATTCATGTGAAAGTATTCGAGCCCCTTTAGCACTTCCTTCAAAACGGTCGCAATAGCTGCCTCGTCAAAAACGCCCGGTTTGCAATTTGCCGCTCGCATTCGATGTTTGATTATGTCCAATAAGCTTCCACCTGCATCAGACAGAAAACGTTATTGAAGCCCGTTCAGCCCGCCATTCGGTGGTGGTACCTTCAAGCAGTTTCAAGACCAGCCACAATTCCTCTCGCACCACGAAACTGGTGTAGTAGGTGACGACGTTCTCATGATTGCAGCTGGACATTGCTTGAATTTCTTTAAGTAGTTCATCCATCGATGTGTTCCATTTTTCCAGGTTGATTCGTTTGATTGCACATTTTTGATTGCGTGCTTTGCAAAAGGCTCCATGTACGACCGCAGTGGCGCCCACACCTGCGTGCAAAATAATATTTGAACGACATTGTTGGAAAGTGCGCTATTTGGTTGCGACGAATGTGGAGAAGACGAAGAGGTTTTGCGGAAAACTGCTCAGGTGCAAAATTTTAATTGCCACAAGTCTACAGAATTTTTGGGCGGGAGATTGTATTTTTAAAAATTGCTGTTTTGACAAAATTTCTGATTGGCTGAGATGGCGCAAAGCGGGAAATTCAAATTAATAGTTTTAAAATTATATGAACTAAAAATTCAATTATTTCAATTTCACATATATTTTGCTCGTTTCATTGTTTAACACTATTTTATATTCATTATAACCGGAGAGAGGCGTACAAAATTAATAATTGTCTGTTTATGAAAATACCGCATTATGACAATTTAACGATTTGATTCAATCGCGGTAAGACGACGATTTAAAAACAGAGTTATTAACTCTTGAAAATTTTAAAATGTTATCTACAAAAATATAAAAAAATGTGCCAGTCGCAGTGAAACGCCCTGTATTATAATTTAACAATTTCAAAAGTAAAAAAAATAAAATAATTATTTTTCAGCAATATTTGAAGTTGTTGTTTATCTTGAACTTGTTTATTTCTACTCTCACCTGTTCTCAGTAATGCAACTTATCGCGATTTAGCAAAAAAGCAATTTTAGCAAAATACAACCACCAGTCAAAAATTGAGCACACCCCGACTAAGTTATTTACGAATTCTGGTTAATTGACCATTTTCGGCAAAATCCCTCTCGCCTTCGTCGTCGTCCTTCCACGAAAAAACCCCATGTGTCTAATCCGCTTCGACACCGAATTCAATCACAAGAAACGTCAATGAACTTGTATCGAAAGCACTCTTAATTGAAGGCCGATGATGGCCAATTGAACGAATCAAATAGCATTTGTAATTGATCGAAATATCAAATGTAAATATGTCACTAGAAAATTACGTGTAATAAGTTGATCGCAGAAAATTGAATTCGTTTCGGTTGTACGCCGTGCTCGATATCCATTTCGGGTGAATACCTTGACCGCAATTCGAAATGCACAATTGCCACCTGATTGCTTGCACCGACAAACTATACAATTAGCGAAAAACTTGCACCGGAATCGAAACACCAAAAAAGCGCATAACCTAAAAGAAACAACAAAAGTGCCAAATTCACTTGAAGCAATGAGTGATTTTCGATGCGACTAGTTTCGTTCGATTGCACTTCAATTTAAACACACAATTTCGTTGAATACTAACCGATAACTTTGCCCAGTTCGTAATCATCTTTGGAATTTGGCCATGGGGTAGCTGGCTGGGATGTAGACGCGGCCATCTTTCTCGACAGAATATTTCCTATGTTACCGAACGATTGTTTAGCCGCTCGGGCGCAACTGCTCAACGTCAAATGGTCACATGTTGTGGACTTTTGCCGGAAGATGCCGTGCGAGCCCGGCGGCAATACTTCTTCCGAAATTTTTCTAATAATTATCAACAAAACAAGTAAGATTATTATTTGTTAGTATCATTAATAAAACAAAGATTGCTTTATGCATTATACATTTTAAAAGGCAACAAAACTCAATTTATATCGATAAACAGTTAAACCAAAAAAGAGAGATTTTGCGTATACGACTTTGATAGTAGGATAAAGGCCCAGAAAGTATATTTAGTTGCATACACAATAAATAAATAAGGGGCTATAAGGGCCAATTAAATTTCGCTGTAATTTCATTGTGGTGGTGTGGAGTGTTTGCCACTACTATACCATAATTAGATTTCTGTACATGTTTTGCTATAAAACGCTGTTATTTTGAATTTTTTTGAGAAAAGTGGCACTGCAAGAGTTATTTGTAATCAACTTTCTCACTGAACTGTAATAAATTTTTTTTGAATTTTATAAATTCATTAATTTAAAAATCAAACAAAACGAAAATTTCTATTACAGTTCAAGGTAAAATATTAAAATAATAATACTAAAAAAAAGATCAATATCCTGAAAAAAAAAGCCAGTACAAAATTTTTCAACAGAAATCATAGCCTCTATTTTTTTGTCTAATTTTTTTTTAAATATTTTATTTTAGAATTATATTCACAAATTAAAACATTTTGAGTATAAAAAAACCGACTTCAAAAAAATCGAAGAATTAACTATTTGTATAAAAAAAATATATCATAGCCAAATTTCCCATAAAAATGCCTATTAAGGGTCCTTCACCGGCTGTGTCAAAGTTGTCTGCAACCAGCATTGCATCATAGAGAAACGAGCGCGAATGATTGGCGAGAGCATAGGAGAGAGTAAGAAAAATATATAATAAACACGCGTATTTATAATTAGTGTATTTCGGTTATGCGTTGATGGTTTTTGATGAAAATGATGTCAAAATATTCAGAAAAAAATTCTCTAGGGCAAGAAGCTCACTAAATTTGAATAATTTTAATTAATCATTGTTAATTATGTTAATTTATTTTTGTTTGTCAAATATGTCTTTAATTATCCACTATTTAAAAAAAAGCTTTAGGAAACAGATTAATCTTTTCAGAATATTTTGACATGATTTTATTCAAAAACCATCCACGCATAACCGAAATACACTAATTATAAATACGTGTGTTTATTATATATTTTTCTCCCTCTCTTCTAAGCTCTCGTCAATCATTCGCGCGCTTTTCTCCATGGTGCAATGCTGGTTGCAGACAACTTCGAGACAGCCGAAGAAAAACCTAAATATTTACTTCCGGAAATTGCACGAGTCAAATCAAAAGATACCAAAAAATTCACAAACATTACAAAACTCCAAAATAATTATGAAATGCCTCACTATTGATAATGCAGCTTTTTTAAAAAAAAACCCAATATCTAAATATTTTGATTAATAAATTAATCGAACATATGAATTCTACATAGTCAATAAATCCTAGATATTTATTACGAAAATAGATTCTTTCCTATTTTTAGTTATTTGCTTAAATTATACTTCATATACTTTATCTAAATATATTGATTGCAATTAATTACTATACTAATGTGTACAACTATATTTGTATGCATGTGTAATATTTGTAGGCATCAATTAATTCTTCAATAAACATAATATTTTTGGATATGCATATGTAGGTTTAATCAATGAATTATATTTTTAACAGTTCCAAATCTAAATAAACAACTTTAGTTGATTAATATAACTAAAAATACCATTTCAAAGATTAGAACTTCATATATAAATTTCGAAAATATATGGCTATGGTCCATAAACCGCGAGTAGTCCCAAGAGTGAAGAAATATACCAATCCAATCGAAATGCACCTGAATGTAAGTACCTTTTTAAATAACTAGGAACAGAGCTAGGACTCATTTTTCGAATCCATAGAATAACACAAATTTTGCAATATCTTTGCCACATTTTAGTATTTTTTTACGTTATTAGTAAAAGTTTATTATTATTAAGAGGAGTGCTTCGGCTGAGCGCCCATTTCAGCGCGTCTAACTGGAAGCGCATGCTATTTTTATGGAAAAATCACTGCCACTCGGTGTAAGGCCCACAGGAAAACTACTGAATCAATTTTAAATATTTAAAGTGATATACATTCTAGAAACATTATTCTACTCGTTTAATGGAACAAAGTTTTTATAGTTCATTGTAAAAAAGATACAGCTACTCAAAGTTAATATAGTTGATATTTCAAATACAAAAATAACATAAATGACACTTTGTCCATTGCAATCACAGATAAATCATTTCAGATTATATATCAGTTTAAATATTGAAAATTGATTCCTTAGTTTTCAAGATTGCCCAACACCCGATTTGAATTTTGTTTATGATATTTTGAACGAAAATCATCGTTAGAGTGTCTGCCCTAGTTCTCGGTAGATGGCTATACGGACCCTCAAACGCAAGATAGCTTCGAAGATGGCTTGTTGCGTCTCATTTCAACACATGCAAATATACTCGAATTCTAGTCTCATGCTAATATTTGTGCCCTAACTCTAATAAAAGAGATGAAGGGTATCGTTTTCCACAATTTGCGTTTACTGTTAGCTTTAAAAAATCCTCCTCTTAAGTCGAAATTTTATATTGTTGATATTTGTTATAGTAAAAGTAATTTACGATGAACAAATAGTGAAGTTGCGCACCGACGCATTAGCGTCGAACCCGTATTCGTTTCCATGACAACGCGCAGTTTCCCACCACTATTTGTTCAGTTTACATTGCTACTGCTGTACAATAGACGCATTTAGCACAATATACCCAAATTAAAAACTAAAATATGCATATAATTTAATAATACCTTTTTCCAATGGCCAATGTGCTAAGGAAGCGGTTATTTTCAAAAACGACTCCATCATTCGAGTCCAGTTTGTAGACTCCAGTTCTACGTCTTCGGTTTTTTACTCTAGAAAAACAAGTTAATTAAATTAGAAGGTAACGAACCAACAGTTAGTTAGAAATGTTCAAATTAAAGGTCGCCTTTAGCTAATTATATTAAATGAGAGTCATAAGTTTAAAATTAACAAATACTTTGCTTTAATTAGCACTTGAATTATGCGATTATTAACACTTTGACGAGTATTGAGTAAGGTATTTAAATTTCGGAAATAAATTTTTTATTCGATACATTTAAATTTGAATAAGATACACATGTTGAAGCTTAGTTGAAAATTGAACAGTTTTTATGAATATGACCTTATACGGTAAATTACCATAACCATATATAAGATTTTTTTCTATTTTTAGATCAGTGCTAGAGCAAATTGTTGTTGTTTATTTGCCAATTGCTTCTTCTGTTCACTTATATATAGATAGCAATTATTTATTTGTGATGATAAATTTAATAATATGCCCAACCTGAATAATATATCAAACATCCTGCTGATTAAGATTTTTCGTATTCATATATTTTATTGACCAGCAAATAATATTTAATAAAGAATCATCATTTTGGAAAAAACTATCATTTTTGATTATCATTACTAGACTCAATATTTAAACGTTTATTGAAAACGAACCTAAATCCGAAACAAATTAAAATGTGAATATTCAATGAACAAATTTTTTTGAGGAAAGTTATAATAGATATTTCCGTGGTGGAATTGTTGACTAATAAAATGTATGGCTAATTTCACGCCAGTCTATATATTACCAAATTCGATGATTGGTTGGAAATAGTTGAGTAATGAAATATTACTGACTGACTTTTTCAAACTCATTTATCTCAAAAATTGCTGCACTGATCCAAACCAAATTTGGTTTTTTTTCCTGTCGTCAAAATGAAGTAATCCCGAAATCAAATTTATAAACAAAAATATATGAAAATATTTCGTACAGAAAATCATTTTAAAATTTAACATTTTTTTTTATTGCCTTTTGTTCTCTAGAAAATATTTTTCTAGAAATTTTTGGATATTATTTTAACATTTCAAAATAAAGCCTAATATTTCATTTGGTTAAACTAAATAGCATTTAATAAATCACTGCTGCTGACATAATTTGATTTTGGCGTCCAATTGTTACTTAGCACATAAGGTGCGAACTAGTAGCGTGTGTTAATTAGATATTATTTTCAGACTTGAAAATAATATGTAATTAAAATAAAGCTATTTATGGTATGAGTGTTGCTACTCAAGAAATAAAAAAAATTACTTTTAACACTAAATGTTAAAGGGGCGAAACTGCTACATAATATATAGCCGCTCTGGTTGTTAGCGAATCTACATAGTTTGCTTATCTAAATTCACTCCAAATTTCGCGACATCTGATGGACCAAGATTTCACGCTTAAATTTGCAAATTTATGCGTGAAACGTTGCTTAGCAGCACAGGGAATTTAACGCGGAAAAGCAGTTTCAGACACTATGAATTATCCTAGAAAATATCTAATGGTAGATTTAGAGAGAGAACAGATGTACCAATAAATGGACAGAAAGTTTTTTTTTTTATCTTTTCCCGCTAATTAGCACGCGAGTGGTTAATATTTGTCGAGGTTTTTTTATTCATATTTTACTTAATTAATGGCTATTCGAACCAATCTTTCGTCAAAATAAAAGTATTTTTTTCTCTAATTTTCGGTAGTTTTGGAAATTTTCTAGGGGTTATAACAAAGCCGCAAACTGCTTTAACAGTTTTTGAGAATTTTCCACAACTCTCGATCTTTCCTAATGTTCTCGGCTAAAGCACGTGGCAAATAAGTCATTTCTTGGTCCATCTATTTTTTATCAGATGCCGCGAAATTTGCAGTGAATTTAGATAAGCCAAACTATGTAGATTCGCTATAGCGACCAGAGCGGCTATATATGTAGCGGTTTCACCCCCTGAAATGTAAATTAATTTTAAAATTAATATGTAAAGAGATGTAATATTTATTTGTTTTTGTTTCAAAAATATATTTTTTTTTAAATTCTATTTTATTTTTCTTTCATTTTTTTCCAAAGTATGCTTGAACATCATATATAAATTTGAAAAGAATGCTTCAATGTGGATATGTAGGTTTTTAATTACTAAAAGCAATAGTAAATTACATCAATTAACTTTAAATGAAGCAATCCAACAAATTTGGAATTTTTGAATACAATAACCTTCACAAAAAATAATTATAAAATAATAAACGAAAAACTAATACGTACTACAAAATATTTTAATTTTAAGTTTAATTAATAGTTTAATTGTTTTTACCAAAAAAATATGAAATAAAATATCTGTTATAGAGCTAATTTTTTTGAAATGTATGACAGATTTTTGAATAAAACATTTAAAAATGTAACTTATTTAAAAACGTAAGTAACCTTACGTTTTGCTGTCATGATTTTGATCTTCATTTTCGTCGTCCAGGTTGAACATGGTCATTTCTTGTGGTGCACTTTAAATAAATTGAAGCACAAATTACAATCAGAATGATATAGTCTTTCTACGCACTTTGAAATGATAAATTGCTACTCACATAACGAATCCATTCACTGTTAGAAGCCACTAATTGATATCGGTCTATTTATTGCTAAGACTGTTGTTAACAGGCGATAAGAGATTTCTACTAAAAGATCGATTCCATTCGTATCTATCTATCATTGATATTATTGTACTTGTTGAATTGTAAACAAGCTCACTTAAGAGCGGAATAAAAATTCCAAATTGAAATCTTGTTGGTGGTGGCTCCTGTAACTGCTCAAAGCTAAACCAATCATTCGCGGCTGGTGTGGCCTTTAACTTAGAGGTACTTAGAGTTCATATTGTGGAATAAATTTATCTATTAAAGCCAATTAAATATTTCAGTAAAACACGTAGGTGATGCTTTAACTTCGTCATTTCGAACAATTATTACGACAAGAAGCTACTGCCACTGTAATTTCTTCTTGACAGATTTATTGGGCCAATATAAAATTCCACTGCTGATAAGAAAATTAATAACAGTATAATACTAATACTATTGTATGTATTAATGAGTAAAGGCAACATAAAATTCCGGAAGAAAACCATTTAATCAAATTAATATCAACATGATTATTACTATATTAAATGGTAAATTAACATTAGTTGCAACCACAAAATCGTTAAAATGTCTGTTTTTGAACGATCTCAAAATCATAGATTCGATTCGGTTTCGGTTTTTTCCAAAATGGCCAACCAAATCCAGATTAAAGGCGCCGTGAATTTTCTTGAACCAACAGATGTCTCACTAGTCAGATTGTAGGGTTAATTATGTGGACATAAGACAGCGGTTTTACGTAAAATTTTCGCAAAACTTAATACAATTTTAAAGAAAAAAGTTCAACTTAGGTATTACAACAATTTTGGTATAAGTAACTAAAGGATATCGAAAATATAAGCTAATGAAAAAACCATTTTTTCAAAAATAAAATTAATAAAATGCTACGAAAAATTTACCTGGCCTATATACCATAAATTTAAACAATTATAAATAATTAAAATAATTGATATTTGTTCATAACGCTTTTCTTGTGGTTTTTTGTTTTTAATTATTGAACAACCAAAATAGTTGATCCGCCAAAATATTGAGTTTAGTTTGCCTACTAAGATATAGATGTCACTGCTACACAACACTTTTTAGGGTCACTGTATTATAAGGAAATTCCTGTCACGCAATTTTAGGACAATTTTTAACTACTAGAGGCGGCAAAATTTTTTAGACTATGGGTGGACAAACTATAAATCCGCATTTGTCGTTGGATCCATCTCTTATCCAAAGGATTTACTCTATTTGTCAATATTAATATTGAAAACATAAATGAAAATATTGTGCCTGAAGCCATCTTTTAACAAGTCATGTAATTTATTTAATTATACCAGAATACCCCCGCAACATCCATGGCGCTCTTAATATCGTGCATAGGCCTGATCAATGTCACGTCAGTGAGCAAGGGCACTGGAGTAAAATTTATAAGGTATATGTAGAAGCCCGAGGAAATACTTAAGCTAAAATGTTTCAGAGCCCCCTCTACTATTTTTCTCTTACGCATTTAGGCAACAAATTGTATTAAAAGGAAATATCGATGGTTGCATACATTGTTTACTATGTTTATATATGGTTGGCCAACCTCCAACTTAAGGGTCCTTCACCGACTGTATCGAAGTTGTCTGCAACCAGCATTGCATCATAGAGAAAAGAGCGCGAATGATTGGCGAGAGCTAAGGAGAGAGTGAGTAAAATATATAATAAACAAAACACGCGTATTTATAATTAGTG
Organism: Cryptophagus acutangulus; assembly: GCA_963556235.1. Lineage (NCBI taxonomy): Eukaryota > Metazoa > Arthropoda > Insecta > Coleoptera > Cryptophagidae > Cryptophagus > Cryptophagus acutangulus. The sequence continues at coordinate 2,836,473 of OY744569.1, forward strand.
TATTTCGGTTATGCGTTGATGGTATTTGATGAAAATCTTGTCAAAATATTTAGAAAACATTAATCGGTTTTCGAAAGCTTTTTTTTAATTGTTGGATAATTAAAGACATATTTGACATTCAAAAATAAATTAACATAATTAACAATGATTAATCAAAATTATTAAAATTTAGTGAGCTTCTTGCTCTAAAGAATTTTTTTCTGAATATTTTGACATGATTTTCATCAAAAACCATCAACACATAACCGAAAAACGCTAATTATAAATACGCGTGTTTATTATATATTTTTCTCCCTCTCTCCTAAGCTCTCGCCAATCATTCGCGCTCTTTTCTCTATGATGCAATGCTGGTTGCAGACAACTTCGAGAGCACTTGTTTCTCATGTTTTCTAAACTCATTGATGTATCACACATATAAATCGGATAAAAAAAATTAAAGTGAAATAGAAGCGAAATTCCCGCACGGGAAATGTGATTTCGGATGCCTGCCGACAAGCAGCCAAAATGCTCGATTCCACAATCCAAGGTGAGTTGGTGGTCGGGAATATGTACTTTTCCACACTAGTGTGAAATCTCCTTCGTCCCCCACTTGGTTAACAATGTACTATTGTTTATTAGAACTAGGACCATCACTTTGTCCAGCATCTTTGGCCGGTGCAGTCGTTGGCTCATCACTACGACCAGCAGCCTCGTTTTTCTTATCGATAATTTCATCCTTAGTTGCTATTGTAATCACATCAATCACTACATAAGAATCAAAAACCAAAATGACAATTGCCGATCCAAAGCCAGTAGATGTATTCAAAGTATCGTCACGATTTTTGACAGGCAACAATAACGATTTACTGGCCGTAAGAGGCGACAATTTTTCTTTACATTTTCTTTACATCAATCCGGTGTTGTTTACAATTTTCCCATATTTGTTTAAACAAACCAATCATATGCCGGTTTACAAGCCCCAGGGCTTCGCACGCTTGCATCTTGAAAGCAGCTTTAGTGCGTACTAAAGTTTTGAGAAAAAATTAATGACAGAACAATTTTCGTTATTTTGTACATTGATAGGTTGTAGTTTATTAAAGTTTGTTAGAAAGTATTGGTTTGAAGGAGATGTTGTATTTGATGTGTCATTATTTATTCGTATTAAATCGGCAGTAAAGTTCTACTTTACTGCCGATTTCGGATAAAAGTATTTTAAAATAATATATATTTAATAAGAAATAGTTGAAGTTTAATAGATGAAGTTCATTATGTTATTTAAAGTTTAACCATTTCTTAATAAATATGTTTGAAAATCCATGAGAGTTGAATTGTTAGGTTTGTAGGAAAAGAAAAACGGTCCTTTATCTCTCAAATTTAATCATCAGTTTTTATTATCATCAGTATTTACTAAGTAGTAGTAAATAAAAACTGATGATTACATTTGAGAGATAAAAGACCGTTTTTCTTTTCCTACAAACCTAAATATATAGTATGTTAAAGAATTGTTTCTTTCTCTATTCTTAAAGGCACATGTTTTTTGAACCCATTGATGTATCACACATCAACCTCGGATAAAAAATAAAACTGAAATGAAGCAAAACTGATGAATATCTAGCGAAATGAAAATTCGTCACTCCTGCACGCGATAAAGTATAATGGAGATTTTCAATAGGTTGCACTAGTACAAAAAAAAACCAGGAGGGGATAACTTTACAATTTCGTTCAAATTCATCTCTGCGTAAAAATACTTGATAAGCAAGACCTACCAAGTGAAATTACCCCAATAGGCAGTTAACTTAATCATCTAACTAATTTGTATACATAAGTTATTATAGTAAAATATAATAGTATATTTTAACTAATTTTCTAACTAATTTGTATACTAAGTTATTACTAGTAAGTTAGTATATAAGAGTGATGTATTATATAGCCAAACAATAAACAAAACGTTACTTTTCATTTTAATATTATATCTGCGTGACTATACAGCACTCTTGAACTCACTTGCACCATTAATTGAAATTCACTGCAATTTTGCGACATCTGATAAAGAATAGATGGACCAAATTTTCAAATTTATGCGTAAAACGTTGCTTAGCAGCTCAGGGAATTTGTCGCGAAAAAACAGTTTCAGACACTATTAATTATCCTAGAAAATATCTAATGGTAGATTTAGAGAGAGAACAGATGTAGCAATAAATGGATTAAATGTTTTATGTTTTTCCGCTAATTGTCAAGCGAGTGGTTAATATTTGATCGAGGTTTTTTTTATTCATATTTTACTTAATTAATGGCTATTCAAACCAATCTATCGTCAAAATACAAGTTTTTTTTTCTCTAATTTTCGGTAGCTTTGGATATTTTCTAAGAGTCATAACAAAGCCGCAAAACTGCTTTACCAGTTTTTGCAAAATTTTCCACACCTCTCGATCTTTCTTAATGTTTTCGACTAAAGCACGTGGCAATAAGGTCAGATCGTGGTCCCTCTATTATTTATCAGATGTCGCGATTTATTTATTTATATACATACTATCTTTCGCAGTGTATTTTTTAGCTGTTGCACTTCGTAACAAGGATATAACGTTTACATTCAGAGACAGTCACCGAAGCTCAACAGTTAAGTTGCTTGGTCAGCAAGTACTCTGAACGGCCTGCGCAGCAAGTAGTGCGTCTACATATATCTTTGTTTTATGTGTTTTTGTCTCTTTCGTTTTACCAACTTTACTTAACACTTATCTGGTCTTGTCAATTGGCCATCCATTAGACACAAAACATGTTGACTTCCAACATGTTGTCCATCAACTGCTCCGTATTCCGAACGCGCCCACTGACAACGAAACTAAAATAGAGGCCATCAGCATACGACATAATATGTATCAAAGATTGTTTTTCTTTCACAGGCTATTCTTGGCTATGTTTAATAGATGGTTCAATTACAATAAATATATCCTTGTTGCTAAGTTTAACAGCTAAATAATAGACGTACTGTAGTCATTTACTAATTATTATGTCCTTTAAATATACTGTTTTTCATACACTATTTTTACTTTTTATATTCTGCGAGCTTATCAAATACCAATGGAAACTGAAAACTTACAAAAAAGCAGCGGTAACAACTCTTTTTGGCGTCGAGTCGAAGACCTTTGATTACGCCGCTCAAACTATCCAACATTCCCCTCTGTTATTAACATCCTTATAACTCTCTTGAACATAAATAACTATAACGTGTCCGTTTTATACTGTCCAACTGTATCACCACTGTGATACAGATGGAAACTATAAAACTACAGAAGTATTACTATATACTATCGCTATAAACATAATAAAAATAAACCTTATTTCTGGCCATGTATTTTATGTATTTTACTCTGCATTTTACGCAAGTTCTGTTTTTTTGCAGATTTTTCATTTTACCATCTTGATTCCAACCTGCCTGTGTTTTGACCAACGTTGGTATAACTTTAACGGAAAACTTCCGAAACCAGAAGTGAATAAAATTGCAGATGATGAACCAATATTTTTCAACAATGATGTTAAACAATATTTTCTAAAAGAAAACCATATAGATAATTCCAATTTAGATTATTTATATCCAGAAAAAGAAGATCGTATGCATAGAGAATCACCCGCGAAGAAAGTAATTTGAAAATGGTGTATCTATTCGTATTATTTTAATTAATGTGAATTGTAGGATGATCAATCTTCGGTGTCATGCATTCAGACTTATGATGACTCCCTGTCATGGACGTCATGCGGAATGGTGTTAAGTTATCCAGTAGACATTGATTGTAAACCAGATAATAAAAACCAGCAGCTAAACGTATACCAGCGTCGAGTTCATGTTGATCCCCTTAAAAATGGAAACTGTAGCCCAATGTTTAAAGAACGAATGCCATTTTACTATTTCAATGAAAAGAATCGTACTTGGACCGAAAAGACCAAAATGAAAGTTAAAAGAGGATGTGCGTTTCCGATCGAACAAGACTTTTCAATATGTTCTAAACTTACATAAATTAGAGCGCCCTAGTCCTTAAAAACTGAATGATCAAGAAATAATATTTAAAGTTCAGCTAAATATCCCCCTCTGCCTACAGTGTACTTGATTCAGAATGGACACTATTGAGTTGCACGAAAGTGAAAAATTCTATATAAAATTCAAATGATTCAAATGTTGGTTAATATATTGTTATTATAACTACTGTCAGTATTCACAGTAAAATTAAGTAAGTTTTATTTATTTTATACTATCTGGTATACCCTTGTTAGATCTAATTTGAGTCCAGTAAATCCAATATTACAGTATCTGTACTAGTTACTATTAATACATGCGTCGTATCGCCCATAAATATCTTACTGGACTGTAATAAGTTATCTACCGAACTTGTAACGTAAATTATTATTACAATGGTTTTGTTGCAATATAATGGAATCGTGTTGCGTCAAAAAGTACAAATCCAAAGGATTGTTAAAATACACCACTGGAATACGTTTCCATAAGGTTCGAAAGATAGAATGCAAACTAAATGCTTACTATCCCCATCACAGAATAAAGATTCTACACTTTCGGATAAACATGATGCTAATGCCAAACAAGATACACATCCAAAGTTAAAGTATAAGTTGTGCTTTTACTTTTTTCAAGTTGCGCCGTATAAGCTGTGGTTTGGTAAAAATCGTTCTATTATAAAATATTAATCCATCATTGGTTGCCTATTTGCATAATATTTTAAAAAACATTATAATCTAATAATTTACTATCACTAATCATCAAAACCAAAACCCTTTTCTTAATTTTCCAGACTCCTATTCAGATAACGAAATCAACGTTTCTAAATCAAAAGTCCCGTCTAAAAGTCAAAAAAGCAAAATGTACTGCAGCGCATGCTCAATTGGCACTCCCCCTTCTACTTTAAAAAATTAATAAATACTGTGATTAGAGTAGGTTAGGTTAGCTAATTCATAGGCATCTACTACTATAGTAGTTAGGTAAAGTAAGTTAGTTAATTGATAGGTATCTGCTACTATAGTACCTAGTAGATACCTATCAATTATAGCTATTATAGTAGATACATTTTCATTGTTGATACTTTTCGAAAAGTGCTTTTTACACGTTTTTTTTGCAAGTGTTTCCATCGGTTTTTAAGAATGCAAGTGCACCAATTTTTCCAGCAGGAAAATGTTCGGTTATACGATCTCGTCCGCTTTGTGGACTGTTGTTGGATAATTCCAACGGATTGGAAATGTTTGAATAATTTCAAATTATCTCACAAAATCGGGTTAACGTGGAAATACGTTGCCCACAGTGCAATTCACCGTTAAGATGCAATACAGATCGAATACGTAGTTTGGGGTGGCGATATGTGTGTTTAAATAAACACAAGACTGAGCCCACCATCAATACCTTCTTAGAAAATGCTCGGCTCCGACCAAATTATAATAATAATTTTTGAATTTGTCCTTAAGTTATCTATTAAAGACATTGAACAACGTCTAGGTCTGGCCCATAACACTGTTTTGGCATGGGTCCAATACCTCCGAGACGTAATGGCCAAAATCGCTTAGCAAGAGTTTATTCAGTTGGGCGGAGCCGACAAGATTATAGAAGTGGATGAATCGCATCTATTTAAGCGAAAATATCAAGTTGGCAGAATTCTACCACACCAATATATTTGGGGTTTTCGCGGGATCAGTCGAAAAACAAAGTCATTTTTTGGTGTTGTGGATCCAAACCGGGGGCGAGACGAACTTCTCGCGAAAATGCAGCAATGCCTAGATTCCGATAGTTTGATCTGCTCAGATAAATGGCGCGCCTACAGAGCTTGCCAGACTTTGTTCGCCGGTTTAGGTCAAGTAAACCATTTTCTGCTAGTCGCTTCCACCCCGAATGCCTTGATAAGCAATATGATGAGATTGTGCCACCGCAAATAGAGCCTGTTCGATACCACATGCAAAATATTGAAAGGAGCTGGCGCTCCTTTAAAATTATTTTGTAACATTCATAAATTTCGAGCATTGTGATCAATTCGTTGGAGAATGGATGTACCGGAACAATATTTTGGCGGAGTACAAATCTCCAGTGTAAAAGTTTTGCCGGCTGATGCGTGATGTAGCATGATGCTATCCAGGGCTTGACAAGGAGCCAACGTCGGCAAATTTAAATGATTCCGGACGCACACAGTCCGGAATGCATTTGAACACTTTGTTGGACAATGGTGGCATGTGTCGAAAGAGGGGTTTTAGCCCGTAAGAGCCCGGCACTACCCAGCGTACTAACACACCAATACGCTGGGTGTCCATGAGAATTTCTCCTTCTTGAAAAAAAAAAAAAACACAAATCATCAACCAAAAACATGTTAATGGTCACTGGTTAGAACGGTTAAAGTATGGCTTAGCGCTGTCAAAAGTCAGCTGATCGTGATTGTTTATTTATGTCGGTGTCGGTTCTAAGGATGATTTTTCTCTATTGACAAAAACGAATACTCGTGAAAGTGTGCATAATTGCAGCGTTGAATGTGCTTTATAAAATAAAAGTGTTCAAAAATAAATAACAGACATGTGGTTACCCCAAAGCACCTCAAATAGGGTGGTTACCCCAAAGTTGCCACAGGGGGTTGAAATTTTCACAGAATTTTCTAATGCCGTCAGAAGGACACCCTAAAAATTTCAGCGTTCTAGGGTGATTGAAACACAGCAACCTCAAGAGCCCTACTCTTACCCCAAATTTCTTAAATAATTTTCAAAACAAGACAGAATCATATGCTAAACAATAGTTTCAAGTAGTTTAAGAACCGAAGAATTGAGAGTGGCATCTAGGCAGAACCGATACACGACCAACCACAACTAGATTAATATACTACATAGATCTACTGCATCCCGGGTAAGCTTAAATTGCAAAACCGTTCATTTCTTATTAAATGCATGTGCCTATACTATTGCTCGCACGTAAAACTAACTGTAAAAATATCAAAGGTGCTACAAAACAAACATTTAGGAAATCTGCCAAAACAAAATGCCCGCCACCCACGCATGCTCTTCTGGTTTACTTGTTTGACTTAGTCGGAATGGAAATATACCACCTTGATTCGGTTAACTGTAGCAACAAATACATATTGCCTTGAAACCACTATACGGTTAATCATTTAGTTTAATTAACCGCGGATTTAAGAAATGGCAACCAAACAACTCCGAAAAGCGTTCCCGGTTCCGGCGATTGTGTGTTTAGCATAGCATAGAATCAATTGGTGAAATGAAAGTCAACAAAAAAAAAAATGCAAATGGCAACGTTGTAACCCCAATGGATAGGGAGAGAAAAGGCAATTTTCTCTGTAGTATAAACGTAAAGTTGTGCTGGGGCCATCTAGCCAAGTCTGCCGGTCCGTTGTCCTTAGTCCCCGTTCCACGCATGCGCACATTTACACCAAGATCGTTTTCCCTGGTTTCTAAATTTTTATCTAATAATATTTAAATAGTCTGGATTTTTAGGGGGGTTTTTTTTGCAGTTTATAAAATTTTGTGGAAGACCACGTTTTTTTTCAAACCATATTAAACCATCTCCACTAACCAAGGAGAATTGGGGCTGGAGCAACCGAGTGCACCATTCCATTACCAACGTCCATTGGTCAACAAGAAGAGACTCAGCACAGCAAAGTTACCCATATAGTAGTAAGTAAGTAATAGTTTATTATGTAATAAAGAGTACATAATTGGAAAGAGTTCGATTCAGGAATAGGTCTTCCACTCTCCCAGTTTAAAAACGTATTATAATAAATGTGTAATAAAAATAATATGTACAATAATGTAAATGTAAGTATATATAAATAAATAAGTATACGAAGCAAAATTTTATAAATTGCATAAAACCCCCCAAAAATTCCAGACTATTTAAATATTATTAGAAAAAAAATTCGGAACCAGGGTGTTCTTGGGTCGCCATTTCTTAAATCCGCGGTTAATTAGACTAAATGATTAACAGTGAACCGTATAGTGGTTTCAAGGCAATATCTATTTGTTGCTACAGCTAACCGAATCAAGGTGGTAAATTTCCATTCCAAATAAGTCAAACAAGTAAACCAGAAAAGCATGCGTGCGTGGCGGGCATTTTGTTGTGACAGATTTTTCTAAATGTTTGTTTTGTAGAACCTTTGATACTTTTACACTTAGTTTTACGTGCGAGTAATAGTATAGACACTTGTATTTAATAAGAAATGAACGGTTTTGCAATTTAAGCTTACCCGGGGTGCAGTAGATCTATGTAGTATATCAATCTAGTTGTGGTTGGTCGTGTACCGGTTCTGCCTAGACGCCACTCTCAATTCTTCGGTCCTTATGCTAAACCATAGTTTAAGTAGTTTAAGGACCAAATAATTGAGAGTGGCAGTTTTTGAGGGACTTGAATTTATTTGCTACCATTGCCTCTATTTTCTTCACATTCATCATTAACGAATTAACCATTTCATAAAGCAAAAACTCAACGAAGCGAAGGCCGCATAAAACTTGAGCTTGTGGCTGGAATAGAACAGATTGCAGACATTCACACTAAAGTAGCTGGCTGTCCTCTTCTTCCTATGCTTCGTCTGAACTCGTAGATTCTCGTAGACTTACGGTTCTAGGTACCTCTTCACCACTAACCTTGGGCCTTACTGCTCCAAAATTTACCGAGAGTGCTTGAACACTTGTGAGCTCGACATTATCAGGACAAAAAACGTCTGCAATCTTGGTCGCAGTGCCTTTGGATACACCGTCAACACTCTCATTGCACGTGCTGATGCGAACTGTCGTTTCTGGCTTAAAAACGACATCAGGACTGCTGACGACTTTTCCAGATTCAGGTATCCATACAGGAAAACTATCTTTCTCGCCACAGTAGCCAACAAAGCGTCCTTTTACACTTTTGCTATCCCACTTTCGCCTGAGTTGTTTCGGAATATGGACAAAACACGGCGTGCCAAAAACCTTAAAATGAAAAGGGTTAACTGTTTCTTTACCAAACCACAGCTTATACGGCGGGGCGTCGGAAGGTGGTGGACCTGTCCTATTCAACAAGTACGCTGCGGTGCTTACTGACTCTTTGAAAATCAAATGAATACTAAATTAGCGGTGCAAACGTTGAGTGGCAGTGTAGCAGATGCCTTAAAATTGTTGAAAGAAATTAACCCAGGCTATATTGGCCATCATTTTATTGGTTTTTATTAACCCAGATTTAATTGGCTCTTTGCGTACGGTTTTATTTTGCGAAAATTTTAATAAGGCATTTGACATTTTAAAATGCCGTACTAAGTTCAACGTTTTCAACGTACTAGTGTTGAACAAAAAACACAATCGATTTTTTAAACGATGAAGCCGCCCATATTGAAGATTATTTAAAATTTAAATTTAAAAGACTTTGTCGGAACGGAAAACTGGATTTCTAAGGTTCATAGTATGCCTGAATAATATTTTCCATCTTTATAAATACTATGAGCAGCGAGGGTTAGATTACTTGTTGACATATAGATGGTCCCAAGACTACATCGAAACGGTCTTTTCGGCAATTAGAAGCCGATGTGGCTTCAATAATAATCCCAATTCAAGGCAGTTTGAAAAAGCATACAAACGTTTACCAATAAAGCACGAAATGCATTCATTCGAAAATTCAAACTGGCTTGAAGATGGAATTCCAATTCTTACAATCTCTTCGAGATTTAATAAAAATTGAGTCCCAAAGAGGGAGCCGAAGCACCAGAAGGAACAAAACATCAAGATGAAGAAAAATAATAATAAAAAAATCCGAATAAATACCTTTTTTTTTATAATCAGGCGGAAAACATTTCAATTTATCCTGTTAGACTTGTATGCAAAGTACCGAAAGAAAGTAGGCCTAATTGAATCTAAAAACATTAAAGCAAATGTGGCAATTGATTGCCAAAGAATTAAATGTGCGAAAACAAGTGGAAGGTGTTGGAGCGCAACTACAAAAACATGTAGAAAACCAGAATAGTACAGGTAGGGGTAGAAAAGTTTTTGATTTTGCGGGAGAGATGGACAACATTTTGGATAAGAAACAGTCCATCCATCATCAAGTACTTTTAAATAGTATAGCTGTAAGTAGCGAATTCGATATACAGAAAATGGCAACAAAAAAACCAGAACCAAACATATTTGAAAACAGCAGTATCCGAGGTAGCAATCGAAAGGATTGAAAATACCAATAAATCAATTGTAATAAGGAAAATAACAATTTTCAAATTTGGATTTAATTATATATGGCGCCTTTTCAGTTCAATTCATCGACCGCCAGGCGGCGCAGGCAAATTGTGCAATTAATTAATTTAATAATTTAATTAATTGTACTTTTAATTAATTAATTGTAATTTTCGTCAACTTGCAAGTCTTCTTGTACTCTTTCAAGAACACGAAGAAGGGATTCAAATATTTTGTAATTTTATTTTTATTTTTAAGTTTTCAAGCCTTATCAATATGTTTCATTAACTGCTTGGATTTATTTATATACAGCGGTTGGGTTTCATTTATCGACCGCCAGGCGACGGTGGCAGATTTTGTAATTTCAGTGATTTGCATCAACTTGCAAGTCCTTCTGATCTCTTTCAAGAATACAAAGAATGGATTTAAAAATTGTCTCTTTGTACCCTTAGCTGCAGCTCGCTTCCTTCGGGGATGCGACGTCTCGGCTTGCGATTTGGTTATGCAACTTTCTTCGTTTTTTTTTATAGGCTTCTTTGCAAACGCGGCATGCAAGCCTACGTGTGACTTTTCCCCCCAAGCATTGGCTTGCCAGTCATTTTCGGGGACGCAAGTTTGAAAACGGCCAACGACACACGAAATAAATCTGACTAAATAATTTAATTATTCGTTGCTAGGAGCAACAAAATCGAATCGTCCAATATAGGAATGCGCGGTTTGAAATCAAGGCGGTTTGGAAATCGGTGCGCTTATTTAATGAATTGAATTCTCCCTGAAGAAATCGGCCATCTCGTGGCAGTTGATTTTTATGGTCCACTGCTCTCGGGAAGAAGAGGAGTCACCTATATCCTTGTTGCTCCAGACGTTTTCTCCAAGTGGGTAAGACTATTTTCACTGTAGAAAGTGAACACGGTTGCAACGTTGAATCGACTGAAGAAGGAGTTTTTTTGTGAAATCCATCCCAGGGTGATTCTAAGTGACCACGGTACCCAATTCACCGCCAAACTATGGAAGTCGCGCCTAGAAAAACTGAACATAAGGACAACCTACTCGTCCGCCACGCCGTCTCTTATCCGGTAAAACATTGTATGAAAAAGTTGGGACGCCTGTTGCGGACTTATGCAATAACAGCTGGTCTAACTCTTAAAGACTACGCTGCCACTAGAATGCAACTTGGAGAATCAAGTCCATTTACAATCGTAGTTGATTCGTCAAAAAAATAATATATTATTAGAAAATCATCCATTTGTTGGTTGTTAAGTAAAAGTACAAATTGTTTAAGTTGTGACAGATTGCAAAGACTGAGGGAAAATGATTTATTACAACTAAATTCATTAATGCCATTTACAAATAATACAATAATCAAAATGGTTACAGAAGCTGAAATTAGTGTAGGCGATTGGGTGATTTTCCAGAAATAAAATAAACGAGACAATATTAAATCAAGTATTGGCCTAGTAGTTAACTTTTGCTATTTGACTGGTACCACCCTCAAACAAACAAAATACTCCAAATGTTGAGTTAAAGTTAATAATTCTCAAATCGGCGTATTATGCTTGTGGTAGATATTACAAAATTCAATATTAATTCCTACTAGATCTACATAAATATCGTTCAATTGAGTCATATGTATGTACATTACCAAAACCCAAAATAAATAAAAAAGTAATTTCAAGTCAACTTTTGGAGACTATTACGGACATGTACTATGGAAATCAAAATGCAAATAATCATAATCAAGGTTAGAAAAGTTTTAAATAATTTTAGAATTGTGTAGATATATGAATAAATCCAACTTGACTACATGAAAAATAAAATAGGTTGTAAAATTCAAGTTTTGTTCTCGACTTCACACAAAAATCACTACAAATTTTTTTTTACATTTTATAGTGTTTTACAAAATATGTAATAGTGCGGGATAGTATGTAATAGTGTGTAATAGAATGCAATATTGTGTAATAATATAAGATATTTACGTAATAGTATGAAATACATTGAAATAAAAATATAATGCTATGCAAAGCTCGTGTTATTAAATTTAATACTAAGTAATACTTAGTATTGTCGTTTTTTTACTTTAATAAATTTTTAAAATATTCAAATCCTAATATGGGAGGCAGAGGCCAAACATTTAAGAATAATTATACCTCTTATGGAGATGAGCGCTCAGGCGCAAGTTATGTTTCCGGTGTTGAGCCCCGGATGAATAGAGGACAAAGGAGGGCATTCGAGTACCAGAATAATCGTGCTTTCGCAAACGACTGGAACCAAGCTAGGGAGTGGAAAGAAAGACCACGAGGCCAACAAAGTAGAGGCCCTACCCCACGGTCCCAGGGATTCAGAGAAAGAGGAAAAGGTGTACAGGCTAGACCACCTGCAAAGCAGGTGGTCTTATCACATTAGATAGCTTAAGAGCAGTTAAGGAAAGTAAGCCGACAGATGAGCCCAATTACGGTTTAGGTCCACATTGCACTGCTGTGACCGTAAGGGAATTATACTGCCAGAACTTTGAGTTTAGTGGGTTTGTTGATGTCGTAGAACGTATATACCAGCACCTACAAGGAATTGATCCTCGTTTAGGAAGGAGAATTCCCTATAGTATGTTTCTGCATGCTATGAATTGCATTTTGCAGGCTGTACTATTAGATGTAAGTCGGTTGAACAACTACCCGAGGCTGGGAGTGACGTGCAATGCACAGGAGTGGCTGCTCGATGATTTAGTAATACCGGATCCAGTAAATGACTATCTCACAAATATCTGGAATGTGGCGACCGTGAGCGCCAAGTTGGTTAAGGTGGATACATACCAGTGGATACATACCTCGTGGATACATACCAGAAGATGCTGAAAGGGATACCTGGTAGCTTTGGACCAGTTAATGCTGTGAATCACAATGGGTATGAGTGCTATTTATCACCTTATGTTATCTCGCGCCGGGTTATAGCCTTAAGAGACAGCGATGTGAACTGGCTACCATTACCAGATGGATTTTTCCCAAATAACTGAATACCTACAGAAAACCTATTAGGCTATGGGCCAAAAAATAATTTAAATGTAGAAGAACAAACACGACTAAAATGTATTATCTTTCCAGTTGATGATTCAGTCAAGGCGAGACTATGCATATCAGATAAATTGATGCAGAGGGTAAACGTGGTACTTCATGACATGAGTAAAAAGTTTAAAATAATACCACTGTCAGTGCACCCCGAAACACATGTCCGTACGACAATAAAACAAAAAACTGTTCCCGCAAACCTACTACTTGTAAAGGCGGATGTGAGTAATGAGCCGCGCCTTAGTCTGAGCGCGATGAAAATAATGTCCGATAATGCCTTTGGATTATGCACCTAGATTATGCTACGTTACAAGGGACGGAGCTCCGATAGATGATCTGGATTGTAAATATCAATAATAACTTTCATAATACTTGTAATTGCATGTAACATTCGTGTAATACTATGCAATTTTTACAATACTGTAATACATGGGACATTAATTTCGGCAATGGTTATCCCCTTCGATCCGTCTGTCATTACCATCCTTATAACTCCCTCAATACATAAATTAATCACACATTAAGTAAATATAGTGTAATAATAGTACAGTGATTTTACCATTATTGGCATATGATGCGCAGCGTTTTTTTTATATTTGCACTCCAATCACATTATAATACAATTTAGAGAATTTCAAATATCTATATATTCCAACTTATTTATTGGACCTCCCACCATCCTTCCACCTTTTCCATCAGACTTTTCCTTTGTTCATCCAGCTTTCTTCAAGTTTCCTCCTTGTCTTAGAAATAAATATATAATTACCAAATAGAAGTTGAAAAAATGTAAATTTTATTTTTTACGCTTTTTTTCTTCGGCGACTTCGTCACGTTCTTAGATACTTTCCCATCTCCTGATTCATCAACATCCTAAATAAATACCAAAATAATTAATTGAAAGGTAATGTTAAACTCAATTTTTATAATACTTCTTAGATTCTAGAAAAGTCTTGTTGTGATATTAGTGTTGATTATTACCTTATTATTATTCTCACATTTATTAGTAAACAATACTTGTAGGACAAATGCAATTTCTAGCTAGTTCAAAAGGGTAATTTTTTAAGAGTGGAAGCAGATATGTTTGCATTGACGGTCAAATATATTTAAATATTCAATGATTTGCACCGCATTTGAGTATAACTGAATAGTTTACCATCTAGTGCCAACAATTTCAACAGAATTTCAATGGCATATCATTCTCAGGCTGTGGCCATTCAGTAGCATTTGGATTTTATTTGTTTCAAGTGTTCATTTTCAATTTGAAAATGAACACTTGAAACAAATAAAATCATTTCAATTTTTCGAGCCTCATCAATATTTTTCATTAACTGCTTGGATTTATTTATATACAGCGCTTTCTGGATCTCATTGATCGACCGCCAGCTGGCGCTGGCAGATTTTGTAATTTCAGTGATTTTCATCAACCTGAGAGTTCTTCTGTACACTTTCAAGAATACGAAAAAAGGATTTAAAAAATTTCTCTTTGTACCCTTAGCTGCATCCCGCTTCCTTGGGGGAATGCGACGTCTCGGCTTGCGATTCGGTTGTGCAACTTTCTTCGGTTTCTTCTTATAGCCTTCTTATTGCAGCATGGAAAATCCAATACATTTTTGAATTTTTTTCTCTTGTTGAGAAACTAATGTAAAATTCGGATTGTTTTAAAAGGCTTGAGCATTTCATTCGTTTTAAGTTTGTGTACCAATACCGATAATTGTGGTAAAAATAATAAACATAGTCGTACATTTAATTAAAATTGTGATATTATAAGAGAATCCCAGATAACAATCAAACGCGTTGTTGGAATCCGTTGCAAAAAATGCAAGATCAATTATAAATTACACTTGACTGGCAATTGCTTTGTATCGTCTCGCACTGAAATCGTATGTAAATACATATACTAAGCTTTAAATAGAGATGTTAAAGGTATACTTCAACATGTTTCTCAAACTTACCGAAAACATTTATATCGGGACGACACAGATTTAATTCATTCAAAAAGCGCGCCGATTTCCAAACCGCCTTGATTTCAAACCGCGCATTCCTATATTGGACGATTCGATTTTGTTGCTTCTAGCAACGAATAATTAAATTATTCAGTCAGATTTATTTCGTGGATCGTTGGCCGTTTTCGAATTTGCGTCGCCGAAATGGCTGGAAGTCCAATGCTTGGGGGGAAAAGTCACACGTAGGCTTGCATGCCGCCTTTGCAAAGGAGCCTATAAAAAAAACCGAAGAAAGTTTCATAACCGATTCGCAAACCGAGACGTCGCATTCCCCAAAGGAAGCGAGCTGCAGCTAAGGGTACAACGCGACAATTTTTAAATCCTTTCTTCGTATTCTTGAAAGTGTACAGAAGGACTTTCAAGTTGATTAAAATCACTGAAATTACAAAATCTGCCAGCGCCGCCTGGCGGTCGATCAATGAGACTTAGAAAGCGCTGTATATAAATAAATCCAAGCAGTTGATGAAAAATATTGATGAGGCTCGAAAAATTGAAAATAAAAATTAAATTACTAAACCTTTGAATCCCTTCTTTGTGTTCTTGAAAGAGTACAAAAAGACTTGCAAGTTGACAAAGAATACTGAAATTGCAAAATTTGCTTGCGCCACCTGGCGGTCGATGAATCGAACTCAGAAGGCGCCATATATAATTAAATTCAAGCATATTTTATGATATATTATAATTTTATTAACTTTTACATTTTAAAATGTTACAAAATATATATTATAACCCTTCGAAAAAAGCAGGATTTTCAACTTTAAAAAAAATAAAGAAAGATTTACCGGATTTAAATAATAATGAAATTCAAGATTGCCTAAACTCCCAAACAACCTATACAATTCACAAGAAAACCCACAAGAAAAAAAATTCCTAAAAATAAATACTATGTTACAAATAAAGATGATTTATTTGAAGCAGATTTAATAGATAGAGATTGAAGTATTTTGACAAAATGCATGGGTGCGTCCATTAAAATCAAAAAACGGCGTTGACGTAGCCAATGGTTTTGTTAATATTTTTGCAGCGTCAAATCGTATACCTATTGACATACAAACGGATAAAGGATAAGAATGTGTAGCATCATAAAGTACAAAATATGTTTAAACAATACAATATTAATCCCGAAATAAAAGCAAGTGTTGTGGAACGACAAAGTCTTGTACTTTGTAAATAGTTACATTAAACTACTACATCGAACTATTAAAATGGCTTCAATAAATGTAACCGATGACAATATATTACAAGTGTATGAAAATGCATATGATGGTAATAATAATAGTAAAACAAGTGTTACGAAGAAAAAATATTGGTTAAATTTTGCGATTATGTGCGAATATCAAGGTATAAACATGTATTTGAAAAAGGTTATTCAAGCAATTGGAGTGAAGAAATATTTAAAATTATTAAAATAATAAAAAGAGAACCATATACCATATACAAAATATGCGACTTGGCTGATGAAGCTATAGTAGGTATATTTTATGAACAAAAATTACACCCAAAATAGCAAATTCAAAATTGCTGAAATACTTAATAAAAGAACTAAAAATGGTATATGTGAAGTGCTTGTGAAGTGGCGAGAATATCCAGATAAGTTTAATTCATGGATTAGTGAAGTTAATTAGTAGAAATTTTAATTTCTACCAATCTTGACTGGTTTTTCAACTTCGACCAAAATTGGATTACTGAAGAAAAGTTGAATTAGATGAAACTGTACCAAAAACAACTGATGCAAATATTTTGACCGATAAAAATCCGCTCTCTTCTTCAGCAAACTTCATAATTAATCTAAAGACAATATGAATTATAGTGATGACTTTTATTTAAGTAATATGTAACAAAACTTTGATTGTGACGCCAGAAAATAGGCAACCTAAAATTAATTTATAATAGTGTCTATTTAACTTATAAACTATATTTTATGTATCTAAGTTTATTCATTTATGTTAAAGAATTAAAGTGCGATCAGTAAATTTAGTTATCAATACCGAATTCTTAAACTTGATTATTTGTTGTGGTAATACGCAGGTCAGAAACCCTACCGTGAATAATGACAATTGACCAGCAAAAACGGGCTTAAGCTTAAAACGTTGATTTGCATTCGCTTCTCTGGAAAACAAGATTTTGTGGCTGAGCTACTCATTTTTAAACTGGTTGTGTTGAGTTGTTGATTAGTGATTTTTGCTTACTCAGCATTGTCCTGTGATTGCATGGTATTAGTTGATTTGCTATAATGAGAGTGTGTGTTGGCCGGATAACAAAAGTAAGGTCAAGCATGCCACTCGCTGATACGAGTTAAATCCCGTAGAATTTTTAGTACTGATCCAGGCCAGTTCGGACTGGGTTATCCGTCCGCTTTGCTGAAAACCTTGGTTAATTTAAGACTGAGCCCGCGTAGGCAATCCTCGGGGTTCAGGCTTGTGTTCGGTGAAGTCACCGGCTCTTTTATTATTTTGGGGCAACACTACTTGGGAATCCAGTGTGTTTTGATCTCGATCAGTGAGTGGATTGTAATGATAAATGTATGTGTAAATAATACGTTGCCCACAGTGCAATTCACCGTTAAGATGCAATACAGATCGAATACGTATAGTTTGGGGTGGCGATATGTGTGTTTAAATAAACACAAGACTGAGCCCACCATCAATACCTTCTTAGAAAATGCTCGGCTCCGACCAAATTATAATAATAATTTTTGAATTTGTCCTTAAGTTATCTATTAAAGACATTGAACAACGTCTAGGTCTGGCCCATAACACTGTTTTGGCATGGGTCCAATACCTCCGAGACGTAATGGCCAAAATCGCTTAGCAAGAGTTTATTCAGTTGGGCGGAGCCGACAAGATTATAGAAGTGGATGAATCGCATCTATTTAAGCGTAAATATCAAGTTGGCAGAATTCTACCATACCAATATATTTGGGTTTTTCGCGGGATCAGTCGAAAAACAAAGACATTTTTTGGTGTTGTGGATCCAAACCGGAGGCGAGACGAACTTCTCGCGAAAATGCAGCAATGCCTAGATTCCGATAGTTTTATCTGCTCAGATAAATGGCGCGCCTACAGAGCTTGCCAGACTTTGTTCGCCGGTTTAGGTCAAGTAAACCATTTTCTGCTAGTCGCTTCCACCCCGAATGCCTTGATAAGCAATATGATGAGATTGTGCCACCGCAAATAGAGCCTGTTCGATACCACAGGCAAAATATTGAAAGGAGCTGGCGCTCCTTTAAAATTATTTTGTAACATTCAAAAACTTCGAGCATTGTGATCAATTCGTTGGAGAATGGATGCACCGGAACAATATTTTGGCGGAGTACAAATCTCCAGTGTAAAAGTTTTGCCGGCTGATGCGTGATGTAGCATGATGCTATCCAGGGGTTGACAAGGAGCCAACGTCGGCAAATTTAAATGATTCCGGACGCACACAGTCCGGAATGCATTTGAACACTTTGTTGGACAATGGTGGCATGTGTCGAAAGAGGGGTTTTAGCCAGTAAGAGCCCGGCACTACCCAGCGTACTAACACACCAATACGCTGGGTGTCCAAGAAAATTTCTCCTTCTTAAAAAAAAAAAAAACACAAATCATCAACCAAAAACATGTTAATGGTCACTGGTTAGAACGGTTAAAGTATGGCTTAGCGCTGTCAAAAGTCAGCTGATCGTGATTGTTTATTTATGTCGGTGTCGGTTCTAAGGATGATTTTTCTCTATTGACAAAAACGAATACTCGTGAAAGTGTGCATAATTGCATAATTGCAGCGTTGAATGTGCTTTATAAAATAAAAGTGTTCAAAAATAAATAACAGACATGTGGTTACCCCAAAGTACCTCAAATAGGGTGGTTACCCCAAAGTTGCCACAGAGGGTTGAAATTTTCACAGAATTTTCTAATGCCGTCAGAAGGACACCCTAAAAATTTCAGCGTTCTAGGGTGATTGAAACACAGCAACCTCAAGAGCCCTACTCTTACCCCAAATTTCTTAAATAATTTTCAAAACAAGACAGAATCATATGCTAAACGATAGTTTAAAGTAGTTTAAGAACCGAAGAATTGAGAGTGGCATCTAGGCAGAACCGATACACGACCAACCACAACTAGATTAATATACTACATAGATCTACTGCATCCCGGGTAAGCTTAAATTGCAAAACCGTTAATTTCTTTTTAAATGCATGTGCCTATACTATTGCTCGCACGTAAAACTAACTGTAAAAATATCAAAGGTGCTACAAAACAAACATATAGGAAATCTGCCAAAGCAAAATGCCCGCCACCCACGCATGCTCTTCTGGTTTACTTGTTTTACTTATTCGGAATGGAAAGGTGGTGGTATGATTCGGTTAACTGTAGCAACAAATACATATTGCCTTGAAACCACTATACGGTTCACTGTTAATCATTTAGTCTAATTAACCGCGGATTTAAGAAATGGCAACCAAACAACTCCGAAAAGCGTTCCCGGTTCCGGCGATTGTGTGTTTAGCATAGCATAGAATGAAATGGTGAAATGAAAGTCGACGAAAAAAAAAAATGCAAATGGCAACGTTGTAACCCCAATGGATAGGGAGAGAAAAGGCAATTTTCTCTGTAGTATAAACGTAAAGTTGTGCTGGGGCCATCTAGCCAAGTCTGCCGGTCTGTTGTCCTTAGTCCCCGTTCTACGCATGCGCACATTTACACCAAGATCGTTTTCCCTGGTTTCTAAATTTTTATCTAATAATATTTGAATAGTCTGGATTTTTAGGGGTTTTTTTTTTGCAGTTTATAAAATTTTGTGGGAGACCACGTTTTTTTTCAAACCATATTAAACCATCTCCACTAACCAAGGAGAATTGGAGCTGGAGCAACCGAGTGCACCATTCCATTACCAACGTCCATTGGTCAACAAGAAGAGACTCAGCACAGCAAAGTTACCCATATAGTAGTAAGTAAGTAATAGTTTATTATGTAATAAAGCGTACATAATTGGAAAGAGTTCGATTCAGGAATAGGTCTTCCATTCTCCCAGTTTAATAACGTATTATAATAAATGTGTAATAAAAATAATATGTACAATAATGTAAATGTAAGTAAGTAAAATGTAAGTATATATAAATAAATAAGTATACGAAGCAAAATTTTATAAATTGCATAAAACCCCCCAAAAATTCCAGACTATTTAAATTTTATTAGAAAAAAAAATCGGAACCAGGGTGTTCTTGGGTCGCCATTTCTTAAATCCGCGGTTAATTAGACTAAATGATTAACAGTGAACCGTATAGTGGTTTCAAGGCAATATCTATTTGTTGCTACAGTTAACCGAATCAAGGTGATAAATTTCCATTCCGAATAAGTCAAACAAGTAAACCAGAAGAGCATGCGTGCGTGGCGGGCATTTTGTTGTGACAGATTTTCCTAAATATTTGTTTTGTAGAACCTTTGATACTTTTACACTTAGTTTTACGTGCGAGTAATAGTATAGACACTTGTATTTAATAAGAAATGAACGGTTTTCCAATTTAAGCTTACCCGGGGTGCAGTAGATCTATGTAGTATATCAATCTAGTTGTGGTTGGTCGTGTACCGGTTCTGTCTAGACGCCACTCTCAATTCTTCGGTCCTTATGCTAAACGATAGTTTAAGTAGTTTAAGGACCAAATAATTGAGAGTGGCAGTTTTTGAAGGACTTGAATTTATTTGCTACCATTGCCTCTATTTTCTTCACATTCATCATTAACGAATTAACCATTTCATAAAGCAAAAACTCAACGAAGCGAAGGCCGCATAAAACTTGAGCTTGTGGCTGGAATAGAACAGATTGCAGACATTCACACTAAAGTAGCTGGCTGTCCTCTTCTTCCTATGCTTCGTCTGAACTCGTAGATTCTCGTAGACTTACGGTTCTAGGTACCTCTTCACCACTAACCTTGGGCCTTACTGCTCCAAAATTTACCGAGAGTGCTTGAACACTTGTGAGCTCGACATTATCAGGACAAAAAACGTCTGCAATTTTGGTCGCAGTGCCTTTGGATGCACCGTTGACACTCTTATTGCACGGGCTGATGCGAACTGCCGTTTCTGGCTTAAAAACGACATCATGACTGCTGACAACATTTCCGGATTTAGGTATCCATACACGAAAACCATCCTTCTCGGCACAGTAGCCAACAAAGCGTCCTTTTACACTTTTGCTATCCCACTTTCGCCTGAGTTGTTTCGGAATATGGACAAAACACCGCGTGCCAAAAACCTTAAAATGAAAAGGGTTAACTGTTTCTTTACCAAACCACAGCTTATACGGCGCCTCGTCGGAAGGTGTTGGACCTGTCCTATTCAACAAGTACGCTGCGGTGCTTACTGACTCTTTGAAAATCAAATGAATACTAAATTAGCGGTGCAAACGTTGAGTGGCAGTGTAGCAGATGCCTTAAAATTGTTGAAAGAAATTAACCCAGGCTATATTGGCCATCATTTTATTGGCTTTTATTAACCCAGATTTAATTGGCTCTTTGCGTACGGTTTTATTTTGCGAAAATTTTAATAAGGCATTTGACATTTTAAAATGCCGTACTAAGTTCAACGTTTTCAACGTACTAGTGTTGAACAAAAAACACAATCGATTTTTTAAACGATGAAGCCGCCCATATTGAAGATTATTTAAAATTTAAATTTAAAAGACTTTGTCGGAACGGAAAACTGGATTTCTAAGGTTCATAGTATGCCTGAATAATATTTTCCATCTTTATAAATACTATGAGCAGCGAGGGTTAGATTACTTGTTGACATATAGATGGTCCCAAGACTACATCGAAACGGTCTTTTCGGCAATTAGAAGCAGAGGTGGCTTCAATAAAAATCCCAATTCAAGGCAGTTTGAAAAAGCATACAAACGTTTACCAATAAAGCACGAAATGCATTCATTCGAAAATTCAAACTGGCTTGAAGATAGAATTCTAGTTTTTACAATCTCTTCGAGATTTAATAAAAATTGAGTCCCAAAGAGGGAGCCGAAGCACCAGAAGGAACAAAAAAAAAGAAGCAGAATATTCAGTATTACTGAATACATTGACGAAAATGTCACCACTTGCTGAGTCGGTCACAAAATACATTGCTGGATTTGTGCTAAGGACGTTGAAAATACCTTAATAGTTGCAAGGCAACTAAGAAGCACATAGTACCATTGTTAAGTAAAACTAAAAACAATGGGGGGCTTCTGTAAGGTTCGAAAAATCTAAATATTATGTGTGAAGAGCCATTCGAACAAACGACGTATAATTGTTAACAAAAAAAAATTAGCTGTCATAAGACAAGTATTTGGTGTTGTCTTACACAAAAATGTATTTGCATCCTCAGAAATAATTAAGCATTGCCAGGTAGATAACATCTTAGAATAATTATAGAATTAAATTGATTACGAAAATTATTCAAATATACTCAAATTTAAGATGTTTTTACCTGGCAAAAACTAGCTCCGAAAATCCAAGTAATGTTCGACATAAGTTGACAAAACTTAATTTATTTAAAGGGCAATAAATTTAAAATTGTCCTGCCCTTGAAAATTAAATATTAAATATATCATTTATTTACAATATTTAATAAATGGTTTATCTACTACTTTTCACTATTAATAATTTTGGGTTTCACGATTTCGCATACAATTCACAATTGTCAAATTTGTATCAAATTATTTTCTCTTTGTCAAATCATTTTCACTATATACAAATAAGTTTAATTTTTTCCATTGGGCATATTATGTGGAGTCATTGTTTGGATGCTGAAATCAAGAGGAAGGGTCCTCATTTGGAAAAAATGAGGAAGAAAAAAGTGCTCATCCATCAGGACAATGCACCGGCTCACACCTCTCGCGTTGCTAAGCAAAATTGCCAGATTTACTCCAGAATTGGCCCCGTGCGACTTTTTTGGATTCTCAAAATTAAAATCTTTCGACTAATGGTGAAAGAATCGCAGCAGTAAATGGCTATTTTGAAGAGTTTGACAAAAATTCTTTTAGTGAGGGATTAAGTGGCCTAGAAAGTGAGGGATTTTAGTGAGGGATTAAGTGGCCTAGAAAAAAAGTAGTCTAAGTGCATTGAGTTGGAAGGACATTATGTAGAAAAATAATAATAAAAAATCTGAATAAATACATTTTTTATATAATCAGGCGGAAAACATTTCAATTTACCCTCGTAAGGTACTGTTAGACTTGTACGCAAAGTACCGAAAGAAATTAGGCCTAATTGAATCTAAAAATATTAAAGCAAATGTAGAAATTGATTGCCAAAGAATTAAATGTGCGAAAACAAGTGGAAGGTGTTGGAGCGCAACTACAAAAACATGTAGAAAACCAGAATAGTACAGGTAGGGGTAGAACAGTTTTTGATTTTGCGGGAGAGATCGACAACATTTTGGATAAGAAACGGTCCATCCATCCATCATCAAGTACTTTTAAATAGTAAAGCTGTAAGTAGCGAATGCCATATACAGAAAATGGCAACAAAAAAACCAGAACCAGACATATTTGAAAACAGCAGTATCCGAGGTAGCAATCGAAAGGATTGAAAATACCAATAAATCAATTGTAATAAGGAAAATAACAATTTTCAAATTTGGATTTAATTATATATGGCGCCTTTTCAGTTCAATTCATCGACCGCCAGGCGGCGCAGGCAAATTGTGCAATTAATCAATTTAATAATATAATTAATTTTGTAATTTTCGTCAACTTGCAAGTCTTCTTGTACTCTTTCAAGAACACGAAGAAGGGATTCAAAGGTTTTGTAATTTTATTTTTATTTTCAAGTTATCAATATTTTTCATTAACTGCTTGGATTTATTTATATACAGCGGTTGGGTTTCATTTATCGACCGCCAGGTGGTGGTGGCATATCTTGTAATTTCAGTGATTTGCATCAACTTGCAAGTCCTTTTGATCTCTTTCAAGAATACGAAGAAAGGATTTAAAAATTGTCTCTTTGTACCCTTAGCTGTAGCTCGCTTCCTTCGGGGATGCGACGTCTCGGCTTGCGATTCAGTTATGCAACTTTCTTCGGTTTTTTCTTATAGGCTTCTTTGCAAACGCGGCATGCAAGCCTACGTGTGACTTTGTGTGAAAACGTGTGAAAGCCAAAGAAATAGGAACTACATTTAAAAGACCTCAAATTAATATTACGGACAGCCTTGAATTTAAGAATGAAGTGATTGAAATGGTAAAATCTAAAAAGCGAAAATATAGTTGTCCAGTACTTTTACATAGTACTGAATTAAATTCAAGTGGTGTCAGAAAATTATCAATTCATAATTTAATGACAAAATTTATTAGCAGTGGCGTCGATCAATCGCCCGATAGTTTTATTGATTTTTGTAAAAATGAAATATCAGCGGAAGAAATCCAAAATGCTAGCTGTTTAAGTCACACCCAAAGTGAAGATTCGTTGTGGTTTGAACTTCGGTATGGACGTGTTACAGCATCAAGATTATACGAAACTTCTGTTTGTAAAACGGTTGATGGTTCCCTAGTTAACCAAATTGTTGGCGCAGCCAAAAAATTTAATTCTGATGCAATGAAAAGAGGAAAAAATTTAGAAAGTGCAGTTATACAAGAAATAAAAACAAAACTTAACATAAACATTCAACCTGTTGGGTTCATCATTTTGCAGGAATATGGAGTAATAGGAGCCTCGCCGGATGGTGTTACAGAAGATTCGGTAATAGAAATAAAATGTCCTGTTTCAGAAAAAACATTTAAAAATTATATTACTTCAAAAAACAAAATTTCAAAAAAATATTTAGTTCAAATAAATTTACAAATGCTTGCTAAGAATGTCACAAAAGGCATATTTTGTGTTGCGCATCCGGACTTTGAAAAATCCAAAAAAATAACAACTGTTGCCGTGGAATATAACGCTGAATTAACTATTGAGGCCATTAATTCTGCGTTAATTTTTTGGAAAAATAATGTTTTTCCGCTATTGTATAGTAGTTGTAAAGACTAATACTAATAATAAAAATTGTTTTAAAAGTAAATCTTATTGTTTGATTATTGGTTGTTGCAAGTTTATTATGGCACAAGATATGATTATTACGTCATCAATTTTTTTTACCATTTCTAGTGGTACCGTTGCATGTGGACTCAAAATTTTGAAGTCTCTGATGCGTTTTATTACTCGCTCAATGTGTATTCGTACACTTGCTATGCGTTTTGTAAGCAAAACATCTTCTTTTGTCATCTGTTCTTTATTTGCAACACTCGGAGGTCTCACCAAAGTGCAGTTTTTACGATTTAGAAGGGTTTCGATTTGTTTAAATCCTCGGTCTGCCATAACACAACTGTTTTCTGCGAGTGTATTTAAAAACCCACAATCAGAAAACAAAGCAACGTCACTCGTTCGTCCCCCGTAGCCTGCCGAAATAAAGTTGATGAAGCCATCTGGAGTAGAAGAGATTAAATACTTTATGGTATTGCATTTCTTATACTCCGACCAAGTTAAAGCTTGTTGAACCGCAGAACTTGGTTTTTGAATCTCAATCTCCAAGCAGTCAATAATTGACTGTACATTTGAAAATGAAATTCGGAACTGTATCGGAAGATAACTTTTTATTGAAGTTTGACTAGGCCAAAAAATTAAGCTCTTCATATATTCTGCTAAAAGGATGATACCGCGGGCAAAGGTTCCACTGGCAAAAGCTTTAGATATTCCGAAAAGATCGCCTATTTTTTCAAACGATTCATTACTTTTAATTTTATATAAAATCAAATATATTGAATGTTTCTTTAAGCAAGTTCTCTTTTCTAAAATATTTAAAAAGTTAGAGTATACTTTTGGAATGCCAGTATACATTCGTAATTTTTTTTCCATTAATTTCATAAACATAGATCGAAACTTATATTTTTCAGTTTGTTCATCCGCATAATCGTCCGATTCATTATTGCCAACTGCATCATCCGTATTTGAGTTATTATTACGAATATTACTATTTGGTTGCCATATATCACAATCAGACGTTTCCATTGGTCCATGATTTTCCGAACTTAATTCGTCGCTTTCAGTCTCAAATTTCAATTGTTTTTTGCTATGTTTGGCAATAATTTTAGTAGGAGTAGCAAATTTAATCGGAGAAGAAGCCACATCTTTTAACTGTGGTTTAATTGATGTTTGCAATCCCTTACTGCGAAAATGAAGATGAGTTTGACAAGAAACATCAGATTTGCTTGTTGGTAATACAGTGGTGTGGCTCATTGGCATTGTAATAAATTCTATTTCTTTCTCAGGAAACGTAAATGATTGTGATTGTGGATCTTCAATTGATGCAGAAGAAGTTGACGGTTTTGTTAATAAGTCTGAAATTATCTGTTTTTGTGCTCGTTTTTCACTAGTAACTCGAAGTTTTTTTCTAGATGACACTTTATCTGGTTGGCAGGTGAAAATATGAGGTACCACATTATCTTTCATTCTAGCCGCCACTTTACTATATTTGTATTCATAATAATTTTCCATGTCTTCTTTAACCTACAAATTACAACAAAGTTACCCAAATGTCTATTGCATAGCGTAAATGATTTTACATTGAAATGATCTTCGCAGCAGTAGAAGGTGGATGACAGTGACACTTCCTTGATATCTCTTCTTACCGCGGAAAACCATCTTTTCTTTTTTTTAATGTTTTGCGGAACTGATACGAAAATTTTGTCTACATTTTTACTCGATGTATTGGTGCATAAAGGAACAAAACATGACTTTTTTGCTGGCATATTTCTCACACCTTTCTCTTATCAGTCGAAAACTATCAATATAATATAATAAATTTAAAACTGAGAACTTTTGCAACCTTATTTGCGAGCTTATTTGCAACCTTGCATTGGAAACACATATGGTATATGTATAAGCAACAACTGTCTCGGTAATATGTAAGGAGGTGACGTCACTGCGCTAGCCTCTTCGACAGGAACGTTTTTCTACTCTCGCTTCAGTAGAAAAAGATTTACACTCACAATTCAACAAAAAAATTTTTATTTATTTTTTTATTAATGCATTGTGATTGAATACTTCAAAATCTATGGTTTTAAACTAAATTTTATTTTTTGTAAACACTCCTATTCTCCCTGAAGACATCGGCCATCTCGTGGCAGTTGATTTTTATGGTCCACTGCTCCCAGGAAGAAGAGGAGTCACCTATATCCTTGTTGCTACAGAAGTTTTCTCTAAGTGGGTAAGACTATTTCCACTGAAGAAAGTGAACACGATTGCAACGTTGAATCGACTGAAGGAGTTTTTTGTGAAATCCATCCCAGGGTGATTCTAAGTGACCACGTTACCCAATTCACCGCCAAACTATGGAAGTCGCGCCTAGAAAAACTGAACATAAGGACCACCTACTCGTCCGCCACGCCGTCTCTTATCCGGTAAAACATTGTATGAAGGAGTTGGGACGCCTGTTGCGGACTTATGCAATAACAGCTGATCTAACTCTTAAAGACTACGCTGCCACTAGAATGCAACTTGGAGAATCAAGTCCATTTACAATTGTAGTTGATTCGTCAAAAAAAGAATATATTATTAGAAAATCATCCATTTGTTGGTTGTTAAGTAAAAGTACAAATTGTTTAAGTTGTGACAGATTGCAAAGAGTAAGGGAAAATGATTTATTACAACTAAATTCATTAATGCCATCTACAAATAATACAATAATCAAAATGGTTACAGAAGCTGAAATTAGTGTAGGCGACTGGGTGATTTTCCAGAAATAAAATAAAGGAGACAATATTAAATCAAGTATTGGCCTAGTAGTTAACTTTTGCTATTTGACTGGTACCACCCTCAAACAAACAAAATACTCCTAATGTTGAGTTAAAGTTAATAATTCTCAAATCGGCGTATTATGCTTGTGGTAGATATTACAAAATTCAATATTAATTCCTACTAGATCTACATAAATATCGTTCAATTGAGTTATATGTATGTACATTACCAAAACCCAAAATAAATAAAAAAGTAATTTCAAGTCAACTTTTGGAGACTATTACGGACATGTACTATGGAAATCAAAATGCAAATAATCATAATCAAGGTTAGAAAAGTTTTAAATAATTTTAGAATTGTGTAGATTTATGAATAAATCCAACTTGACTACTTGAAAACTAAAATAGGTTGTAAAATTCAAGTTTTGTTCTCGACTTCACACAAAAATCACTACAAATTTTTTTTTACATTTTACAGTGTTTTACAAAATATGTAATAGTGCGGGATAGTATGTAATAGTGTGTAATAAAATGCAATATTGTGTAATAATATAAGATATTTACGTAATAGTATGAAATACATTGAAATAAAAATATAATGCTATGCAAAGCTCGTGTTATAAAATTTAATACTAAGTAATACTAAGTAATACTTAGTATTGTCGTTTTTTTACTTTAATACATTTTCAAAATATTCAAATCCTAATATGGGAGGCAGAGGCCAAACATTTAAAAATAATCATACCTCTTATGGACGTGCAATGCACAGGAGTTGCTGCCCGATGATTTAGTAATACCGGATCCAGTAAATGACTATCTCACGAATATCTGGAATGTGGCGACCGTTAGCGCCAAGTTGGTTAAGGCAAACATTCCTGATATAGCACTACCCCGTGGATACATACCAGAAGATGCTGAAAGGGATGAGTGCTATTTATCACCTTGTTACCTCGCGTCGGGTTATAGCTTCAAGAGAGAGCGATGCGAACAGGCTACCATTACAAGATGGATTTTTTCCAAATGATAAAATACCTACAGAAAACCTATTAGGCTATGGGCCAATAGATGATTTAAATGTAGAAGAACAAACACGACTAGAAGGTATTATCTTTCCAGTTGATGATTCAGTCAAGGCGAGACTATGCATATCAGATGAATTGATACAGAGGGTAAACGTGGTACTTCATGACATGAGTAAAAAGTTTAAAATAATACCACTGTCAGTGCACCCCGAAACACATGTCCGTACGACAATAAAAAAAAAAAAAAAACTGTTCCCGCAAACCTACTATTTGTAGAGGCGGATGTGAGTAATGAGCCGCGCCTTAGTCTGAGTGCGGTGAAAATAATGTACCTTTAGCTCTGCCCAAGTTGGACAGGCAAATATCAACGTAATGCATAGTAAAAGAATTGCTGAAGCACCTGGATTATGCTACGTTACAAGGGACGGAGCTTCGCTAGATGATGCCTGGATTGTAAATATCAATAATAATTTTCATAAGTAATACTTGTAATTGCATGTAACATTCGTGTAATACTATGCAATTTTTGCAATACTGTAATACATGGGACATTAATTTCGGCAGTGGTTACCCCCTCGATCCGTCTGTCATTACCATCCTTATAACTTCCTCAATACATAAATTAATCACTCATTAAGTAAATATAGTGTAATAATAGTGAGTACAGTGATTTTACCATTTTTGGCATATGATGCGCAGCGTTTTTTTTATATTTGCACTCCGATCACATTATAATACAATTTAGAAAATTTCAAATATCTATATATTCCAACTTATTTATTGGACCTCCCACCATCCTTCCACCTTTTCCATCAGACTTTTCCTTTGTAAACAAAGACTTTTGGACTTTTCCTTTGTAAACAAAGGAAAAGTCCAAAAGTTCATCCAGCTTTCTTCAAGTTTCCTCCTTGTCTTAGAAATAAATATACAATTACCAAATAGAAGTTGAAAAAATGTAAATTTTATTTTTTACGCTTTTTTTCTTCGGCGACTTCTTCACGTTCTTAGATACTTTCCCATCTCCTGATTCATCAACATCCTAAATAAATACCAAAATAATTAATTGAAAGGTAATGTTAATGTCAATTTTTATAATACTTCTTAGATTCTAGAAAAGTCTTGTTGTGATATTAGTGTTGATTATTACCTTATTATTATTCTCACATTTATTAGTAAACAATACTTGTGGGACAAATGCAATTTCTAGCTAGTTCAAAGGGTAATTTCTTAAAAGTGGAAGAAGATATGTTTGCAATGACGGTCAAATATATTTAAATATTCAATGATTTGCACCGCATTTGAGTATAACTGAATAGTTTACCATCTAGTGCCAACAATTTCAACAGATTTTCATTGGTATATCATTCTCAGGCTGTGGCCATTCAGTAGCATTTGGATTTTATTTGTTTCAAGTGTTTCTATGCACAAAACTTTTTGTAATTTAATTTTTATTTTCAATTTTTCGAGCCTCATAAATATTTTTCATTAACTGCTTGGATTTATTTATATACAGCGCTTTCTGGATCTCATCGATAGACCGCCAGCCGGCGCTGGCAGATTTTGTAATTTCAGTGATTTTCATCAACCTGAGAGTCCTTCGGTACACTTCCAAGAATACGAAGAAAGGATTTAAAAATTGTCTCTTTGTACCCTTACCTGCATCATCCCGCTTCCTTCGGGGAATGCGACGTCTCGGCTTGCGATTCGGTTGTGCCACTTTCTTCGGTTTCTTCTTATAGGCTTCTTTGCAAAAGCGGCATACAAGCCCTACGTGTGACTTTTCCCCCCAAGCGTTGGCATTCCAGCCATTTTCGGGCTGGAATGCCGAAATTCGATCGCCTCCAAATTCGAAAACGCCCATCGACCCACCAAATAAATCTGACTGAATAATTTAATTATTCGTTGCTAGAAACAACAAAATCGAATCGTCCAATATAGGAATGCGCGGTTTGAAATCAAGGCGGTTTGGAAAACGGTGCGCTTTTTAATGAATTAAATCTGTGTGGTCCCGATATTAATGTTTTCGGTAAGTTTAAGAGAAATGTTGAAGTATACCTTCTAGTAGTTGGAAGGATAAATCTTTAAAAACGAATGATATAGTTTATAGCAGAGGGCGCACCAGTGGTCGATGGGAGCGGCACCTATTGAGTTTCTTTAAAATATTTAAAGCAATCTAGTACTAGAGAGGTACTACATATTAGCTCATTGAAGGCGAAGCGCAAATATAAGTATTAAAAATAGCGTTGTTTTAGCATCCCCATGTGGTTTTTATCTGCATCACTATTTTGTTTGAGAAGCCCTCATGCACTTTTTATCAACCAACTTTTTATCTGCACATTACAAACGATGCCGAATTCCACATCGAATTCTCAGAAGTATACATGATGGCGCTACGCGGCAATCTTTACGTTTTAGTAGCCCTTTTTATCACTACTTATATGCAGCAATTGGTACCCAATAAATTGAAATGAATGCAGTTGCAGCAGTCGAGCAGGTACCACAACCTATGCATCACGAAAAAGTTAGTTTATTGCATCGATGTGAAGTATCTGCAAAATATTAACAACGGATTTGTGAGTTATTGCAGCACGGAAAATCCAATACATTTTTGAATTTTTTTCTCTTGTTGAGAAACTAATGTAAAATCCGGATTGTTTTAAAAGGCTTGAGCATTTCATTCGTTTTAAGTTTGTGTACCAATACCGATAATTGTGATGAAAATAATAAACATAGTAGTACATTTAATTAAAATTGTGATATTATAACAGAATCCCAGATAACAATCAAACGCGTTGTCTGAATCCGTTGCAAAAAATGCAAGATCAATTATAAATTACTCTTGACTGGCAATTGCTTTGTATCGTCTCGCACTGAAAACGTATGTAAATACATATACTAAGCTTTAAATAGAGATGTAAAAGGTATACTTGAACATGTTTCTCAAACTTACCGAAAACATTTATATCGGGACGACACAGATTTAATTCTTTCAAAAAGCGCGCCGATTTCCAAACCGCCTTGATTTCAAACCGCGAATTCCTATATTGGAGGATTCGATTTTGTTGCTTCTAGCAACGAATAATTAAATTATTCAGTCAGATTTATTTCGTGGGTCGTTGGCCGATTTCAAATTTGCGTCGCCGAAATGGCTGGAAGTCCAATGCTTCGGGGAAAAGTCACACGTAGGCTTGCATGCCGCCTTTGCAAAGAAGCCTATAAAAAGAAACCGAATAAAGTTGCATAACCAATTCGCAAGCCGAGACGTCGCATTCCCCAAAGGAAGCGAGCTGCAGCTAAGGGTACAACGAGACAATTTTTAAATCCTTTCTTCGTATTCTTGAAAGTGTACAGAAGGACTTTCAAGTTGATTAAAATCACTGAAATTACAAAATCTGCCAGCGCCGCCTGGCGGTCGATCAATGAGACTCAGAAAGCGCTGTATATAAATAAATCCAAGCAGTTGATGAAAAATATTGATGAAGCTCGAAAAATTGAAAATAAAAATTAAATTACTAAACCTTTGAATCCGTTCTTCGTGTTCTTGAAAGAGTACAAAAAAACTTGCAAGTTGACAAAAAACACTGAAATTGCAAAATTTGCCTGCGCCGCCTGGCGGTCGATAAATCGAACTCAGTAGGCGCCATATATAATTAAATTCAAGCATATTTTATGATATATTATAATTTTATTAACTTTTACATTTTAAAATGTTACAAAATATATATTATAACCCTTCGAAAAAAGCAGGATTTTCAACTTTAAAAAAAATAAAGAAAGATTTACCGGATTTAAATAATAATGAAATTCAAGATTGCCTAAACTCCCAAACAACCTATACAATTCACAAGAAAACCCACAAGAAAAAAAAATCCTAGAAATAAATACTATGTTACAAATAAAGATGATTTATTTGAAGCAGATTTAATAGATATGAAGAGATTGATGTAGTTAGAAAAAATGCATGGGTGTGTCCATTAAAATCAAAAAGCGGCGTTGACGTAGCCAATGGTTTTGTTAATATTTTTGCAGCGTCAAATCGTATACCTATTGACATACAAACGGATAAAGGAAAAGAATGTGTAGCATCATAAAGTAGAAACTATGTTTAAACAATACAATATTAATCCCGAAATAAAAGCAAGTGTTGTGGAACGATTACAAGACTTTGTAAATAGTTACAATAATACTACTACATCGAACTATTAAAATGGCTTCAATAAATGTAACCGATGACAATATATTACAAGTGTATGAAATAACATATGATGGTAATAATAATAGTAAAACAAGTGTTACGAAGAAACAAATATTGGTTAAATTTTGCGATTATGTGCGAATATCAAGGTATAAACACGTATTTGAAAAAGGTTATTCAAGCAATTGAAGTGAAGAAATATTTAAAATTATTAAAATAATAAAAAAAGAACCATATACCATATACAAAATATGCGACTTGGCTCATGAAGCTATAGTAGGTATATTTTATGAACAAAAATTACACCCAAAATAGCGAATTCGAAATTGCTGAAATACTTAATAAAATAACTAAAAAGGGTATACGTGAAGTGCTTGTCAAGTGGCGAGAATATCCAGATGAGTTTAATTCATGGATTAGTGAAGATAATTAGTAAAAATTTTAATTTCTACCAATTTCTACCAAATTTCTACCAATCTTGACTGGTTTTTCAACTTCGACCAAAATTGGATTACTGAAGAAAAGTTGAATTAGATGAAACTATACCAAAAACAACTGATGCGAATATTTTGACCGATAAAAATCCGCTCTCTTCTTCAGCAAACTTCATAATTTATCTAAAGACAATATGAATTATAGTGATGACTTTTATTTAACGTTACTAAGTAATATGTAACAAAACTTTGATTGTGACGCCAGAAAATAGGCAACCTAAAATTAATTTATAATAGTGTCATTTAACTTATAAACTATATTTTATGTATGCAACCAGAAATTTCTAATGTCCTTACAATGAACTTGAATCAATCCTCAAATTCGAATTTGGCGCCTTCCGCGCAACAAAACAGCACGTCAAATGTTCTCGCTCACCTTCCGTCACTGAACTTAACCAAAGATTCCTAGTCAGACCACGCGCTGGTCGCGTTTTTAATTAATTTAATTATTTATTAAGAAAATTTTAATCTAATTTATTAAAATTTAAACTTAGTTTCAAATTTGTAATTGTTGCAACCGGTTCATGTTTAGTTTTTAAGTGATTTCGATGTTCATATTGTGCCTTCAAAATACCGCTTCAAACCTGATTAATTAAATGGCCTTCTGTTCTGGCTAATTAGGATTTCAAACTACCGTTTTCAATTTAAAAGCTTGTGATGTTGCCAGCGAATTTGCTGTCCTCAATTGTGATGCTCAAAATAATCTTCTTATTTACCTTTTTGTAATTTAACAATCGTTGTAAGTAATGCAATTTTCCACTCGTTAAATTTAAACATAGTAATTATTTTCTTTCTTATGCTTTTTAAATTTTTTAGAATTGTTTCCTGATGATGAGCTTGTAGCTCGAAACGCGTCGGACATATTAAAAGTATTGTTGCCTTTTTGAACAATTGACTCGTACTTCGGTACACCACTTCTGAATTCATGGATTTTCAAGAAGAATCACCTTCCCATTATATTTTATGTATCTAAGTTTATTCATTTATGTCAAAGAATTAAAAAGCGATCAGTAAATTTAGTTATCAATAGCGAATTCTTAAACTTGATTATTTGTTGTGGTAATACGCAGGTCAGAAACCCTACCGTGAATAATGACAATTGACCAGCAAAAACGGGCTTAAGCTTAAAACGTTGATTTGCATTCCCTTCTCTGGAAAACAAGATTTTGTGGCTGAGCTACTCATTTTTAAACTGGTTGTGTTGAGTTGTTGATTAGTGATTTTTGCTTACTCAGCATTGTCCTGTGATTGCATGGTATTAGTTGATTTGCTATAATGAGAGTGTGTGTTGGCCGGATAACAAAAGTAAGGTTAAGCATGCCACTCGCTGATACGAGTTAAACCCCGTAGAATTTTTAGTACTGATCCAGGCCAGTTCGGACTGGGTAATCCGTCCGCTTTGCTGAAAACCTTGGTTAATTTAAGACCGAGCCCGCGTAGGCGATCCTCGGGGTTCAGGCTTGTGTTCGGTGCAGTCACCGGCTCTTTTATTATTTTGGGGCAACACTACTTGGGAATCCAGTGTGTTTTGATCTCGATCAGTGAGTGGATTGTAATGATAAATGTATGTGTAAATAGCTTCTTTGTAATGCAGTCGATGCTCATATTTCTCTTAAATTTAATGTTTCAGATTCGATGCATGAAGGTCTATCTACCCGCTTAGAGGCTAATTGCCCTGACAAATAGTTTAATGAACTTTTTTCCTAAAAACAAAACATCACATTACCAAAAATTGTACACTAGAAGGCGAATCGAGCGTGGCTTTAGCAGAACTGCAATATCCCTGTTCATTTCAATCGGTTCGTCAATATGACAATATGATATATTTTAAAATACTAAATGACGATGGTACAACAACTTTAAAGAAAACACGTATCAAATCAGGGGATTATGAGGCGTTAGAAAATATATTATTAGCTTTAAATACAAATGATGACTTATTAAGTTATAAAATTCAATTTCACATCGATCATTCAACTCGAAAAGTAACAGTTGCCTTTCCTGAAAATTCGGCAATAACATTTTTAATGCTAGCAAAATGTTTATCATTACAATTGGGTTTTGAACCTAAAACGGATATTTTTCAAAATAGACTTAGTTTTCACCCAGCAAATATACTTCTGAGTTTGTGTAGTATATGCAACCATGCATACACATACGATGCTATGTAGTGGAGCGCCTACATAGGAGGATGTATGAGAGAGACTAAGGAAATAAAGCCAGTTGTTAACCCGCTACTGAAGTGACATGTCTTATTATAATTATAACCTTAACACATGGCGCTGCGAACAAAAATCGAAACAAATTGAAGAAAAATAAAGTCATCGGAAGCACAGTGGGCAATTATAGTGAAGAGGAATTAAAAATACATCCGATTAACTATATATTGTGCAAATCTAACACTTTGTGACAAGAAGATGGACTTTCGTGGGGACTTTCGTGGATTTCCAAGCATGGTGATGACCGGCAATTTAAATGAAAACTGGAAATTCTGGAAGCAGAAGTTCGAGACATATCTGGAAGCAACTGAAATTTCGAAAAAAGCGGAGAAAACTCAATGTGCTCAGCTGTTAACGTTAATTGGTGACGAAGGATTACGCATCTACAATACTTTTGACTTCGCAGAGGGTGAGAAAGACAAAATTTCCGTACTAATCAACAAATTTGAGTTTCATTTTAATCCTCGAAAGAACATAACTTTTGAGAGACATAAATTCCTAACTCACAGACAATCGGAAAATCAAACCATTGACCAATACATAACGGAATTGAAAAATTTGTCAAATTCCTGCGAATGGAGTACTTTAAAGGACAGTATCATTAAAGATGTCTTAATATGTGGAATGAAGTCGGAGGTGGTAAGAGAAAAATTGCTGCAAGAAGACGTACAAGAATTGGGAGAAGCAATCAAAATCTGTATAACAGCCGAACAAGTGAAAGAAAAAAGCCGTCAGATAACAAATGGACATGGAAGTTCAGAAAGCTACACCATCGATAAAGTGAATTGGGACAAATCAAGACACCATTCAACGGCATCATCATCAAATAAGATAAGCTATAATAATTCATATGCATCTAAATTTAACAATTTCAAAAATAATTGTCAGAAATGTTCTTACAAACATGAGAGAGGAAAATGTCCTGCGTACAATAAAATATGTAATATATGTAAAAAACCCAATCATTTTGCTTCAATGTGTGAGAAAAAACGATATTTTCATAATAAAAATATTAATATGATAGATGAAGAGTATGACAACGAAACTAATGAAAATTTTGTGTATGTAGGTAGCATTGAACATCAAATAAATGAAGTGGGCAAAGAAGCATCGTGGACAGTTGATGTGGAAATTATGAGGCACAATGTAGCAATGAAGTTGGACACTGGTGCGATGGCAAACGTCATACCTGACAAAATTCTCAGGGCAATAGGATTTGATTTCGGTAATTTAGAGCAGACCAGCGCTAAACTCAAATCATACACACAGGACAGTCTACCGGTTATAGGAGAATGTTTATTGAACTGCAAGTATAAAAACAAGGTTTTATCTCTGTTATTTTATGTGGTGAGTATAGATAGTTGCGCGATTTTGGGTTTAAAAGCTTGTACTGATTTCAATTTGTTAAAAAGGCTAGACTGTATAGAAAATTTGGACCAAAAAATAGATTTAGACAAACTATTAACTGAATATAAAGATTTATTTGAGGGCATAGGTTGCATAAACAAACCATATCACATAGAGTTAAAAGAAGACGCGGTTCCAGTAATACATGCGGCCAGAAAAGTTCCTTTTGCTTTAGTGGACAAATTAAAAATCGCGTTAAAAGAGTTAGAAAATAGTAAAATAATAGTAAAAAGTCAAGAGAGTGCAGAATGGGTAAACCCGATAGTCTTAGTAAAAAAAGATAAGACAAACACTATAAGAATCTGTTTAGATCCACAAGACATAAACAAATCAATAAAGAGACATTATTTTAAATTACCGACCATAGACGAACTGACCGAAAAATTAGCAAACTGTAATGTATTTAGCACATTAGATGCCAGACAAGGGTTTTTAATGATACCATTAGATGAATCAAGATCGCGAATATGCACGTTTGCTACACCTTTCGGCCGATATAGGTATTTAAGACTGCCATATGGTCTTGCGAGTGCAAGCGAAGTATTTCAAGAACAAATGCAAGACATTTTTGGCGACATAGAAGGCTGTAGTATATACATAGATGACATAATAATAAGTGGACAAAATCATGAAAAGCATAATAACACATTAAAAAAAGTATTGGATAGGGCAAACAAGTTCAATGTAAAATTTAACAAGGAAAAGTGCAAAATCGGTATGAATGAAGTCAATTACATGGGCTATAAAATATCAGCTCAAGGTCTTAAACCTGACGAATCAAAAATAGATGGTATAAAAAATATGCCAACGCCCAAATGCGTAAAAGACATTCAAAGATTTCTAGGAATGGTCACTTACGTAGGAAAGTTTATACCTAACCTATCAGAAAAAACGGATATACTTAGAAACTTGATTAAAAAAGAAACGATATTTAAATGGGAAATCATTCATGATAAAGCGTTCAATATTTTAAAAGAAATTCTATCTCAAAGCCCGTGTTTAAAATTTTATGATATGAATAAACCAATAACAATATCAGTAGATAGTTCTCAAAATGGCATGGGAGCAGTCCTATTGCAAGA
This sequence comes from Cryptophagus acutangulus, assembly GCA_963556235.1. Taxonomy (NCBI): domain Eukaryota; kingdom Metazoa; phylum Arthropoda; class Insecta; order Coleoptera; family Cryptophagidae; genus Cryptophagus; species Cryptophagus acutangulus. The sequence goes on from OY744569.1 coordinate 2,874,829, forward strand.
ACAGATGCCTTGTGCTCACGCCTCACGTGCATTCACAGAGGTTCAAAAAAGGTATTCACAAATAGAAAAAGAGCTATTAGCGGTTCTTTTTGGGGTAACTCATTTTTCACAATACGTATACGGTCGAAGATTTACCGTTGAAAACGATCATAAGCCCCTAATTCAAATAATCAAAAAATCGCTAAACTCTAGTCCGGCTAGGCTGCAGCGTATTTTACTGCCATTAAGAAAGTACGATTTTGAATTAATATACAAACCGGGAAAAAAGTTAGTTTTAGCTGATGCCTTATCAAGGGCATTCGAAAACAAAAAGTTTGATGAAAACTTGGATATTGAAGTAGAATCACAAGTATGTTTAATAAAAATGAATTTGAACGTGAGCGACAGTAAGAGAGAGGAACTAGTTAATTTAACAAAAGGGGACCCAGTATTATCAGTTCTGAAGAATCAAATAAAACAAGGCTGGTCAAACAAATTGAAGAAAGTACCAGACAAAATAAAAACTTACTATAGATTCAAGCATGAAATAACAGAGATGGACGGACTCTTATATAGAGACACAAGAATGATTGTACCACACAAATTTCAAAAAGAAATGCTATCAAGAATTCACACAGGCCACTTAGGCATAAAAAAGTCAATTGAAAAAGCTAACAACTCATTCTATTGGCCTGAGATGAACAAGCACATAACAGATATGATTTTGTATTGCCACCACTGTCAAACTCATCAAAATTCACAACAACAAGAAACGATGATTTCTCATGAAATTGTAAAATTACCCTGGTACAAGCTAGCTAGCGACATATTTCATTTAAAGGGAGAATCTTACTTACTAACTATTGATTACTACTCAAAATTTGTCGAAATAGATCACTTAAGCAACAATTGCACAAGCGAAAACATAATAAATAAATTAAAATCAATATTTGCCAGACAGGGCATACCTCGCATATTAATCACGGATGGAGGTCCGGAGTTCAATAGTCACAAATTTATAGAGTTTTCTAAAGTGTGGGAATTCGAGCATAGAATGTCATCTCCTAGATACCCACAATCAAATGGGCAAATAGAAAGAACGGTGCAATCAATAAAAAAAATGTTAAAAAAATGTCAGTCAAGTAATCAAGATCCATACTTAGCGCTATTAAACTTGAGAAACACTCCAATAGATGGGTCTAATACCCATGCAAACATACTAATGAACAGAAATCTTAGAGACTTAATTCCAAAAACAAATAATCACTTTGCTCCAAAGCTTTTTAATAAAAGCAATTATGACAAGCATTTAAGTATAAATAGAAAACATCAGAAAAATCAATATGACAAAAAGTCAAAAGATCTAAAAACTCTAAAAAACAATTCATTAGTAAGAGTGCAAGTTAAACCAGGAGGTTTGTGGGAGAAGGGTAAAATAATAAAGAAAGTAGGAATAAGATCATATGAAATTGTAATGGAAAATGGTTCAGTTTTTATAAGGAACCGAAGGTTTATAAGAGACAGAAAAACACCACAAGAAACTGAACCACGTTCTAATATCAAGAAACATGTAACAAACAATATTGAACCTAAACAATTTATTGGGTATAACATAATTCCTAATCAGGTTGAAAACGTTAATACTGAAACAGACGAAACTAACAATAGTGACGATGTAAATCTAGATTTAAATATTGCAAATGAACAGGTAGAGACAGAACGTAATAGTTTAATTGCTAACGAACAACAAACTCAAACAGGGGTAAGAAACAATCCAGAAAGCAAAGAAGAAGTCGAAACTAACAGGAGGGTTCGAAGAAAAATAAAGTTACCAAATCACTTGATAGATTATCAATTAGACTAAAATGTAGAAGCACATGCTCACAGAAATAAACTGCAAATAAAGTAGTTAGTACAAACTAAACTAAGAGGATAGGTAGATAGGTTCAACAGCTTTGATGTTTAAATGTTAATATAAAATGTAACGTACGATAGACAAATATTATGTAATGTAAATGTGTAACTGTAATATGTGAAATGTAAAGGGAAAGGGAGATGTAGTATATGCAACCATGCATACACATTGTTAACCCGCTACTGAAGTGACATGTCTTATTATAATTATAACCTTAACACAGTTTGCCATCGCCATTTTTCCTATACTGTAATATTGTAGAACCTCAAATTGTTGGCGAATATTGATAATAGTAAATATATATACGGATTACACAAAATGGTATTGTTTTCATAGCAGCATTATATTCCCGTTTTAAGAAGAGATTGAAAACATTGAAGTTGTGACGTAACTATTACGTCACCTTGGACAAGCTAAAAAAGTGAGGTTAATGTTTATTGTTATTTTCTAGAAATCGAAACATCCAATTCTTGAATTGGATGTTTAATCAAGTGCAAGATAAAAGAAGTGAAAATAGAACGTGGATCAGGTATGGCAATCATTGGAGCCTCAAGAAAACCTTGGTAGGTATTTGATGCAAGTGACCACATCAGCGATCGCAAGATAATACGATCAGTTCAATTTTAATATTTTTATTAGGATAATGTACCGCAACTATATATTAAGAACAGCGTTAATAGCTATATGTTAGATGTGTGCGGCCACGATTTGAAACTAAATAACTAATTCGTAACGGATTTGAATGCATAAGCAATAAAATTTATTCAGTGCGCAATCAAATATAGCGGCGCTTACTAAGAACTTTGAAGTTGAAGATTCATGAGAACAGCAGTCTTTCGCAATTCGATTTCTTCTTGAGGAAATTCATAAGTATAGCATTTTGATTTTATTGTCCGTTTCGCCAGGTCAAACATCGGCTTTTCTTAGCGTTCTCACATGCATATTCAGAGTTTTCAATGTAATTTTTTCAATCGGCTTGCTGTTTCGTTAAATCGTTCGTCAAGCTGGTTGCTTACATATGGCCAGAAATGGATTTTATAAGTTAGTTATCGTAATTAAGCATTTTGTATTAGTATTTTTATGATTATATTATCTATAATTATAGAATAGACTTAAATAAATTCAGAAATGTACATTGGGCCAAATTTTTTAATTTTGGTGTATTAATGTATAAAGAATTGCCTAACTCAGAACTTTTTTACATTAATGGGGTTGTCCGCACGTTGTCGGTTTTTCACCCTTAAGTGTAGTTACGTATGTAAAATATGCGTTAATTTATTGTTATTTATTTTCTTGCATTTAATTTTAGGTATTAATTCGGTCGCCGATAAACAGAGGCGCAAAAGTTTGCTTTTTGTGAGGGTATGTTTGTTATCTTTTGACATTGACCAGTTCAAATTTTGCGAATGAATACCTATATAAAATATAAAATATCTTTAAGCTTTGAAATATATTAAATAAACTGAATACAATCATTAGAACTTAAAGTATTTATTAAACTCTCGCTCAACATACATATCATTCCTTTAAAAATTGTTTGTAAATAAACCGATAAAGTCACTTGCAGATCGTTTTTTATAGACACACCCAATGATTAAACTTGGGAAATGCAAATGCCCCAAATTTAAAGGATGAAAAACAAACAATAAGGAGTCAAGAACGATTTAAGCGGCGGCAACAAGTGACAAATATAGGGATTAGTGATACATACCTACTGTTGGAATAAAGGGAATAATGTGCAGTGAAATCGAGAATGGAGTAGGTGAAAATGTTGATGTGATCAATTCGAATTATATCAACCAATCAAGAACTAATTGCTATCAGTGCTTTATTAGAAATAAGGACGACAGCAACACCATCGACAACAAGAAGTGGCACCAGTTAGTGTTAGTGCACCAGTTGGTGGATAATACTTTACCATTATCTTCTTTTTCAGGATTTTGCCCCCTCTGGGACAAGGCAATTGGCTTTCGCTTTTTCGCCCATACACTTACAAACATTTAACTTTTTCCCCATTTACTTTTACTCCGTTGTGAGAAAATATCTCACAACGTGAAAGCCAATGCTGGGGGAAAAGTCACACGTAGGCTTGCAGGCCGCGTTTGCAAAAAAGCCTATAAAAATTGTGAGAAAATATCTCAGAACGCTCTTGCTCTTCACCGGGATTTGAACTAGGGACCATAAATTGCAATTCGGTGCTTGCAAACTCACGTCCACTGTGGTCGGCTAAAAAAAAATTGTTGAAAACGCGTTTTTCAAAATTTGTGAAAATTCGGCATAGAATGTTTTTTTTTCTAAAACATTAGGAACCGAACAATCTTGTTTATATAATTAGAAAATATTAAAAATAGCTATTTTTTTTACTTAAAATATATTTTAAAATAAAATATTTCAAATGTTAAATTATGGTTTTTTATTTAATTTACTATAATTTTTTTTTAAAAAAATAGTAATTTTTGTGATAGTTACATTTTCATGCAACAAAATCTATTGAAATTTTGAAATGCTACATCAGTATTTTGTAGTTCAATTTTGTGTCACAATTTGAATTTACTGCGGTTTTATTTCTTGTTGTGCCATTTGACGGAATTTACCGAATTTTTATGCAAAAATTATTAGATAGATTTAAATATGTATATAAATCTAAAAAAATTAAATCATAAAATATGCTTAGATTTAATTATATTTGGCGCTTTCTCAGTTCGATTCATCGACCGCCAGGTGGCGCAGGGAAATTTTGCAATTTCAGTAATTTTCGTCCACTTGCAAGTCTTTTTGTACTCTTTCAAGAACACGAAGAGGGATTCAAAAAATTTGTAATTTTATTTTTATTTTCAATTATTTGAACGGCATCAATATTTTTCATTAACTGCTTGGATTTATTTATATATAGAGCTTCGGTTTCATTCATCGACCGCCAGGCGGCGCCGGAAGATTTTGTAATTTCAGTAATTTTCGTCAACCTGCAAGTCCATCTGTAGTCCATCTTTTTCAAGAATACGAAGAATTTAAAAATTGTTTTTGTACCATAGCTGCATCTCGCTTCCTTCGGGGAATGCGAAGTCTCGGATTGCGATTGGGTTATGTAACTTTCTTCGGTTTATTTTTATAAGCTTTTTTGCAAACGCGGCATGCAAGCCTACGTGTGGCTTTTCCCCCAGCATTGGCTTTCCAGCCATTTTCGGGAACGCAAATTCGAAAACGGCCAACGCCCCACGAAATAAATCTCGGTGCGCTTTTTGAATGAATTAAATCTGTGTGGTCCCGATTTAAATGTGTTCGGTAAGTTTGAGAGACATGTTGAAGTATACCTTCTACATCTTTATTTAGATCTTAGTACATATATGTATTTACATAAAGTTTCAGTGGGAGACGAGACAAAGCAGTTGCCAGTCAAGTGTAATTTATAATTGAACTTGCATTTTTTGCAACGGATTCCGACAACGCGTTTGATTATCTGGGATTCTGTTATAATATCACAATTTCAACTAAATGTACGAGTATGCTTATTATTTTCACCACAAATATCGGCATTGGTACACAAACTTAAAACTAATGAAATGCTCAAGCCTTTTAATACAAACCGGATTTTACATTACTTTCTCATCTAGAGAAATGAAAAATACAAAAATGTATTGGATTTTCCGTGTTGCAATAACTCACAAATCCGTTGTTAATATTTTGCAGGTACTTCACATCGGTGCAATAAGCTAACTTTGCCTGATGGACAGACCGTGGTACCTTCTCGCCTGCTGCAAATGCATTCATTTCAATTCATTGCGTACCAATTGCTGTATATAAGTAGTGATAAAAGGGGATACTAGAACACAAAGAATGCCGCGTAGCGCTATCATGTATATTTCTGAGAATTTGGTGTGATAAATGTCGGCATCGTTTGTAAGGTGCATACATTACCTTATATTATTATAAGTTTCCTTAATTTTTTGATAAATATTTTATTTTATTCTCATATACATCTTTTTTATATTTTTTTTTAGTGAAGTGAAGCATATTTCAATTGTTACCCAAATTTTAAGACTTACTTCTGCGATGGAGACAACTACAAAGAACAGGCTCAATGCCTGTCCAATGATTATGCTTAATGCCAATAAGAAATATTGGCATTAAGCATAATCAGCATCAAAAGAACAAATACACCAACACACTAAATATTAAGATAATTAGATTATTACATAAGTGGTTTTCAAATAGTTCAAACAAACAATATCATGAAAGAAATAAACCCTTTAAACTTGAAAAATCATTGCTTATGTTTTTATAGTATACAAACAGGATACCTTGAACTCAAATTGATTCATTAATCACTTAAAATAACTCGATTTTTTTTTAAATAACCTTATAAATGTAGAAGCTAGTTAAGAGTTTATATGACAATTAATTGGAGTGTTTGAGGTTATATTTGTATTTACAGTCTTATATATTATATTCAGTGAAAATAAGTGATAATGGCTAGTTGTGTAGTGCATATTTGTTGACTTGAAAACCAAGAGACGTAATATTCAATATTTTCTATTCCCCAAGAAGAAGGAGTTTATTGCAAGTATTTATAACATTATAAGAATTTACTAGACTAGAATAACATAAACACTGTGATATCGCATTATCAGAATTGCTTAACGGAATATTTAAATCTAAACGGAAATAATAAGTTTTAAATACATTTTTATTCAAATTTCGACTGCAAATAAAATGGTCGCACCACGCAATGGTAAAGAAATTTAGCTTCTATTAAAAAATTAAGTCAAAAGCTCGGTCAAAGGCTCTTTAAAAAAAAAGACAGACAGCTACATAGTCTGAAGCAGAAAATACGTAGACTGGAGAGGAAAATGATAACGTAGGAGAAAACGAAGAAAAAAACGTTAGCAATAATAAAGTTCCAGTTGAAAAAATAACTTGAGGCTGCGTCTAGTCACATGACAAAAGATTAACTATTATTTTTCAGCATGCAATTGAATCATACTGTTCGTCGACCATGGCTTGAGAGGGAGAAAGATTTTGCATTATTCGATTATTATAAATCTTCAAGAGCGTAGGTTCATTTGAAAGACGAGAAGGAAATGGTTCTTCCGCTTCACTGTGATTCATAAATGGGTAAATGAGTTACAATTTAAACCGGAAATCAATTTGACATCCAATTTGTTAAAAAAATAAAAATACAGGCAGAAGCCATGAATCACGCTGAGCGATAATGTGTTTTTATGCTGGATAAAATGAGTATCAAAGAATTACTAGAATATAATCGAAGGTTTCCAGGATTATGACAAACTTGGTCAGTCTAAGATGCATGGAAAATATACATTGGTCTTTATGCTTCGCGAGTTTAAATATTCATGGAAGCAATTTCTTGCTTACTTTATTAAAAATTCAAGGGTACTTGATAATGTGTTATTCGATATGCTAAACAGCATATGCGCTATCTACCAAAGATGGATAATCTAGGTTTATATAACTCATTATTATTTTTAATATTTTTAATTTTATTTAATATTTGTATTCAATATATAATTGTCTTAGAAGATTCCACCTTTTTTAAAACAATTACCTAAGACATAACAGAGTTATCATGAATATCTTACAACGAAGGATACTGTATTTAACACAGTAATAGTGAATGTCGATGCCGATAAGCCCTGAGCATTGCGATTACAAGAAAAATGTTTTTTCAGACTATATTTTGTTTTTGTTGTATGTGTTTTTATTTCAGTATATATTTTTTTGTATGACCAAGTTTCAGGGGGAGCATTCACTAAAGATATGAGGTATCCAACCGCTTCCCCAACAACATCGACTACCGCGAAGCTTGAACTTCACAAGGTGGTGGTGCCACCGGATGAATGTTTCGATCCCTCAGTGCTTATCATCCTAGAGGAGCTATTAAAATAATTTGATCATTTGGCTACGTCATTTTGATTTAAGGCTCCCTTAGTCCTTTGTTTCCAACCAGTAATGCACCATAAAACTTAATCTGACATAAATTTGTGTTGGCATTTGTCGATCTTGTTTCAAACGTGTTGAAAAAAAAAACAAAAGATATACAACCGTTTATGGTTTGAACAACCGTTTTAATCGACCGTTAACGAAAAATATTATAAACTCAGTCGTAAGTGAGTTGTACAATAACGGATTTACAGTGAACCGATATGGGATCTACAAATTATCGATTGTGAAAAACCTTGAACATAGGAACAAGGTTAGGTTAGGTTCCAGTGTGGAGTTGTCGGTCTCCCATCTGGCGCGTCCCCGAGCGGCCGATAGACACCTCCCAGATATGGGTGGTAGCGGGAAAATCAAATACCCGCCGCGGACCAAAACCGACAAAGAAATCTAGCAAGCGTCTGTCTCGCATCGAGCGGCTTGCTGGTCAGCGCCTGACCCCAGAGGGGCGACCTTTTATTAAACCTGGCGAGAGGTCTAAAACGCACAGAAGGATACTGTCTAAAACCAAAGCTTAAAGTCAACTAACAAGAAAATGTCTACGGTGCAGGTGGCTTCACTCGACCGTCATCTAGCGACAGGATGGTTAATGGATGGTTCGACTTATTTTAATAGTAAAAATAAATATGAAGATCATCTCGGAACCAACGCCTACAGAGTAAATCTACAGCACCAAAATGAAATTTTATCCGATATGACAAAGTTTATAACTAACATGAGAGTGTGAATACATAAAAGTTTTCTTGCATTTCAAAACGGAATTTTGCTCAACAATACTTCTTTGCCACACTTAATGGAATACCTTAAAGAAACGTATTCCGGCTTTAAAATAGAGTACATTCTAACATATCGACTTAATCAAGATATTTTGAAGTATCTTTTTTTAAAACTAAGGAAAATGAGTGGAGAAAATAATTATCCATCCGCTCTAAATTTTAGATATTGGCTGCGAATGTATGTAATTGGGAAAAATTTGTGGTGGAAAAAATTCATTACTGTAATCTCAAACAGATGCGAGATTGAAAAAAACTCCAGACACTGACTCGGCATGGGAACCAAAGTGCAACAAACGAAACAATAGGCCCTTGTACTAAATAATCTTTAGTAATAGGCTAGTTGAATAAGGGAGAAAGGCAATCAAGCCTTAACTCTCGAAGAGATCGGTCGCGTAAGACTATTATTATTATTGGATTATTTGTGTCAGGGTGCAGCAGCCAAACACCACCAGCATCAAGGAAACCAGCCACCACACACATCAAGGTCGTCACCACCAATCTGCTGACAAAGTGAAAACGTGAGCAATATTCAAACCCTTACATTTAGACCGGTGGCGCGGGTTGTCCATCTTTCAAATTAGGAATTTAGTTTTAAGGTATTTTTCATGTAAACAATTATAATCAATAAAGCGGCCAAGAAATTGTACTCCTCAACTTCAGGTGTTTCCTTTCGAGCTCAATTCATTAAATTACACAGTTACAGAACCTTTTCAGTATGTCGTGGACAGCGTAAGTCAACTTGAGGTAAGTTCACGACAAATTCAATACAACTTTTTAGTTCTAGAAGCAACAATGAAGAATAGGAAACTGAATATTCTGTAGCAGGTCCTGTAGAAGCGGTTTCAGTAATGAGTCACTGCTTCAATTCTGAAGAATTGGAAATTGAAGAAGATTCTTTATATATTTTTATCATGTATTGAAGATGAAGGATTAAAATATATTGCATAGTATGTAGCCTTTAGATTCCAGCATATCTACGAACATTTAGGTTCACCGACAGGAAAACTTGATTCTACTACTATTCCGGACTGGCTGAAATTTAAATCTCGTGGAATACTAATGTATCCTTCTGATGATTTGATCCACACTACACAAATTTTGAACACGATATTTCTACAATTGCACGAGGATTCACTTTCTAAAGATTCCCATATTTTTGAACAACTTGCTGCTAAGGTTCAAGAGGCAATTAAAGATAAATAAATTCCATATTCCATTAGATGTTTTATTATGCTTAAGTCGGACACCAATTTACATTAGATTACGAGAATTAAATAAAGATCTTAAATAAAAAAAAAACGAAAATTTTACCGTTATTCTAAAGATTTGAAGTTTGTTTAGATTTATATATACGAGCTTCTCGCAATGTAGAAAAACCCATCAAATTGCTGAAGGAGCTAAAATAAATGGAGCTTCTTGCAATGTGAAACATTTGCTAATTGTTGCTTGGAAGAAAAAGAGCGTAAATCCATAGGTCTCGGGTTCAAATGTAATGCTACAGCTAATCGGGAAGATCAAATGATTAAATGTAAAATATATATTTCAGTATATTTCGTGTAAGATTTTATTTATTTTACTTCACTAAACACAACTCCAAGTAGAATTAAATCAAGACTATGGCGCATTTAACGAATAGTTTATAGATTGATCCAACCATTTTAGGAGGTTGCATATGGCGGATATGTATTACTACGTACTACTAAGAGCACAAAAAATGGGACATCAAATTTCTGACAGGTTCAAAAAAAAAATGTGAATTTGCCTTTAAGGCACATTTATAGTGTTAGTGCAGTCTGTGCAGTGTTGAAAAGTTTAGTGTTTGTTTGCTAGTGCAGTTGGTGCAGTGTTAAAAAGTGTAGAGTATCTAGTGAAGTTTTGTGCAATGGATCGGAAGAAAGTGGTGATCTGCTATGCCATGTTGATGGGACAGTGGTATAAGCAGCGTATGAGGCAACGGAGAAACACCAGAAGGTGCAAGGTCAGGGAGATCAATCGGCACGGCAGAACTCTGGGCTTCTTCAAAGCAACGTTTCTTCCGATGAAGCAACAGGATTCGCAACCATTTTTCAAGTACACACGTATGTACGTGGCTAGCTTTGAAAAGTTGTTGGGGATGCTGAAGCCTCATCTAGCTCGTAGGAAGTTGCCGGATAGTGTGTCTGCCGAGAAGAGATTGGCAGTCACCTTGAAGTGAGTATACAAATTTTTATTTACATTTTGTTTTTTAATAATGTTATTATTTTTAGCTATCCATCCCAGGGTTCGTCCATGCAGAATGTAGCATGTTCGTATCAACTGGGACATACAACGACACACAAGATAATCCATGAAGTCTGTCAAGCTTTGTGGTTGGTACTGAGTCCTGTGTATTTGCGAGCTCCAGATACCAATGCAGATTGGAATAAAATTGCTGACAAATTTTATTCGAAATGGAATTTTCCGAACTGCATTGGTGCCTTGGACGGAAAACATATCCGTATTCAAGCTCCAAATAACACAGGGTCTCAGTATTTCAATTACAAAAAATACTTCAGCATTGTCTTGTTGGCAGCGTGCGATGCGGACTACAACTTTACCTTGGTCGACGTGGGAGCTTATGGTTCGCAGAGCCACGGGGAAATCTTCCGGGAATCATCATTTGAAGAAGCATTCGACCAGGCTAGGATGAACGTACCTGCGCCATCTTCATTGCCTGGCACCAATTGTTTAATTATCCAAATTTAATTATAACTAGAAATAATGTAATGTACACAAATGCATTTTAAAACAACATTTTATTGCAAAAAACACAAAAATACATTCAATACAAATAAATAATTTAATTTTGATTTAAATAATTCAATTATTTTATTTATTATTCCATGATCAATTTATTTATATCTTATTTCAGTTTCACAAATATTTTAAATTTCCCGCTTAAATTCTGTGATTATATTAACAATCCATCTGATTGGCTGTCCGTAAGCACCGTACCGCAAGAAGTTAAACATTGACCAACTTCTTACGGCTAACGTTGCGGTTGCGGATACGGCTACGGCAACTATAAATGCTCCCACGGAAATAAATTTCCTTTGTTCGTTCTGTTGCGTTACCGGTAACGACGAACTATAAATAGTACTTTAATTTTATTGTCAATTAACATTTGATTATTTATGTCATTAAAATTTAAAAATTTGAAATATTTGCGTTTCAAAATGCCTTATTCCGCTTTTGATAAAGCTACAATAGTAATGCTAATAAATGGTGGTCAGTCCCATCGGCAGGTTGCTGAATAATTAAACATTCCAAAAACTACAGTTTGGAGGATATATAGAAATTGGAGAAACAATCAGCAGGTATGTTTTGGAAGTTAACAGCCTTTGAATCCTTGTCTGCGATTTCTTAAATATATCAATTTTACGTTTCTATTCTACTCCAGGTACAACGTCGAGCCGGATCAGGACGAAGGCAAATTGCTTCTCAAGTTGATGACGAACGCATACAGACTTTTGTGCAAAACAGACATTTTACTAACGCCTGTGAAGCTATTTTGGAAAGTAATTTTCCTGGATCAGTATGGACAGCACGTCGTCGTTTGAAAGAAGTTGATTTTCGCAGTCGAGTTGCAGCCAGAAAAATACGACTGCATCGAAAAACACCGCTGCATCGGGAAATAAGGGTGGGATTTGCACTTGAACACTTTTGCCACGATGATGCCTTTTGGAGACGAGTAGTTTTTTCTGACAAAAAAGTTTTTCAGTCGTCTCCAAATGGTCGCTTAAGGGTGTATAGACCCAGGAATAGACGATTTTTTGAACCTTATGTGCAAAGTACTGACCGCAGCGGTCGTTTTTCCGTGAATAGGTGGACATGGATTTCTGCAACTAGTCCTGAGGTAATGCTGCATGTAGAAGAAAGACTAACTAGCAACATTTATATTCGAATTCTTGAAGATGTTTGTTGCCATCCGTGCATGCAGCTTATCCCAACAAAAATTTCATTTTCCAGCACGACAATTGTGCAGTGCATACAGCGCACAGAGTCAGAGAATGGTGCGAAAATAATAACCGAAATTCCCAATTTGAAATTGATTAGTCCCAATTTGAACATGAAAAGGTATAGTTATTAATAGATAGTTATCTAATATTAGTTATTATTGTGAATCTAGTTATTATTGCATTTTGTAGGCTACATCAAATTTATATACATCATCCATCGACATGGTGTATTATAGAAACAATTGTGGTGTTCAAGGGTTCGAAGACAAAACTTCAAACCGGCACACATTTCCGGACCCTAAGAAAAATTTAGAATTATTTAAACAATGGGTATAAATATAGATATAATGGGTATAAGATAAATATAGATATAATGGGGTCCAAATTATTTTTTAAGGAAAAATGCTATACCTTTGCTCAAGCTTCCGTCCGGGGTGCCACAGAAGAATTTTTCGAAGGGCATTCTGAGGAATATGATATTATTTTAAAACCAAACACAGACAGTCAAAAAATATCAATAAATTTGCCAGATCCGACCACTTCTATAGATCAATCGACAGAACAAAATCAGTCGAATAGTGATATAACTTGTGAATCAAGTGCACCTATCAGTACCAGAGAAATTTCCGAAACAAGCGGCTTTAGCAATAGAAAACGTAGGTCTATTTTAGAAAATATTATTTTTAAATATATTTTTTTAATATTGATTAATTTTGTGGTAGGGCCATTCAATTTGTTGGGCGAAATTGAAAAAAGAATTAATAAATCTTTTAATGCTCATTAAAATGGAAGTGCGAACATACGTTTTCAAACGATGAAATTTTGGGATTGGATAACCACCAAAATGGATAACACCGCAGCAAATTTTGTAAAACTACAAATAAAATGTTCCAAAACGTTGCCCAAAGGTAGAAGATATACTTTAGATAACAAAATTCTGGGCTTATTTTAAACAAGCAAACTGGTAGGGATTACAACTTTTTATCAAAAGTATTTGCATTACCTTCACGAAAGACCCTGATAGCTGTCCCAATATATGCCGGAATCAACACAGCCATATTTGAAAATATCAAAGGTAATGTAAAAAAATTGCCACCTAAAGATCGCCATTGTGTGCTCTTGTTTGATGAGATGTCTATCGACGTTCATCTAGATATCAATATGAAAAATAAAGACATCGATGGGTTGAAAGATTATGGAAATAAAAAAACATCAAACTTTGCAGATCACGTATTATTATTCATGATAAGAGGTCTGACAAGGAATTATAAGCAACCTGTTGCATATGCCTTTTGTCAAGGAGCAACAAAAACACCACAATTAATGCAACGAATAAAATCAGTAATAATAGAATGCCAAAAAGCTGGTTTAATTGTAGTGGCATCAGTTTCTGACCAAGGACCCGCTAATAAAGCTGCTATAAACAAGTTAGTGAATCAAACAAATGCAACTAACCAAGAGCTGAATCTGAAGGAATACATTATAAATGGGCAAAAAGTTATTCATTTGTACGATACACCCCATCTTTTAAAAAGGATTCGTAATAATTTATTGACAAAAGATTTATATTGGAAAAAAGATCGAGTAGTTTATAAAGCAACTTGGTCCAATATTGTAACAGCATATGAAATTGATAATTGTTCTGGAGAGTTTAGAGCATTACCAAGAATAACAGACAACCACATATACGAGAAGAAACTGAAAAAAATGAAGGTAAAATGTGCGGCGCAAGTTTTAAGTCACTTCATGGCTTCAGTAATATCACTCTTTGCTCGAAAAGGTAAGATTTATATATGATACAGTAAATTTTATGAAAAGTAATTTGATTTTGAAACATCAGGAATAAAATCAGATGATGGAAAAACAACACTATCACATAGTGCTGCAGGAACGGCAAAAATTTAAAAATTCCCTTTTTGACAGCGTCAATAGTAGCACTCTTTTTCCATCTAATGGAAAGGCATTAAAGTGCGCAAGGTCATCGACTTCGTCACATTCCTTTTTGGACGGAATGTAGAAAGCAACTGGAAAATATGTATTTTAAAGGTGCGGACATCGGCGATAATCCACAAGTTCCCCCAAGTCTAAAAAATTGGATTGTGACATTGACTGGATTTACTTCACTTCATATATCTTTGAAGAAAACTGGTATTAACTTTTTATGCCACGAAAAGTCAATCAAGACCCAATCGAAATTTTTTTTGGACAACTATGGAAGCATGGGGCAAGGAATGCTAACCCCAGTGTCTCCACGTTTAAAGGGTATTTTAAAACTCTTTTAATTAACAATTTGGTACAGAGGCACTCTCCATCTGCAAACTGTGAAATCGATGACTCAAGTAATTTAATAACAAATGTAAAAACAAATTGTGACCAATGATATCCATGAGAAAATTCAGGTAAGTACTAGTTTAGACATTGAAAAAATTATAGTACCTCGGCAAAGAGTTTCATTAATAGATAAGTTGTCTCTCGGATACGTTAGCGGATTTATTGCGAAAAAAATAAAATCTATAAAATGTTGTCGTACTTGTCATGACAACATTATTTGTGTGAATAGAGGGGAATGGCACGACTTGGTGTTACAAAAAGAGTACGAGGGAGTGCCAAACAAATTGAAGTACTGCACATTTGAATTCATACGCATTATATCAAGTATTAATGATTTAATTATATTTTTGGTAGATAAAATTTGTCATGAAAGACACTGACGACATTTTTTGAAAAAGTCAATAAGACAAAAAATTAAATTTTAATTTTAGAAAAACATGTCAACTTCATAAAGAAGAAGTTATTGAAGCAATTATTAACCATTTTATGTATTTAAAAGTTAATAATTGGATAAATAGAATCAATCGAATATTTAATTATACCAATGTTACTAAAACAAGAAGACAAATTAATTCGATTTATAAAAGTGCTATTGTATACAGCAAAACACATAAAAGGGGTAGAAATTAAAGTTTTTATTTGCAAAATATTAAGCAAAATATTTAAATGTCTATCTATAAATATGTATAAATGAATTTGATATGTTTGTATAAACTTTCTAAAATGTAGTTTTTATGATATTTTATGTGAGAAACGAATTACTTGTTACATTAAGACCCAGTGTTTCAATCTTGATTTAAACTCTGTGCATTGGTAAATGCCTCGGTAAATGCTATGCATTAATTAAACTAAAAATTTGACTATGATATTTTTTTATTTCTTTGGTTTAACCGAAGCATAAGCTTTGATCAAGCATTGAAATATATGGCCTAATAATTGCACAAGACGTGTTTCGTGTTTTGGTGTTTCGGTCCAGCGGAAGTCGTTGTACGAATTTAATACATTTTATTACATTTACACACTGACATATGGTTTAGTTTGTATCTCTGTAATGTTGCACTCGAATATATTGCCAAAAAGAAACATCTAATTAACTTAGTTAATGATCATATAATTGTAGAATATTACAATTGGTGTTGAACATCCGACTTGATGAAATACGAAAATGGCATCTCAAATAATCAAAATGCACATGGATTATTCGGGATTTCAACATCAAGCAGCCCAAGGAAGATATATTTTAATTCGGAAATGCCGCTGAAGTCACCAGTCAAGGTAATTTACACTCATGAATTTCTTGCAAAGTTACGTGCTCCAAATGCACTGTAAAAAGTCAGTTTTTCTGCTTTCACTTGACTATTTCATATGTTCAAACGGTGCTTTGTTTGGCGTTGAATCTTTTTCGAAAAGATCTTTCAATTGATTATCATTATCTTAATTATCATTAAGCATTAGAGAAGGATTCCAGTTCCAGAGTTGGTGTTCAGGATTGGTCAAACAAAGCATATTGTAAATCCCTTGCCAAAAGATATTAACACTTGCATAAAGTCTATGTTTAACAGCAACAAAAAAAAAACACCAAATTTTAAACCAAAATGAAATTTGTTGCCGCTGATAATGGTCGACACTCGACGTATAAACCATACGACTTACAAATGGTGAATAAAATGCGGAGTTTATTCCAAAATACAAGAATACGATTTGGAAAAAACTCCCAATAATATGGGTCGAACGATCTTTATGATTATTTGTAAAAAAATCAATTATTTGAAGGAACCTTTAACTTAACAGTCGATTATGAAACTCGTTTTTGCTCGTTATAGAAACTTTAAAATTAAAGCTACTCTAAAATTGATTATCAAACATAAACAATGAAAAACATGGTTGTAAATTTGCTCGAGTACTTTTATAACGAGCTTGAAAACGGTGGACCCACGCTTCCATTAACTGCAGTTCCAGAGCGGGTGGCGAATGCACTTAAAATAAGTTTAACGAGTGTTCTTAGAGTGGCTGCTGCCAAAAACAAAGACCTGCCAATTGCAGGGCCCTCAAAACGAACTCAAAAAATACCGCTGGTGATGGATATGAAAGTCCGCAACACTATGTACGACTTGTGCTGCACAAGTCGTACATAGTGTTGCGGATTCAGCAATAGGCTAAGTAGGCTATAGCCTAGAGCGGCAAATTTTTAGGAGCGGCATTTTGAGAGAGGCGGCAATTGGCAATTTTTTTTTAAATAATTATTAATTATTTAATAATAATTATAATATAAAAAAGTATTATATTGTCGGTATTCGATTGAAAACTAAGGATCAATTTTCATGCGCTATGTTACTCTAATGAGTTATGCGCAATGCGCACTGTACTGTACTGATGTAACCTCGGATGTAACTTAAGGTTTATTTTGTCTATCGCGGAAATATTTTCTTTTCTGAACTGCTTTCTTTGATTATAGACTTTTCTTTTGAGAATTCAGTATTTCCACATTTGATATCGTTAATTCGTTAGTGCTGTGCTTCAATTTTAAATACCCATAATAATTTACATTTTACATAGTATTTCTTGCAACTAATTTTACTAGTAAGTACCTACCTATTAAAATATTGATTTTATTGTTTTATATTTATTATAAATATAATATTTAGAAATGAGTGATGGAAGGAAACGCTCAAGTGGGTACCAATATAAAAAAGCTGCTAAAGAAAAGAGCGCGAAAGTACAAGATGTATTGAACAAAACTGCAAAAATTGATAAGTTTTTTACAAAAATTAATACTGCCGAAAATTTTCCTGAATCTGTTGAAATTCCGGAGATCAACATGTCTACTACTGAGTCTCCCACTGAAACAAATCAAGAAAACAATGTGCAAATGCAACAATCGATAAGTATTCTTAACTTGAATTCGCAAAACGACACTGTAATACACGAAAAACAACTCTCAAGTGAAATTGATATTTTGCACAACAAAGATCCTGCTAAATGGATAATAAATGATTCAAGTAGAGAGTACTTTGCCACACATGGTTTTGTGCAAAATAAGGATGCAGATTTTTCTTTGTCAAAACGAGATTATGCCGACCAAGCGCGTTATTTTTCACCAAACATCTTTGATCGAGTCTTACTGAATGGCGAAAAAAGTCAAAGAACGTGGTTAGTGTATTCTCAAAGTACAAACCGAATTTTTTGTGGGCCATGCAAATTGTTTCATACTGAGAATCAGACTCAATTTAGTTCCGAAGGATTCAACGACTGGAAAAACTTAAAAAATCGTGTTGAATCGCATGAATCTTCTGATTCTCACAAATTATGCGTTTTAACATTCAAAACTAGAGGTAAAATATTGGGACGCATAGATGAAACGCTGATTGCCCAAATTGATGAGGAAATTTTGTACTGGACCAAAATTCTAACACGTGTAGTAGCGGTGGTAAAAAAACTTACAAGTCGAGCGCTTCCATTGAGAGGGCATGATGAAATTTTAGGATCGTCTAAAAATGGAAACTTTTTGATGGCCATTGAATTAATTTCCGAATTTGACCCTTTTTTATCTGAGCACATTAGAAGATATGGCAATCCAGGTAGTGGACATATCAATTATTTATCCTCTACAATATATGAAGAATTCATTGAAATCATGAGTCACAAGGCGCAAGAGGTAATTGTTGCTGAAGTCAAAGCTGCCAAGTATTTTTCCATTATAGTTGATTCTACCCCAGATATAGCACACGTAGATCAATTAGCTATAGTTGTAAGATACGTACAAGAAAATGGTTCGCCAGTGGAACGATTTCTTTTATTTCTATCGAATTCAGGACACAAATCGCAAGATATGTTCAAGGTAATTACGGAGACGCTGGAACTTTTGGGAATCGATTTACGAAACTGTAGAGGCCAGTCGTATGATAATGCTAGCAACATGTCAGGAGTTTATTCTGGACTTCAAGCCAGAATTAAAGAACTAAACCCTCTTGCTGAGTATGTTCCGTGCGCTGCCCATTCGCTGAATTTGGTAGGAACTTGTGCTGCTTCATGCTGTTCAGAAGCAATATCATTTTTTGGGGTACTTCAAGAACTCTATTGTTTCTTCACTGCTTCCACACATCGTTGGGAAGTATTACAATCTTCATTGAAAGGCAAACTGACATTGAAACGTTCATCACATACTCGATGGTCAGCAAGAGATGATGCTTGTCGAAGTCTCAATGAATCTTGGACAGAAATAATTGAAGCATTATTAGTTATTGAAGGAGATTTATCTGAAAAAGCTGTTACGCGATGTGAAGCAAAAGGATTAAGAATTCGTTTAGAATCTTTGGAAACTGCATTCATGGCAATTTTTTGGAACATTTTACTTCATCGAATAAATGCAACTAGTAAGAAACTTCAAGGTGTTGATACCGATATTTCCATGGTTATCGAATTGTACTCGTCACTTATTAAATACATGGAAACTTTTAGGAACGGCAACGATTTTGATGAATTTGAAGCGAAAGCAAAATTAATGTCAGGCGAACAAGAATTCAAAATGACAAAATCTCGCAATCGCAAAAGGAAAAGATTTTTTGATGAATCACGTGAAGGGGATATTAGTGGAACCTTGACCAGTCGAGATGAATTTCGAATCAATACATTTATTGTTATTTTGGACAATTTGCGAAATGAATTAGAAAAACGTTGTTCTGCCTATGAAAAACTTAATAATACATTTTGGGTCTTAATTAAATTGCGCAGCTTAGATTCAACAGATATTAGAAAGTATGCACTTCATCTATGTAATAGTTATCCAGATGATATTGAAGAGGTAGTTGTTGAAGAATGTCTACATCTTCGGGAACAGCTACTTCTTGAAGAAAATATTGCAGTGTCTGTACATGATATGTCGAATTGGATTCGAAAAAATGGACTCGTCGATTTATATCCAAATATAGATATAGCATGCAGAATATTCCGAAGTACAGCATCCACAAACTGCACTGCAGAGCGTAGTTTTTCATGTCTTAAACGCATTAAAAATTATTTAAGATCAAAAATGTCACAAGATCGGTTAAATGCATTGGCAATTTTGTCAATTGAATCAGACATGTTAAATTCAATATCATACAATGATATAATTAAAATATTTGCCGAAAAAAAGCTAGGCGTCATGCTTTCTAATTTAAAATTTACTTTTAATTAATTTTTTTATATTTGAAGAATTAGATTAGTACAATTTTTTCAGAATAAACTTTTTTATACACATACTTTTTTCGCTAATTTTAACTAAGAAACTCTAATTTAAAAACGAATTACAAACTTTGCGAAATCATAGGCTTTCAATTTTCTTCTCAAAGTAATGTCTGTTAACCTATTTGACTAACCTAGACTAGAAGTTAGGTTAGGTCTAGACCTAACTTAACACTCAAAAAACAACTTGTGCAAAAAAGTGAGTAATATAAACCCTATCTGATGATGTTTTGTAATTAGTTATTTTGTTTAAGAGCAACACAACCCTCAGATCTTTGCTGCCTGTGTTAAAGGATAAAGGGTTGTTTGCGGGTGGTAAAACCGCACCAAATGCTTTGCTCAACAGCATTGGTTTTCGCTACAAAAAGAACGATCCACGTCGAGGTTTGTTAGAGCTGCCGAGGATAGCTCTGGATCGCGTACGGTTTTTACAACAATACGTTAGGAATACGAACAGTCCAGTTCCGACACAATTCGTCTACATTGACGAAACGTTGATCTTCCAAAATGTGACGCCGGAGAAGTGGGCCAACACCGTGAGGCATACGGAGGAGATTATAAAAGCGTGGTGGAGTAGAGAACACAACGATGAACATTCGCTATCGAACACAATAATGCATCATTGTAATGTGCATTAACTATTAAAATATAATTTAAATGTATTTTATGTATTAATTGTGTATTTTATTATTAATGTATTTTGTTATTAATGTGTTTTAGGTATCAATGTTTTTTATATATATATATATATATATATATATATATATATATATATATATATATATATATATATATATATTTTGATATATTTTTTATTTTTTGTTTTCAAACGATATGTTTTTGACAAGGGTCACCTAAGAGAAGTCACCATATCGATCTGTATAATTGACTTGGAGTTTGGAATAATTACGGATGTCTGAAATAACCCGATCTCGCT
Source organism: Cryptophagus acutangulus (assembly GCA_963556235.1). Taxonomy (NCBI): domain Eukaryota; kingdom Metazoa; phylum Arthropoda; class Insecta; order Coleoptera; family Cryptophagidae; genus Cryptophagus; species Cryptophagus acutangulus. The sequence goes on from OY744569.1 coordinate 2,895,922, forward strand.
ACTGACGACCAAGTATATTTGTTGCGCTCCAAGATTGGACAACGCTTGCAAGGTAGTCTGGTGGGGGTCTACCAAGCAAAGCAATGTTGTCTGCGATCAACTGCTTGGATGGGCAACCATTCAGACATATCGCATATATCTTGAGTTTACCACAGTGGTTCGGAACCCACTATAAACTGTAGGTCTAAACCCGTTATCAGGTCCGTCGTCTACCAGTTCGTCTTTCGGTAGGCGACTGGCGCCGGTTAGATTTGCTGTGGTGATAAGAGTCTCGGTACTCGTACTAGGCATGTTAGGTTTGATACTTTGTCTATGTATGTACAATGCGCATGCGAAGGTTAAGAAACGACTCGGCATGGTAGACATTATTAACAATTATTGTATTTACTCTGCTGTTTTTAATTTCATTCGCGTAATGAAAAAAATTAATTTCACTTTGTTTTTAATGATACTATTTCTATTTGATTTTAAATCTGTATTTTGATGGTAGGTAATTGATATTACAAAATATTTAAATTGTTTAATTATATAAAAGTGTAATTACCATTAAATTCACTTGTTAGTTTTCTTGGGGTTTGGGATATTTAACGCATTCAAGTGAACTCATCATCATTATTATTATTATTGGTGCTCTACCGAAATATTCCATACTCTTCTTCAATTTTGGGAAGGTGGTGCACTTCATTTGGGATTGATTTTTATGAAATATATTTATAATATTATTTTTTATCATATGTAATGTTTTTATGTAATTAATAAATTTAAAAAAATATATATCCCAATCCCGAGCAACAAAGCCGTCTCAACTAGTTTTCGTACTTAAGTTATGGTTGCTGTAATTTTGGGTTGTTTTAGTATTTGAAAAAGCTAAATCGCCAATTCATTCAACCAATGAACCGGACAAAGAAACTTATAAAATTAAAAATCATGATATTAGTGTGATTATTTATGAAACTTCAAAGACTATTGAAGAGAAACCACATTGAAATGTGGAAATGCGAACAAAGGGGGTGTTGTGGCCTTGTTTTATGTGTAGCATAGTTCCAAGAGACATTTGTATTAGAGGCTTGTGCGTAGATGTCGTTGGGCGACCAAAGGAGGGGGGACTTTCAAGCATTCGTCTCCGATCTTCGGCACGAACTGGTCGATAAGAGAAGCCAAAAAACCAATCATTTTTATAAATTGTATTTTGTCAAGAAAATAAAGTATTTTAAATAATAAGCAAGTGCAAGTACATTACTACAGTCCACATACAAATAAATATAAACATAGAAGACTAAACAGGGAAAGGTAAGTCGGCAAGGTTAAATATATCAACCACATCAGCCAGATCTAATGATGAAATTGCATCCATTAAATCAGAACCTCATCTAAATGTGTCCATTTGTGCCCATTTGGTCTGGGCAAATTAAAACAGACTTTAATAAAAGAAGTCTCTGAAAAGAGTTTACATCCTCAAAGTTGAAATAAGGATAAATTCCCTTGGCATCCTAAGCCTACTGTCTATCTAATGAAATTAGAGACGGGACACATCTCAAAGAACCACGCAAACCAAATACAGAGAAGAACTTTGAGTTACAAAACTGAAAATGGGTTAATATAATCCAAATCTTCTAGATTTAACGCATTCAAGTCGGGATTGGAATTTCGTTTCTTTAGTGATGGCTTTATAAGCACAAACGTCAAATCATATGAATTGTTTGAAACTGTTATATCTTCAATTCATCACATTACTTTATATATTATATGGTAGTTTATATATTAGAATAACTAGGTTAAGTGAATTGTGTCCCTTGGTGGAATGAACTAATGGTGTATGCGCGGTCGGTGCTAGCAAAGATAACCGCGCACCTAAGACGGCAGCGGACGGTCGAATAGCTTGTGCCATATCAGTTGTCTTTTGTAGCTGAACTTGTGAAATAAATCATTTTGCAAGCTTGTCTGTAGTCATTCAATTTGTAACCGGTCAACTAGTCAAAGATACTACACAAACCAGATTCAGAATTGGAAAGAATGTAGCCAGCGACAAGTCTTCCGTTCGTCGGGCACAATTAAAATTGGCACAACGAGTGTGCTCTGACTCGACCCCCACTAATGCCAAACCTATATTTTGTACGGTGCACTAATTACAGTTAACCAAGTCTTGATTCGCTGTCCAACATAGCAATCAGACCATTATTGTTATATTCTCTCGAACTATTTAAAATGTTTTGTACGGTGCACTGAATACAGTCACCACGTCCTGAGCCGCTGTCTACCATATCATTCAGACCTTTCCTGTTCTATTTAAATTTCTCCTTGCTCGCATCGTTCGATTATTTTGTTAATCGTTTACCAATATATTAGTGGATTTCGTTAAAGTATTTCTGCGTTACATTATCTTCCTGCAACACTGCGTTTTACGTATGCTCGGCTAACATTATCCGATAACTTTGTTATAGTTTACAATACGCTTTCCGAGCATCGACCGGGCTTGTGTCGGAACTTGTGGTTAGATTTAAATCGGGTAGTTGCCCATGGACCATATGACGAGTGGTGGCGTCCCAAACGGCCACTAATATCATACTAGTACTTTTCCAATTAATCGAAAACGAAAATAATCGTTCTTCTACTAGAATCTTATTTCGTGAACTCATCGAAATATGCGACATCATAAGAGAATATCAAGTCCAAAACTTTGAAAAAAATTAGAAACCTTCTGATAGTAGGAAAACATCACTAGAAATCAGCCAAATGTGGCACTAGTGAACCAACAGAGTCAGAACAAGAGGAGAACACTCTTGCAAGTGATACGAATGACAATAACATGTCAAGGGAGAAACCGAGCAATAGGAAAGTCCCTCAATGTTAACATTGAATAAATATTGACAAAACAACTTGGAAAAACTAAAGTAGCATTCAATTATTTTTAAACCTGAAATTTTTGATCTAACGTAGAACAACAAACGACATTACAACTACTGTAATAAGTATGCAAGTTAGTATGTAAAAATGTCACACCACACATGCGCACTACTATAATACAGGAGCGAGATGGAACAAGCAGTCGAGCATCGACCACAATACTAACAGTAGAGTTCGCAATCAGCCAGTCAGCTTGATAAAAAAAGAACAATAAATATTGTTGTGTCCATTAAGTTTATCAATTTCGCCTATGAATAAGATCTCCGAAGATGAACACGTAAACAGAATACTTTTGGACGATGGAACACGCAAAAATGCACTCATTACAAATACAGAAAGTGCGATTTATTTATTAAATTTTACCTATCACAAACATGTAATGACAGAAATAATAAATATATCAACATTAGATTAATCTGCAACGTGTATTTTGAGCAATTGTAACTTGGATATATTATTATATTTGTTTATTTACACCATTCAAGAGGTTACACCAAGTTAAGAATAGGACCCACAAATATTATTACAGATAGTGTATAATATGTATTATGGATATAATGACTTATGAATGTATTTTATTTTATGCTGGTGGGGATGGAATAGCGGCCGAACTGAGTAAGTTGCTCCACCAGTCATATTATTGCTGCAAATAAAATTTCATATAACAAGGAATGCCAGATAAGATTTTTAAGAATATTCGTTTATCTTGTTAAATTCTGCGGGGGATGTAATAGTATGTACCCGGATTGAGTTTACAAGAGAAAAAAAAATGTTTACATTTGATTTTACGCCAAAACTTTCAAAGAAATAAGATTTTTTTGCTTGTCCTGATTCTGTTATTTAAACTTCATTATCATGATCGAGTGTAAAGAAAAGTAAATTTTTCTTTTGATTTTGGATTTCTTTTAATTATTAAGTAATTTTAAAGTTTTGTTATCATGTAGGCGAGTTTATCATGTAGGCGCTTTATTATATATATTTTTTCCGGATACGCGTTGGGCGTCGTAATGCTCGTACTTCTATTACCCAAAGTTTCAACAATATCGGCAGTAAGCACCTGATTCAAGGACAAACATGAAATAAAAAATAGAAACTTATTTTAGCGATACCAAGACATTGCAAAAAACAAACTAATTTAAAACTAAGTTGGAAAAAAAACTACTTCTAGCCATCGGCATATTCATGGCCTTGCCCTTCCCATGTCCACGCATTTTTTGGGCTACAAAAAAAGTTTAAACTAAGCACCACATTTTCCCTCAATTTCGTGCTACAACGATTGGAAGAACTAAATGTAAAATAATCGTCTTTGTTGAAATGACAAGAGCACACCTTTGTTGATGCAGTAATACTTTCTACTTCAATGTCAATAGCTCTTATCCATTGATTTCTGAGAATTGAATATTTAGGAATAGCATAAAAAAGATATTGACATTGAAGTAGAAAGTATTAACATAAGACCACCAAAAACTATTTGTTATAAAATTACCTCAGTGGTTTCGACTCCAAGAGTTGACCTTAGTCATTATTTGTTATTTTTAATTTATTTTTTTTGAAATTTTTGAAGTCCAAAATAAAAAAAAAAATGTAATGAAAATAGTATATTATACACCAAGGGTGTGAAGTAGATTTTCTAGCGCGAGCACAGGTTCATATCCCGAGATGCGCAGCATCGAGGGATATGATAGTGCGAGCGCTAGAAAATTTTTCACAACCGTGGTGTATATACTATTTTTTGCACTACTAGCACGTCTAGTCCGCAGCGCCATTGACAGTTGACAGAAGAGTAAATTCAATTGTCGTAATAGATTGTTTGATTTTGTTTAAATTGAATTTAAATTGAATTTCTATTAAACCGCTATTAAAACTGTTCGAATATCACAATTATTTATCATTAATATAATTTTGCAACTTCCAGAACCAAAAAAGTGCGCACTAAATGTACCATTGGAAAACGCCCAGTGAAATTGTAATTGATAGTTACATAAGTTTTAAAAATTAATTTTACTAATTTACACAACAATTTCATTGCTTAAATAGTATCAGATAAATTACCTACAACATAGTGATTCTTTCTGTATAACTTTCTTTTTAAATTCTGCTACGGTATTATCAGAAATTCGAATTATGTGTTTATTTACCCCGGGGTTGTGAAATGAAATTTCACAACCTCTCACCGGCATAGGTAGTGAAATTAAACTTCTCAGTCTGTTAATCAATATCATAAAGTCGTGTTCTATAGCTAGTAGTGTAAAAATGTACTTTTCTTTACACTCGGTCATGATAATGAAGTTTTAATTACCCATTTAGTGGTTTCAGCACAAGCAAAAAAAAATTTTACGCCAAAACTTCAAAGGAATAAGAATTTTGCTTGTCCTATCAAATCTGATAGTTATTATCTGAAATAATATCAACATTAGATTAGCAAAAGCATTTTAAACAATAATGTTGCCTTTTATCTTGAAAGGCAACCAAAGACCAGAAATTATATAAAAATGAACACTAGTGAATGAAATCTATCACATGTAATGATAGTAAAACCCTGACCAAAGTCTAAGACTTCTGCTTAGCTAAGTAGAGTTTTCGTACAATGACAAAAGAAAAAAAGGCATGAGTGATGTAATCGTATGAATATCCAATTAACATTTCAAATCTTTTCGTTGAAATCAAAATAATATAATTAAATCATGAACCGAATCCAAATTTCACTTTTTGATATTGGGTCTAAGGTAGCATTCATCAATTAAAAAATGGAAATCTAGTAAAACTACATCAGAAGATCTTCCAAGGGCACCATCAACTAAACACCAAGCGTTAAAGCAAAAAAAAGTAGGGTATTTTGGGTGAAACAAGAAATTTTGAATGTGAACAAGAAATTTTACTAAATGGAACAACAGCAAAATGTCAATACGTCAAACTCAACATTCTCGAAAATCACTTTGAAATCCTTTCAGAAAGTAATCAGTATTTAGGAGTATTTCCCAAATAGGAACGAATCGAAATAAAATGTGAAAATGAAGTTGAAACCAAGTCACTACAAGGTATATTCCTCATCAAAGAAAACCACTATAAATTGTTTTTCCGAAATGAAGAACTTACATATCAAGAAAAAACGTTTGGAAAACCAATCATAATCAACCGAGAGCTAAACTTCCACGCAATCAAAGAAGAAACACCAAATTTCGAAATAAATCTGAAAAACTTGTGACTGCAAGATGTATCGTATAATTTAATTACTCCTATCAAATCAATAGACTTTTCTGAGTACTATAAACCTAATATTTTGACTATAATATTATATAGCGGAATATTAATTGGAAGATTTTATTTTATTTGAAAAATAATTATTAAAAGACGAATTAATACTGTATCAGCCATACATGCAACCCGAAGCCCAAACATTCAACTACCAGGAGAAGCTTCATTCTGAGGATGGAAGGGTTACATTGACCATTATAAGTATTGGAATACAATATCTTCATCATCAGTTTATTGTAATATCATATTATATATAATTCTTGAGAACAAGATAAAATGCTTGTTAAACATAAAATCTATTTGTAATGTAATAAATAATTTTAGTTAGTCTTAATCTTAATTCCGAACTTGTATCATCTCGTTTAATAAATAAATATCTTTTTAAAAAGTAAATTACGAAATATAGTAATTTAACTTACGGGCATTGGCGACGGCATCGGAGCACAATTTTGCAGCTGCTATGCATTTTTGCATAGGTGATTTGTTTGAGCTTTTATTACTAAATTCTTATATTACTAGCTAATCAAAATCCAGATATTTTAATATTTGAACAAATCACATTTGTTTAAAGTGAAAATACTAAAGTGGTGAAAAAAAGCGATAAAATGCCTGTTGGTGCATTTGTTTATGCATCATACTAGTGAGTAGTCATAATGTCATATTAATATCTCTGTCAATATGCAATCTGGAATGGAAATCAATAATCAAGTATTTATCTCCCTAAAATACACGCGAGATTCTATTTTGATCAGGGTAATTGTATTTTAATTACTCAAGTTTTGTTGCTCTTTGGAAATATCTTTCTATCCCTGATGTGAATATAATATGGTGTGCTACCGAGCTATCCAAATTTCGTTCATTTTCGCGCATGACGTCACGTTGGGACTACATAATTATAGTATGAAAATCAAGTTACGTTTGGCGGTTTTATTTGATGTTTATTTCAATCAAATATTGAAATAAATACTTAGTAAAATATTATTAAGTATTTTGGTGTGGCCGTTGTTGTTAGTAAGTGATCTTATATTTAACTACAGAATTAAAGGGATTTGTTTTTCTCTTTAATATATTTGTTAATTAATATAATTTTCGTTGCTATAGACAATTTAATATTACACTTTCAATAGCACCAACGTGACGTCACGTAATAATATAGCAACCTGCGCGATAGCACACCATATTATATTCACATCACGTTTCTATCTTTTATTCTCGAGATATTTCCATAGCAACAAAACATTCGTATTAAAATCAAATTATCCGATAAAAATTGTATCTCTTGCGTAGTTACGCCCGAAAAATAATTGTATCAAGGAAAATATTCCCAAATTTGGCGCCCCTAACATTGGACGAGTCCGTGTTCAACACGCAATTTCCCCCCGCTAGGAACGGCCCTGTGTCAATGGATTCTTTGAAATCAACATCAACATTTGAATCAATTAAATCACTACTTGAAAACAATGTATTTCAAAAAATTGCTCTTAAAACAATGTCGTATCCAACAAAAAGTGATGCATTTAATTGTGTGCACAAGTTACAAGCGGAAGCGGCGTTAGAAGTGAAATTGTTGTATCGTCGCAAGACGAGAGACGAACTTAAGAGAAGCATTTGCCCAAAACATTTTCATTGTTCAAGAATAATCAGATACCGCCTTTGTTAAATGATGCCAGCTAGCGATCCACCCACGTTCCTCCGATGACTCGACCGGCTTCATCCAAAACACCAAAGCTTTTAGGATCCGGACGAAGTATAGTTGCAATGCCTAAGCTTCAAGGAATTGACCAAAGGGCATCATCAGGAGTTAATTTGACTCCACCCTGGAAACCTTACCAGGCCCAGACACCGGAAAGATCGACAGACTGAGAGCTCTTTCTTGTGCTTTCCAAAATTGCAATTAATTTTGTTCTAACTCTCATATAAACACCGTAATTCTAAATGTATTTTTATGGATATATTTCAAAGAATATAATATGTAATTAGCATTATTTATAATGGTGGCCAAAATAATTTAAACGCTCAATAACTAAAAATTTCCGTGGTGGAGAGAACGTTTGCAAAACTTCATTCGCATGATTCAACTTCATTGTCTAAGTGGAACTAACCAAACATATAACTAATATCCGACATTTCGTAATATATAATTGAAATATTTCTTGATACAAAACACACTTAGTAAGTCATTTATATGGCCAGTATTTTCTAATACTCGTAGTCTGATTTTAGCATGGCAATTATAAAAGCGATTTACTTGTCTTTTATAAAATTTCATTGAGCACGTATTTAAATATTTTTAAGTAGAAATTCAAAAAAAAAAATTAGTCTACGACAAAGGAAAACTGTGAGCTCGTTGAACAAAAAATATTTTATACAGTCTTAAATTGGAAAATTGCTTGGTAAAAATGAGATTCTCTATTTGCCAATGTGGTCTGGGCTAATCCATATAAACATAAATCCAATGCTCCCGTGGAAAATTGGTTTGCGTGAATGCGTGAACATACGTGAAGAAATGAACAAAAGTCTCTAAAGTCCTCGACGTTCTAAGATTCGCTGGTCACCTAAATCTGCTGTGTTGTTATTTTTTATTTAATAATTTATCATTTTGATTAAAATTATTTGAGAAATGTATTATTTTTAAAGATTAATTATTATAATGTATTAAGTTATATTATTCTTAAATTATTATTATGCAATATTAGATATTAGTCACGATATTTGTTATAATATTAATTCACTCGATTGATAAATTTATCGAGGGAACAATGGAATTTTTTCCCACAGATCACAACAAAATAGCACAATAGTTTGTATAATGAATGTTGGCCACTCTATGTAGAAATATAATATAAAGTAACCTATGTGAAATCCATCAACATACATTCGCCATGTTTGTGAATGAATAAACAAAGAAAATCTACAAACATATGTCTTGGTTTTATTTACGGTTTATATTTTGACAAGTGGTTTTAGATTTGATAAAATATTTTACGGCGGAAAGAAAGAATAAAGGTCCTCTAATAGATGTTAATAAAGTTACCGATGTAAGTTACAACATTATTGAAAAATTATACTTATAACTGCCCGCTGATTACAAACCTTATTTAATATCCCAGAGGGTTGCTGCTGCTTTAAACATCAGCCCTCGTACGATCCGAAGAATTCAATACAAATCGAAAATGAACTGGGGATGAACTTTCAAGAGTGGCGTGAAAGAGAGCGAATCGTGGAGGAAATTCCTCAATTTATAATTCGGTTAGATGATAAAGACGAAGAATCAGAGTTTCAGTGATAGTGATAGTAAAACTTCTGAAGAATCAGAAGTTTTAGTGAATCTTTAGTCTAAATGTTTAGTTGACGTTTTCCTGATTTGGTTCAGACCAACGCTCGCGTAGCGTACGGCCAAGATCTATTATACAAATTATATAAAGAATGTATTATTGTACGTTGATTATATGAAAAGCACTAAATTATTCTAATCTTGAAACATAGAATAATTCCAAAGATTCTTGAAGTATGGGGTTAGATAACTTTGTAATTGATTTTTATTTTAAGTTGAGAAATGCTCTAGATCCTATAAAAATAATAGTTTGATACTAATTTAAAACCAATGGCAAGGCTACTATAGAGCAATAATTCAATGCTCAAGTATAGTTCGACTTCGACATTATATTTGTCTTCAAATGAAAAAGGTATCGACAGAAGGGTAAATATAGCAAAATATCCACTACAAACACTGCGAATATTTATTTAGGGGCGGCATCTATTGTTTAGTAGTACCTTTAAACACGAATTGTATGCTACAAGTAAGAAAAATTACGTTTTTAAATTTAAGTATGTCACCAGATATGGCTAAAAGTTATTGTTAATTTTAAATCTCAATAACCAATTAACGATGCATTCGAAGATGTTCTGTACGTTCGTTTTTCGTTTCGTTTAATTGTTTTGTTGTGTGCAAGAGATAGATTTTTGTATTACATTCTTAGTTTCGAGAAAAGGCAAGTTTTGTGTTTTTGCACAGTTTTGGTATTCACGATCGTGAATAGAGTAGCCGCTCTCTCACCTTGACCGTGAACGCTCCGCAGTTCGCTTGCTATTTCGTTCGCTCGTTGTACTGTTCGCAACTATTTCGCGTTTTTTGCGATTCGCTGCATTTTCGCGAAGCTACCGTTTGTTCTTTTTATTCCTTTATACAATCATTCAATTTTATCACTATCACCCCTTCCTTCGTTTTGCTGCTGAACTTTCTAATCACCGTTTCTCCTTCTCCTTCGTTTCCGCATCTTCAGCTTCGCTTTTCATATTGGATCTCCAGGACGAGGATCACCAACGAGCTCGACGACGACAGCCACAGGACGCCAGGGTAAGTGCACTTGCTTCATTAAACGCCAATTCTCTCTTTGGTTATTTCTCCAATTTTGGTCGCGAAATTGATCCAACTTCGCCGCATTAACAGATTATATTAAAAAAAAAATCCAAAAAATGTGAATAGTATTCGTGAAAATGACTTCAAACCTCAGTTCTTCGCTAAGCCCTATTTTAACGCACCTTAAAACTTCGATCCTCATATAAGCCGTACTTATTATACAAGTGCAACACACTTCAATATCTACTAATCTTTTTAAATATTATTAAAATTGTAGTCAATTTAAGATTACTCTTACCTTGGTTTCCGATATTTGATCAGTAAAATACATTTCCTATGTATACATTTTAATTATTTTATTCGCAGATAAAGCTTCTCAGTTCTTATGTCGGCACCTAGTATGAGGTAAGTATGGGGATAGATTTTATTTAAAGTTGACAAATACTCAAGGTCTTATAAAAATATTAGGTTGCGAATCCATCGACAGCTTTTATAAACATTTGAATTTTGGAACGGATGGAAGCATTCGTATTGCGACATTAGAAATGAAATTCTTGTATCGTTGCTAGACGGACTTAAGCAATAGCATTTGACAAAAACGTTTTCATTGATGAAGAAGACAAGAAGTACAAAGTAAATAAATGCAAATTATTTGATCATTGAATTGTATGAAAATGCTCAGTAAATTGTAAATGTAAAAACTGTAATAATTTAGTGTTAGATTATGTTAGATAATAATAAAAGCAATTTGTTTGTCCTTTATGAAATTTCGTTGAGAACGTATTTAAGAGCAAGCAGCAATTCAATACTTGCAAGAATGTCTGCTAGTTGCACCTCGGTCGTTTATCGTGTCTGCGTAGTAATGACAGAAAATCAGTGGGCAAAATGCGTATCTCATAAATATGAGTTTCTGGCAGGTGTGCTTCTAAGCACTCTCGCTCGACGTCCTTCTCCCTATCCTGAGCTGAATTTGATACAATATTGCGACGAAGAATATTAGAGATAAAATAAACCATGTAAAAATCTGGACTCGGGGACCCACTTTTAAAAATATTCATTTTACTGAAACTGATCTTGCGGATTTGAGTATGGAAGGCTTCAATTGATTCGCAATTGCAAAATGCCATAAAACGAATTTTAAAAGGAGTCCAGTTTGACTACCAAAGAAACATTCTTGATTGAAATTAAAGAAGCAATAGACGTTATCATTCCTCAGTTGAATTGGAGATCTAAGAAATTAAATCAAGTTACTGATGATTTAAAAAATTTATCTGGAAAAAATATAATAAAACACTCCTTTATGAACTTCAAAAGGCTGCGGTTGATTTGGCGTTGAAATATAAAAAAGATGTAAACCCCGTGGAAATTTCTCAAGAAACTGAAAGTTTCAAAAATCAAGTATTAGTATTATTTTCGACCACTCAATTCCTTTCGTGTTGGGATGTTCTTAGCTTAATTTATAAGTTTGCTTTAAAAGAATCAGATTCAAATATTGAAACTGCAATTCGTCTAAATATATCTTGCCTCAGGCGCAATAAACTCTTGTACCGGGACTGGAAGACGCATATATGCCTGCTGAAAAATTATTCAAGAGCATAAAACATAAAATTCAAGAAAGAATTGAGGTAGCTACTCGCATAACAATTGTAGAGCTGACTACAAATGTGTAAAATGTGATGGCCAATTTTAGGCAACTAAAACCGACCAACGCAACGATGGGTTTTTAGAATGACAATGGGTTCTTAACCAAAAAAAATCAACTACACCTTTTCCATTTGTAATTCAGAAATGATCACATCAATTTCAGAAACCGTCACTTGTAATTCAGAATAGTCAAATGTAATTCAGAAAAGATCAATTATATTTCAGAAAAGGTCACATTAATTTCAGAAAGTATCAAATGTAATTCAGAATGATCAATTGTAATTCAGAAAAGGTCAATTATATTTCAGAAATGGTCACATTAATTTCAGAAACCATCAAATGTAATTCAGAATGATCAATTGTAATTCAGAAAACGTCAATTGAAATTCAGAAATCGTCATATTAATTTCAGAAAATATCAAATGTAATTCAGACATCGTCAAATGTAATTCAGATAATGCAAATTGCACAGTACTACAGAGTAGAAAATTTAATTTACGTAGTAGGCGCTTTTCCAAAAATTGTTTTTACATTATTATTCAATTGTCAATTGAAACTCAATTGTAAACTCAAACATCTACACGCACCTACAGAAACGTGAATTTTAATATTTTTTGAAATATCTAAGATATGGAGTTGAAAGATAATTGTGGAATTTGCCGCGTATCATTAAGCAGAAATGCAGTACTTCGTCTACTTCCATGTCAACATATTCTTCATCAAAAATGTTACCAAACTTTACAAGATAATATGCCAGATATAACTTGTCCGATCTGCAGATCCGAAATTCGAGAAGAATTGTTAATTGAAAGAAAGCATTATAGTAAGCATACCACGAAGGATAGAGAAAGAATTGTAACATGTGCCAACAGAGGAGAAGATTGGATAAGTTTGGCAAAAACTTTAAATGTCAATTATAAAACTGCATACCATTGGGTGCAATCTGGTCGTGCAGAAATGCAAGACAAAGGTGGAGTTAAACCAAAAGCTTTATCTGATGCACAGACAGACATTCTGGTAGGATGGGTAGAACAAGATTGCTCTATATCTCTAAAACAATTACGTGAGAAAGTTAGAAATGAATTTCATAAAGTTTTGGCTATATCAACTATCGGCAACTATTTAGAAGGTAGACTCTATACAATGAAAAAGGTTCATCATGAACCAATTTCAATGAACAATTTAGAAAATAAAAGAAAACGAGCCGAATATGTTCAAGCTTTGAATAACTATATTGCTCAAGGAAAACAGATAGTTTGGATAGACGAAACGAACTTCAATTTATTTTGCCGCCAAAGTAAGGGACGTGCTTTGGCTGGTTCGAGAGCAGTACAGCTTCTTCCAGCATCCAGAGGTCCAAATGTCCATCTCATAGGAGCCATCTCTGCAGCAGGAGTGGTGAGCATTGAAAGGCGAAGAGGTTCATTTACTGCACGATTAGCTCAAAATTGGATTGCAAGATTATTAGAACAATGGCAAGAATTGGGAAATCAACTGGTTGATTTGGTCATAGTGGCTGATAATGCACCTTGCCATTCAGCTATTGAGACTGCTGTAAATGGCACGCCGGCAACAATACTGCGATTAGGTCCTTACTCCCCTATGCTGAACCCAATTGAAACTATCTGGTCAAAGATTAAAGCCTTTGTGAAAGAACATCTTCGAGTACCCGTTGTTGCAGCTCCTGGAGTAGTAGAACAACGACTTGTTTATTTAGAACAAATCATCGACCAGGCTAAAGACACAATCGTTGGAGGTGATTGTGCTCGTGCAGCACAGCATAGTACAGTGCATCATGCTACAGCCTTAGCCATGCAAGACATGCCAGTTGGGCGTTAAATCATTTAACTTTGTTGTTTTGTTTCATATCTTTATGTTTTATTTGTCTTTATGTTATGTTTCATGCCTTTATGAATTACGTTACTTGAATTCATCAATCTCTTCAGCAATTAACTCATGACGAAATTAAGCGTTTATGTTATTGCTGCATAATCTATGTATTTATTTTAAATGTATTTTAAATAAAATGTTGGTTTTCTAAAATACAATTGACGCTTTCTGATTTACATTTGACGCTTTCTGAATTTCATTTGACGCTTTCTGAATTACATTTGCTGCTTTCTGAAACTAATATGATCATTTCTGAATTACAATTGACCTTTTCTGAATTACAATTGATCATTCTGATTTACATTTGATGCTTTCTGAAATTAATGTGACCATTTCTGAAATATAATTGACCTTTTCTGAATTACAATTGACCATTCTGAATTACAAATGACGGTTTCTGAAATTCATTTGACCATTTCTGAAATATAATTGATCTTTTCTGAATTTCAAGTGATTATTCTGAATTACAAGTGACGGTTTCTGAATTACAATTGGAAAAGGTGTAGTTCATTTTATTAACGATCATAAAATTGATGTAATGCCGACAATCCCCGCACTGCCGACAATCCCCGCACCCAAAATATTTTATATTTTTTTTTTATCTTTCAAGGGCCGCGCATGCCTAGTAATTCAACATGACGAATCACAATAATCCAAATAATCTATCTAACCATAGAGAAAAACATATCCTTAATAATTGATGGGTACAAGTATGCTATGTGTATGCTCCGTGTAGAGATACGTGGTATTTCAACATTTGTAAATTTTTCTGAGACGCAAGTTAAGGAACACCCTCTATAATGAAATATGTTGAATCATATATACATTTGCCATTCCGAAATCCAAATGTAAGGAATAAATTTAAAGATTATTTGAAAAACAATACATAGATGAAAATTTCGATGAACCAAAAAAAAGACACCTAAAAACTGGACAATATTTCCTAATTATCCGCATGTCGGGCCAGGCAATCCGATATACGCAGAAGCTGCAAATGAATTAGAAGGGTATCGCGAGGGAGCATGATATTGCCTACAGTAATGCGACTACTACATTAGACATAATGAAGGCTGATTAAGTAATGTTGAATAAGCTATCTAAATAGAGTGCAACATCAAAGTATGATTGTCGTATCGAAAATAGCAACATATGGTATATCTGCAATGAAACACAATTCAACGATCGCACAAACATTCGAAATAATGTATTCATCATTTGAAAAACAGCAGGTAAATAAATTAACAAACGATTATTCTAGAGATCCCGGGCGCTATCGTCCAAGCGCAACCTCCTTTTAGGGAATTTCTACACGCTAGAAAATCACAATCATAGATAATTTACACGTCACTATATTCTGTACTGTATTTTCTTTCTGTGTGAGTAAGGAGCATGTGTCGAGCGTTGCATCAACTCTAAAGGTAAGCGTACTTTGTATGTCATCTGCCGTATTCAACCAAGTATAGAAATTTATAGTTATTATATCGAAACACTGGTGAAGTGTGAGTGACAAGCGTCACCTAAAAGAAGTCACCATATCGATCTGTATAATTGACTTAGTGTTTGGAATAATTACTGATGTCTGAAATAACCCGAGCACGCCACTGACGACCAAGTATTTTTGTTGCGCTGATTTATGTCTATGTATGTACAATGCGCATGCAAAGGTTATGAAACACTTTGGACCTCATTAGTAAATGTGACACCTCGGAAAGCACAGTTCCGGGGACGATTGTTTTGCATATACTGATAAATGTTATAAAAAAAGTTTAATAAGACGTGCTCGACTCGGAGCTTAAGGTAATGGTAGACATTTTTAACAATTTGTGCTGTTTTTAATTTCATTCGCGTAATGAAAAAAATTAATTTCACTTTGTTTTTAATGATACTATTTGTATCTGATTTTTAATCTGTATTTTGATGGTAGCTAATTGATATTACAAAATATTTAAATTGTTTAATTATATAAAAGTGTAATTACCATTAAATTCACTTGGTAGTTTTCTTGGGGTTTGGAATATTTAACGCATTCAAGTGAACTCATCATCATTATTATTATCATTGGTGCTCTATAGAAATATTCCATATTCTTCTTCAAATTTAGGATATGCACTTTATGTGGCACTTCATTTAGGATTGATTTTTATCAAATATATTTATAATATTATTTTTATCATGTAATGTATTTGTGTAGTTAATAAATTAATTAATTTAAATCAGTATTTAATATATTATATTTCAATATTTGAAAAGCTAAATCGCCAATTCATTCAACCAATGAACCTGCCCAAGAAACTTATAATATGAAAAATCATGATATTAGTGTGATTATTTATGAATCTTCAAAGACCATTCAAGAGAAACCACATTGAAATGTGGAAATGCGAACAAAGGGGGTGTTGTGGTTTTGTTTTGTGTGTAGCATAGTTCCAAGAGACATTTGTATTAGAGGCTTGTGCGTAGATGTCGTTGGGCGACCAAAGAAGGGGGGACTTTCAAGCATTCGTATCCGATCTTCGGCACGAACTGGTCGATAAAAGAAGCCAAGAAATTAATCATTTTTATAAGTTGTATTTTGTCGAGAAAATAAAGTATTTTAAATAATAAGCAAGTGCAAGTACACCACTACAGTCCACATACAAATAAATATAAACATAGAAGACTAAACGGGGGGAGGTAAGTCTGCAATGTTAAATATACCAACGACATCAGCCAGATCTAATGATGAAATTGCATCCATTAAATCAGAACCTCATCTAAATGTGTCCATTTGCTCTGGGCAAATTAAAACAGACTCTAATGAAAGAAGTCTAGAAAAGAGTTGGAGAATTGAAAAAAACAAAAAAATATTCATTGGCTATAATGTTAGACCCACGGTATAAAATTGCATGTTTTTCTGACAAAGATACCGCTGTCAATGTTGAAATTTTTTTTTTACAAGAGAAACTGAGCCAATATAGTGAAGATCTAAATCTAATGGAACATGTAATGGCATGGACATTCGAAATTTTTCTAGTCCAAAGCGATGCCGTGAACCAATTTTCGACATCCCTACACCTACAACCTCAAAGTTGAAATAAGGATAAATTCCCTTGGCATCCTAAGCCAACTGTCTTTCTAATGAAATTAGAGACGGAACACATCTCAAAGAACCACGCAAACCAAATACAGAGAAGAACTTTGAGTTACAAAACTGAAAATGGGTTAATATAATCCAAATCGATAATATCCAGCCTTTTCCAAAGTTGCCCAACATCTTCTAGATTTAACGCGTTCAAGTCGGGATTGGAATTCCGTTTCTTTAGCAATGGCTTTATAAGCACAAACGTCAAATCATTAAAAAAAGCCATTGCGTTTTTTCAATACAATGTATGACATATGAATTGTTTGAAACTGTTATATCTTGAATTCATCACATGAACTTGATATATTATAAGTTAGTTTATATATTAGAATAACTAGTTTAAGCGGATTGTGTGCCTTGGTGGAATGAACTAATGTTGTATGCGCGGCCGGTGCTAGGAAAGATAACCGCGCACCTGGGTCGGCAGAAGGCAGCGAACGGTCGAAAAGCTTGTGCTATGTCAGTTGTGTTTTGTAGCTAAACTTGTGAAATACATCATTTAGTAAGCTTGTGTATAAGCATTCAATTTGTAACCAGTCAACTAGTCAAAGATACTAGACAAACCAGTATCAGAATTGGAAAGAATGTAGCCAGCGACAAGTCTTCCGTTCGTCGGGCACAATTAAAATTGGCACAACGAGTGTACGGTGCACTGAATACAGTCACCAAGTCTTGATTCGCTGTCCAACATAGCAATCAGACCATTATTGTCATATTCTCTCAAACTATTTAAAATGTTTTGTACGGTGCACTGAATACAGTCACCACGTCCTGAGCCGCTGTCTACCATAGCATTCAGACCTTTCCTGTTCTTTTTGAATTTCTCCTTGCTCACATCGTTCGATTATTTTGTTAATCGTTTACCAATATGTTAGTGGATTTCGTTAAAGTATTTCTGCGTTTCATGTATCTTCCTGCAACACTGCGTTTTACGTATGCTCGGCTAACATTATCCAATAACTTTGTTATAGTTTATAATACGCTTTCCGAGCATCGAACGGGCTTGTGTCGGAACTTTGGGTTAGATTTAACTCGGGTAGTTGCCCATGGACCATATGACGAGTGGTGGCGTCCCAAACGGCCACTAATATCATACTAGTACTTTTTCAATTAGTCGAAAACGAAAATAATCGTTCTTTTACTAGAATCTTATTTTGTGAATCTTTTTTGCCGAGAGAAGTATTGAATAATCAAAATCGTAAGTTAGTTTTGAGTGTTATCGAATATTTTCAAAATCAAAAAGACAATGTGACACATAATTTATCAGTAATTAAATGTTTAACGACTGAGGCTCTTCAATTAAGTCAAGCAACTATATCAAGAATAAGACAAGATGGACATGAAAATATAAATAAACCGGTAAGTTTATTTTAAAATACTATGGCCTTTATGGGCCGTATTTATACCTTAAATTTAAACCAGATTTAAATAAATGAGAGTTAAGATGTGACATTCGCTACCGTGATTAGTCACATTTGTCACACTTAGCTAAATGTGATTGACAAGTGGTGGTTTAGGTTTAAATTCGTCCCTAGCAAATATAACCGATCAACAGCCAGAAAATCTGACAATGATTTCGTTATAGCATTCCAGGAAAAAAAAAAGCTTTCAAAACCAGGGACCTCTCAGATGTAAAAAAAAATGAAATTCGTAATGTAATAAACGATTTAATACAAAAGAAAGAGTTCATAACATTAAGAAGTCTACGTGAAGTTTTAATTAATAAACAAATTATAGAATGCAGCCAAACAACTCTGCGAAAAATATTGAAGCTATTGGGATTTAAATATTCAAAAGGCAACAATAGAAGAGTGTTAATGGAAAATACATCAGTGGCTTCAAAAAGAGTGCATTTTCTAAGAAACTATACGGAAAATATGACTTCAGATGGGCCTCTTGACGTGGTTTTTTTGGATGAGACATGGATTTTCCAGCTTGGAAGTGACTTAAGGTCTTGGCATGACCAAAATCCCAAGTCTGCATTAAATAAGTGCAGGAAAAATAAATAAAGACGGTTTTATAAATGGCAGTAGCCTAATATTTTGCACCAAAAATAAAGGTGCCGATTATCATGATAACATGAACGCTGAGTTATTCGAAAAATGGTTTGAAGAAAAACTTTTCCTAATTATAATGGACAATGCATCGTATCATTGCAGATTAGCGGATAATGTTCCAAATACAAATTCCAAAAAAGACAAAATAATTGAATGGTTGCAATCCAGAAAAATAGATTTTCCTAGAAACGCTCTAAAATGTGAGTTATTGCAGTGTGTAAAAAATTACAAAATGCCATATGCAACTGATGAACTAGCATTAAAAATGGGTCATTCCGTTTTGAGGCTTCCACCTTATCATTGCATATTTAATGCAATTGAACTTGTATGGGCATCTTGTAAAAGGTTTTATGACAAGAAGATCATTCAAATGCAAACGCACGATGAAAATACAGTTTTAAATATATGGGACCAAGCAATACATAGTATCACAATACATAGGATCATCAATTATATCTTCATATAAAGCGAAGACTATAGTTGCCCATAGACCATATGACGAGTGGTGGCGTCCCAAACGGCCACTTATATCATACTAGTACTTTTCCAATTAGTCAAAAACGAAAATAATGGTTCTTCTACTAGAATCTTATTTTGTGAACTCATCGAAATATGTGATTCCTTGCCTATTGCATTAAACACAGACCACATGAAGCAAATTGGAGAAGAAGGATCTGTCAGATCCAGAGATTCGTTCACATCGAATCTTAGCGACGTGCGACATCATAATAATCTTAATCTTAATTATTTTTAAACTGAAATTTCTGATCTAACGTAAAACAACAAACGACTACACAACTACTGTAATAAGTACGCAAGTTAGAATGTAAAAATGTCACATCACACATGCGCACTACCATAATACAGAAGCGAGATGGAACAAGCAGTCGAGCATCGACCACAATACTAACTATATCGCTGAACCCAATTGTAATACCAAAAGTAGAGTTCTCAATCATTCAGTCAACTTGATAAAAAAAAAACAATATGTTGGTGTGTCCAACAAGTTTCTCAATTTCGCCTATGGTTTAGATCTCCGAGGATGAACACGTAAACAGAGAATCCTTTTGGTCGATAGAACACGCAAAAATGCACTCATTGCAAATACAGAAGGTGCGATTTATTTATTTTTCTATCACAAACATGTAATGACAGAAATAATAAATATCAACATTAGATTAGCAATTAAGTAATAATGTTGCCTTTCATGTTGAAAGGCAACCAAAGACCAGAAATTAGCTAAGAATGAACACTATTGAATGGAAACTATCACAACATGTAATGATAGTAAAACCCTGACCAAAGTCTAAGATTTATGCTTAGCTAAGTAGAGTTTTCGTACAATGACGAAAGAAAAAGAAAGGCATGAGTGATGTCATCATATGAATATCCAATAAACATTTCAAACGTTTTCGTTGAAATCAAAATAATATAATTAAATCATGAACCGAATCCAAATTTCACTTTTTGATATTGGGTCTAAGGTAGCATTCATCCATTACAAAATAGAAATCTGGTAAAACTACATCAGAAGATCTTTCCAAGACACCATCAACTAAACACCAAGCGTTAAAGCAAAAAAATATTAATTCATTATTGATTTTTTTTGTAAGAACCTTGCATAATGTTGATAAAATAAACATTGCTGTTCTGAGCAATTCCATAAAATAATCAATACAGTAGGCTATGTAAAATATAATAACAAAAAAATGTTTTCATTTTCATGGTTGCACTTCTCAGCTGGTACCTTCTTCCATTTTGTTTGGACTGATTTTGAATCGATTGGTTCGATGCAATCTGAAACCAATGAAATAAATAATTAAAAAACAATTTAAAAAAATAATAAAAAGTTAGCTATAATTATTTGTATTGGAAACGTCCTGCCATTATGTGTTTTTACGTTTACATTATTTACTCTATGTAATAAATAATATAAACTAAACTAATAATATAAACTAATGATATAATAATATCTTCATGTGAACCACACTGTTGCATACGCGGACAACCTATTGATTTTGAAGGAACACATGGATTATCGTGTTCTAAAAGCAAAGGAAGGCCTTCACGTCATAGAGAAATTAATAACATTATTCAAGGAGCGGTTGTATCAGCTGGTATCCTTCAGTATTGGAACCTGTAGGATTATCAAGAAGTGACGGAAAAAGACCCGATGGTGTTACATTGATTCCTTGGAATCAGGGAATGCACTTAGTATAGGATGCAACTATTTCTGACACTCTTGCTCCCTCCTACTTACATATGTCTTCAAAATCAGCAGGTTTAGCAGCTAAGAATGCAGCTGATAATAAGACACGGAAATACAGATAACTAGGAGAAAAATACAGACAACTCCAGCGCTGAGACTTTTTCTCAATGATGAGAATAGCTTGTGGTCTGAGAGTTGGAGCAAATTTAGTAAATGCGCATAATTGCAATTACTGTGGAGATTTGCTGTTGGCAAATAGTTTACATGATCTATTGCTTGAAAAGCTCTGGGAGAATATCGCGACACCAAGCAATAAATGACGTAATTCGTCGTGCTTTGGTATCAATTAATGTTCCAGCTATATTGGAACCTGTGGGTTTAGCAAGATCTGATGGTAAACGTCCAGATGGTCTCATTCAAGTTCCGTGGGAAAGAGGCAAATGTCTTTTAAATGGATTTTACTTGCCCTTTACTTCTTATATGTTCTTGCCGATTGCTATTAAAACTTTTGGTTCTATTGGAAAAAGTGCTGAATTATTTATTAAATCTTTGGGTCGTCGATTGCGTCAGTGTTCTGGAGATCCAAGAAATAGCTCTTTTTTACAACGTTTAATGTTAGATATTCAAAAAGTAATGCTTCTTCAGTTTTGGGTACGTTGCCTAAGTTTGAAGAAGATTCTTAGTTATATAGTTATATTTGCTTGTGGTCGTAATATTCTAATACATGTTATGGATTTATGACAACTAGTAGAAGACGGATACATATTTTTATCTTTTGCTGTGGAAACGCTTGGCCCTTGGAGTCCCTCTTTTTGTGAAAATTTTAGGGAAGAAATTGAATTCAGTTTTAGGAGAGCCTCGATCCAAAACTTTCTTAGTGCAGAGAATTAGCTTGGCAATTCAGAGAGGCAATGCGACTTGTGTTATGGGCACAATACCGGAATCAATAGAAACGAATGAATTGTTTATTTAATATTGTTTATTTAGTCATTTTATATTTACATTATTATTTTTATTTGTAATGTTTAAAACAAAATAAATATTAAAAGTTAGCATTTTGCCACGTTTGGCTAATTGAAAATTCAAGTGCAAGTATTTAAGAAACGGGCGCACGGGTCGCTGGAGTTGAAATATCAACCGACTCCACCACCTGGCACACAGTCCACACATTGTACAACTGTGCTTGTATGACCCAATTTCGTAATGGACAGGCGCAAACGTAACAAAACGAAAAATGTACAAAACAGTATTAAATTTAATTTGTAACGAAACAATATAGAAATACATTTAATTAAAACAACGCCATCTTTTAGTCGTACAACCATTTCAAATGTACTACAGGTTGCATAACTTCACAATAACATTTATTCTTCACTATCATCATCTATGTGGAACATGGCATCACACTTGACAATTGCATAAATCTCACTTTGATACCGCAATATCTGTTCAAGTTTTGTCGTGACCTCCTCGGAACGCCTATAAGTAAGATTAGTGGACAGTACACAATTTTCCAAATCGTTCATAGTCGATGTTACCACAGCAATTAAATCACTTATGGGCACTGTTGGTCCTGGATTGGTCTGCAATACTCGTGGTTTTCGTTTGCGTTTAGTTGGCTTCAAAATTTTTCTCACATTTTTCGATGCCTTGACGTCATAATTTAAATCTTGTAATGGATGACTGTCTGGGTTTTGTAGTCGTTGAGTAGGCATTGAAACGGGCGACTGCTGTCCGTTAATCGGTACATTTTCGTCACCATTGACAGATTTCTGTTTCCTTTTACGAGATATTTTCGGTATTTTAAAAATGGGATCCTCATCAATGTTATCTTGATAGCTAGCGTTGGAACAAGTGGATCTCATTGGATACCTTTTACGAGGCTTTACGCCTGTCACAATATTATTTTCATTGTTAATTTCAGATTCCGGTGTGACGGTTGATAAAGCTTCAGTTAAAACTTCATCATTCTTTGCGTTTTCAACTCGGTTTTCATCGTAGCCATTTGAGACAACTGAGGCTTCTACTGGGATTGCTTCTAATTGCAGTATACCCTAGATTAATTGTTTAATTGAAGCGATGTAGTATTAAAATAGTACTTACTTGTAGTTGAGGGCGAATTAACAAATGATATGCTTCCAAAAGTACCTCAGCTATTTTGTTCGCCGCCATTTTGTTTGACATGTAAATGCACAACAGCCACCTAGATCAAATCACTTGAAAAAACGATACATCAACAGGACACTGACAGTTGTTGAGACTCAAAACATTGCAAGTTCCAGGATTGACCACAGGTGTCACTTTGTTAGCTATACTCGCTAATTATATAAAGTTAACATAACCACAACTTTTAGTTCGGATTCCCGGCTTAGTTTGGTGTATTTCTGTGAAAATGTATGATGATGCTCCAATGTTATTGTAAACAATTGCGTTTAAAATAAGTTTGGTTATATGCAGAATTGGGCGGTATGTCAAATACATGTATTTGAGATATGTATTTTAAATAGAATTATTGTATTTTCTATTTCTACTTCAAATACATTTTTTATTGAGATTATTTGGTCGTTTTGTCTGCATATTTGAACCTAATCTTTAACGTGGTTTTCCACCAGCTTTTCCACCAGTTACAAGTGAGAGGTTAATGGTTAGTGGACAATTTCACAAACACCCAGAGCTCCAGACTTCCAATATGTATTGAAAAAGTCCTGCCGGTATGAGGATTTGAACCCCTGACCGGTTACACAGCAGCAGCTAGCTTGCGCTCGCTCGCCCACTGCGCCAACCGGTCGATAAAATTCCCAAAGACCTGTGCATTATAGGCCAAAACCTGAAAATGAGGTAACAGTCTATTTGCGTGGATACGTAAATTCGAAGTTATTGTAAACTTGAATTTGTTCCATAACATACGTAGCTATTTTGTTCGCCGCTATTTCGTTTGACATGCGAATGCAAATTCACAACAATAGCCACCTAGATTGTTGCCACCGACCACTATGCATGTTACAAAATGTAAGGTTATTGAATGAATGTTTGAGAAACCAGGCAATTGATAAAATTGTGAAAAAACTACTTGAAGGAACACATACCTGTATTGGCTTAATAAAAACAATATCAGTAGATAATACAAACAACAACTAAATTAATTATAAATAACGAATATGATTTAAGATATTGTTAATAAACGACTAACAAATCGAAACCCGAAATGTGGTTACTTCCACTTATACAATGAAGTTGAATCATGCGAATGAAGTTTTGCAAACGTTCTCTCCACCACGGAAATTTTAAGGTATTGAGCGTTTTAATTATTTCGGCCAACATTATAAATAATACTGACTACTTTGCTTCTAAAAGAAAAATTGCATTTCTGAATTAACTATAAAAAACAAACAGTATTGTTTACTAATAAATATCACAAAGTGACAAACATAAATACAAATATTGTATAAAACCACAGATAAGTATACAGATAGACCGTGCTCCAAGTTTATTTGTTTCGCTACCTATTCAGTTCCCCTCAACCGCATCTATTATAAATTACATACATCTGGGAGTAAAACGTGGTAAAACATTTATTTAAAGAAATAAAACTGTAGTTGTGAAAGAAAACTGCAATCACTCTATAATTTAACGGTTGGATTTAGAAATTGTGTCTGGGCGTGGTCTGGCAACTGTTTTTACTTCTCTCGTAGAGGAAGTATTGCATTCATGAAAAAAAAAATCTCCAAATTTCATTTTTTTCTACTTCATAGAATGCGTAGATTACGAAAATCATATTCACTAATTTCCGTCTGTCGGTCTGTCTGTCGGTCTGTCTGTCGGTCTGTTCGTTTCTTTAAACAGCTATATTTCGGAATCTACTGACCCGATTAAAGCAAAATTTGCGTCCTTTTTTTCTACCTGCCCATTGATTGAGTCAAAGGAAAAAAAGTTAGGAAATTCTCAAGGAGCTGCGCATTATTGGCCAAAAACATGCCAAAAACAGCAAAATCGGTGCATCCACTTAATCTTCTAAAGTTGCAGACCGATTTTGACCAAATATTGAACATATGTTTCGTGTATACCCCAAGTGGTGAATGCTTTCAAAAAATCTGTAGTTTTTTTATGGGTTGACTTTTTATTAAGGGTTGAAGGGTCAAAAAGTTGTAAAAATGCATAACTTGTAACGTGAATTCCTGCCAGGAGGAATATTTTATTTGAACCAAATTTGGCATACATATTAGGAATACATTGAAGAAAATGCTGGTAAAAGTTTCATCCAATAAAAATGAACCCTAGTGGCCTGTTGGGTCTTTAAATTAATTGTTCAAAAATTGACGGTGTTTTGAATCTTATATGTTAGCATAACTCACCATTTTCCGTCAGTAATTTTATATATATTCACATATTGAGTAACTAAAAATAATTTACGACCCTAACTACACACCCCCCACCCCCCAAATATACAGTTTGAGTTATATGGATCGGATTTTCTTCATATTAGATTTCTACTATACATTTAAAACAGATTTACGAATAATCTAATTAAAAATAATATGCGACCCTTATTTTACAACTTCAACCCTTAACATACCCTTTACAGTCAAAGTGCTTTCAAATTTGGTAGTAGTAATTTTAACTTATTTAACTTATCATTACTTAGTTAATTTAATTGAAATTAGGCTAGATCTACATTTTACAATTGTAACCCCTAATACCCCCCTCATAGTTAGAATTGTCAGATTTATTTAAATTTTAGTATATAAACGAGAGAAGTACTGTGGAATCTCATTTCCAGCGAATTTAATTTGAAATGCAACAAAACTATAATTGCTATAAATCTATAATTAAATTCTATCCGCGCGACACATACAGCCAATGCGTGCTTAAGAATGTGCTTAAAATGTGATTTATGGTTGATTGAGTGGTGTTTGGGCCTTTTGACGATAAATTTCATATTAAATTATTAGAATATTCTATTATTCTGCAATGCCATCTACCATACGATAAACATTCCATTCTCAGTAATTGTACTAGAATAGCGATCCACGTGGTGGGCGTTGAAACTAGAAAAGCCCTCTCTTGTTGAGCATCGTCCCTGCGAAACATAATTTCAGATAGGACGGCATATCTGTCAAACCTATCTGTGCCCGGGACCAACAAATTGCGAGTCGGTGTTTGCTCACGTCCACTATAGATGTGAGGTGCAAAATTAAAATGCCATAAAGTCTTTTACCGATATTTTTAAGAACAATCTTAGGAAAATAGTATATTATACACCAAGGGTGTGAAGTAGATTTTCTAGCGCGAGCACAGGTTCATATCCCGAGATGCGCAGCATCGAGGGATATGATAGTGCGAGCGCTAGAAAATTTTTCACAACCGTGGTGTATATACTATTTTTTGCACTACTAGCACATCTAGTCCGCAGCGCCATTGACAGTTGACAGAAGAGTAAATTAAATTGTCGTAATAGATTGTTTGATATTTGTTTCGATAAACAATTTATTTATCTGTGAACATGGTTCTATCTATCATCATTACCTACTTACTTTTGTTTATAAAGAAATAATCCATGTTATTTAAATTGAATTTCTATTAAACCGCTATTAAAACTGTTCGAATATCACAATTATTTATCATTAATATAATTTTGCAACTTCCAGAACCAAAAAAGTGCGCACTAAATGTACCATTGGAAAACGCCCAGTGAAATTGTAATTGATAGTTACATAAGTTTTAAAAATTTATTTTACTAATTTACACAACAATTTCATTGCTTAAATAGTATCAGATAAATTACCTACAACATAGTGATTCTTTCTGTATAACTTTCTTTTTAAATTCTGCTACGGTATTATCAGAAATTCGAATTATGTGTTTATTTACCCCGGGGTTGTGAAACGAAATTTCACAACCTCTCACCGGCATAGGTAGTGAAATTAAACTTCTCAGTCTGTTAATCAATATCATAAAGTCGTGTTCTATAGCTAGTAGTGTAAAAACAAAATTAACGTCTTATTAGCATTTATATTCTTGGACTAATTATTATTATAATTTAATTAACGTTGACTATATTTTCATTAATGTGTGATTTCTAATATCATGTTGAACAATAAATAATTACTTATTTATAAAATAAATAATAATAAAATGTAATTGTACAACCAATAATAAAACAAAGATTCGCTGGAAATGAGATTCCACAGTACTTCTCTCGTTAAATGAAAATTTCTTGTTCAAATTTTTAAAATTTTGAGGCACATTTTGTATAATATAAAATTACTACTAGAATCCACATTTGATAGAAATCCAAGCATTTTAACTATAAAAAGTATATTAAGGGTTGAAGATATAAAATAAGGGTCGAATACAATTTTTAATTAGATAATTTGTAAATATGTTTGCAATGCATAGTAGAAACCAAATATGAAGAAAATCCGAACTGTATTATTAGGAGAAGGGCTGTGTGCCAAGGGTCGAAAATTATTTTTAATCACTCATTATTACTAAGATAACTGATGTAAAATTGTGGGTAATGCTGTCATATAAGAATCACAATACCGTCCATTTTGAACAATTAACTTAAAAGGCAAATGGATCACAAGGGCTTATTTTTAGGGGATAAAACTTTCACCAGCATTTTCTTCAATATATCCCTAATATGTATTCCAAATTTGGTTCAAATCAATTATTCCCCCTGGCAGATATTCACGTTACAACTTATACATTTTTACAACTTTTTGACCCTTCAACCCTTAATAAAAATTCAACCCTGTAAAAATCTCCAGATTTTTTGAAAGAATTTACCACTTGGGCTATACACGATACATATGTTCAATATTTGGTCAAAATCGGCCCGCAACTTTAGAAGATTAAGGGGATCTACCGATTTTGCCATTTTTAGCATGTTTTTGGACTATAACGCACAGGTTTTTGAGAATTTTTTAACGTTTTTACTTCTATATCATCAATGGGCGGGTAGAAAATAAGGACGCAAATTATGTTTCAATCGGGTCAGTAGATTCCGAAATATAGTGGTTTAAAGAAACGAACAGACCGACCGACAGACGGAAATTAGTGACTATGATTTTCGTAATCTACGCATTTTATAAGGTCGAAAAAAACGAAATAAAAAAAAAATCATGAATACAATACTTCCCTCTACGAGAGAAGTAATAATTGATTTGTAAATAAAAAAATCTTTGTTGAAAAAGTTTGATTGTCATATATTTACCAAAAACTAAAAAAAAGGCTAGTTCGGCAGCAGAAAGCAGCTTGTCAAAAAATCGTGCAAAATATACAAAAATCGTGCAAAAATCGTGCAAAAAATATATTTGCCAAAATATTAAAAAAAAATCGTGCAAAATATATTTGCCAACCGCAAATGAAAGCAGGCGAATTTTATGCGGTTGACGCGATCAAATAATTTGATATTTCCGCGCAATCCCCACGAACCGCGTCAGTTTTCGTAGAACACGAGTACATATGTCGCGATGAATACGAAGCTATAGTCATAGGCTATAGGTTTATTTATCATTCTATAGCATCGTAATTTTAAAATAAAATTGCTCGAAAACATAATTTCGAATCTGCTAATCCACCCAATTTTTGAACGTACGATTGTACGCGATTTAACTCGCGATTTAACATGCGAATATGCGATTTTAGCAAGTAGGACACTCAAGCCGCATAGCTCGCACCGTTTGCATTGCCTGGATTGCTCGCGCCGCCCGTTTTTTGTATTCGTTGTTAATAATATTTTTCACAATAAAATAAAATTTATCAAATATCTTTAAATACATATTCAACAAAAATTCACAATTAAATATATTTATAAATAAACTGCTTGGCCAGAAATCGACTAACCAAAAATCATAAAACGCAAACCAGCAGTAGACAAACAACAAGAAATTAAATGTAAAAAATTATTACCTTATATCCTTATTTTCTGAGCATGTGACTAGGCATTGAAATCCTTTCCATAAAACACTCTATGAATTCCCAGAAATGGAATTGTTGTATACTCCTAACTCGGCACTTAATTTCGCATGGATTAACCCGGCGACATCGGCAATAGATATCCATAATAGAGATCGATCTTGCTGAATACCCATTTCAACTAAAATAAGTAAAGAATTATCAACTGGAAATGAGGTAACAGTCTAGATGCGTGGATACGTAAATCCAAAGTCATTATAAACGGTTTCGATCATTTTCAGCAAACTATTATTCAATCAATAACTTGAATTTGTTCCATAACATACGTAGCAACAAATATTGTGAACAATTGTTGCTACCGACCGCTATGTATGTTACAAAATGTAAGGTTATTTAATGAATAGGTTTGATAAACCGGAAAAAACTACTTGAAGGAACACATACCTGTATTGGGTTAATAAAAACAATGTCTGTAGATAACACAAACAACAACTAAATTAATCATAAATAACGAATATGATTTAAGATATTGTTAATAAACGACGAACAAATCCACCGGTGTGAACTTAGCAATAATAAGTTAGCAATAAAATCCCATTTTTGTAAAATGTCAATAAAATCATAAAAATCCTATTAATTTATTTCGAAATCAATTAAATATTATAAATAATAAAGTGTTTTACATTAATATCGACTTTTGTTTCATTTAAATATGTAATTAGTCGATAATATAACCTCACAAACTAATTAAATGGAAAAATTAAGAGTTCTGTTAATTGCGCCACCAAGCACGATATATCATTGGATGCGTAATTAAATGTAGAATAAGTGCTGTTAATTTCATTAGGAAGTGAACATTGGAAGTGCAGAAAATTAATTATTTGTGATGCAATGTTGACTGTTTTGATGCAAGTGCGATACTTACCTTTTCAGTTTTGGCCGCCTATAAAACTGCATTTTTGAACGTTTTTGTGAATGAACCCATTTCGTACCATGTATCAATCGATTTGTAATTAAGTGTAGAATAAGCGGTATTAATTTTGTTACAAATGTATGCGTCGTTTTAAAAAAAATTAATTAATTGTGATGCAATGTCTTATCATTTCAGCTTCGCTGCAAATAAAGTCTTTTGTTGGCGGTTTTGGTCTAATTGCGCCTATTATCAACTTATGTCATTCGATTCGTCTTTAAATATAGAATAAGTGTTGTTAATTTCATTGGGATTTGTACGCTAGAAGTTCGGTAAATTAATTAAATGTAGTGGAATGTGTACTAATTGACCTGCATGTATGCAACCAGCCACGCAATTATTGCTAGGTTCACGATTTGGAGCGCTAACAACCACTCACCAGCAAAAATCCATTACTGACGGTTTTGGACAAATTGCGCGTATTATCAACGTATGTCATTCGATTCGTCTTTAAATATAGAATAAGTGTTGTTAATTTCATTGGGATTTGTACGCTAGAAATTTGGTAAATTAATTAAATGTAGATTGACCTGAATGTATGCAACCAGCCACGAAATTATTGCTAAGTTCACGATTTGGAGCTCTAACAACCACTCCTCAGCAAAAATCCATTACTGACGGTTTTGGACAAATTGCGCGTATTATCAACGTATGTCATTCGATTCGTCTTTAAATATAGAATAAGTGTTGTTAATTTCATTGGGATTTGTACGCTAGAAGTTTGGTAAATTAATTAAATGTAGATTGACCTGAATGTATGCAACCAGCCACGCAATTATTTCTAGGTTCACGATTTGGAGCGCTAACAACCACTCACCAGCAAAAATCTATTGCTGACGATTTTGGACAAATTGCGCGTATTATCAATGTATGTCATTCGATTCGTCTTTAAATATAGAATAAGTGTTGTTAATTTCATTGGGATTTGTACGCTAGAAATTTGGTAAATTAATTAAATGTAGTTTAATGTACTAATTGACCAGAATGTATGCAACCAGCCGCGCAATAATTGTTCTATTGTACTGATGAACTGCTGTTATGATTCGGATTTAACCTTTTGATCAAATCAATGCTTATTAAACTATGTATTAATTAATAATATCATTATTAATAATAATTAATATTATGTATTAATAATTTAGCGTACTGATATTACTTTAACATTGAATACAATAAATTGTATTGAAAATCGCACCATACTAATTTACGACCATTAGAAACGTTGCATTTGAGTATATTACCATGGCAACAACAAAATTTTTCGGAAATTTTATCCTACTACACCAAGCAGTAGAAAATTTCAGCGGAAATTATTATGTCAAAACAAATGTCAAAATAAATAATTTAATTAGAACTAAAAAATTAAATAAACTAACAAAATTAATGATTAAAATTAAAAACACAATTGTTTTATTTGGTACCGTATCTTTTTGGTACCCTATTTGTAATATTTGGTACCGTATCTTCCACAGCTTTATCAATTGCATTCAATGACTGTTTTCCGAAGCGCGACATTTTTGACTTTGACAGATTTAGT